>JACEVL010000120.1:0-325050 GCA_020284085.1 Aporrectodea caliginosa | reverse complement strand
TGTAGCGTCTGGACAGGAAATCCTTCGACAACCAGACTCCACTGGAAGCGTAAGTCACAAGGAGATCTTTGAAACTGCTTGATCTTCTTACCATACAGGGGTCAAGAACAACCCACAGCCTTCCTATCAAAGGCTTCTACTGACCACTGGACCCTACTTTTCAGTCGATGAAGGCAAATGTCAAGCTGTTGATGGTCGTCAATGACTGCGCAGAACATTGAAGTGGCTCTGATCCATTCTGACAATGATGTAATAAGGATGAGTCACAGAAACAATACTTGCTGCAACTTGTCTCCAGTCATCAGACAAAATTTCCTGTTCCAACGAAGGCAAATGAAATAATAGTGGGTTGCGGGTTTTCAAGCACTTCAATGGCGGGATTTAAGTATAGACTGGATAATTTAATTATCCAAACTATATTTCATTACAAACTTAATGCAGCCTGGCAAAGCAGTAACACTGCAATATATATTTATAATTGGGGCTGTTTATTGTTTAAAATAAATACTGACTTGAAAAAAATTATAACTGATTTGAAAAAAATCAAAATAATACATGTTTTTTGACAAGTTCATACTATAGGCCTATAGCAAAACGTCGAAAAACATAGCGACCTCTAAATATAATCCAATCTTTCTAAAAATTTGCATATAGACTCACGTTTTCAATGTGCCAATAAGGGCAACCTTGTGGAGCAATGCATTTCCAACTTTTAATTTTTTGGACCACACTAGCTTGGACACACCCACCATTGGACCCACATTGTGTCCATCAATTAGCCACTGCTGGACATCTATGGGGGTCAATGTGAACAACGTTTCTGGGAATGTGTTTCGTACAGTTTCCGTGCTTTCTTTTCAATCAATTGCAATCTCTATTTACAGTAGTTGCATGTAGCTTTCAAAGGATGACTGATGTTGCCCTGCGTGTGCGACCCTCGCAGTCCATGAGCAAGACGCGGCGTCTGCTACGAAGTGGGTGGTCAGTGCATCCCGCGATGAAATTCAAACTCCCGATGTCGCTCAGTCTTGGGAGCCTTATGGCACGTCATAGATTCACTCTTTCTGGCTGTAGCATCCATGGTCTCATAAATGATCATCCCGGGCTTTTATTGAGAACCAACTACTAGTCTGATAATTCTTTTCAATATTCTTAAACTTCTGAATGCGCAATTACTGAAAACATAAACATGGACCTAAATAAGATACATGTCAGCAGACATGATATATGCCTGTAAACGTACATATATTAACAAATAAATAAATAAATAAGTACATACATACATACATACATACATTACATACATTATTTAATAAATAAATAAATGAATACATTCATACATAAATGCATAGTACATACATACATACATACATACATACATACATACATACATACATACATACATACATACATACATACATACATACATACATACATACATACATACATACATACATACATACATACATAAGTTACATACATATGCATATATACATAAGTACATACATGCATATATAATATACATGCATACATACATACATAGCCTACATGCATACATTAATATATAAATATATAAATAAATAAATAAATACATGCATACATGTACATACATATATACATGCATACATAGGCCTACATTAGAATTAAAATTTAGGTGATATGCAACGAAACGGGCAGACTGGATGTGATGAACAGTTGAACATCTTTTTCACCATCTGTATCTGCAATGGAGTGAAAAGAAACAGTTCTGCCTAGTTTCAGCTTTAGACCAAAACAGCGACGGGACAATATGAAATAAATGAGCAATTTGCGTTCCGATTTTCTGTTTGAAACAAGGCGAAATGAAGCAAACTGTTAACGATATTCAGCAGGTGAAACGCAAGACTAGTAGGACACCAAGGGAATCTTGAAGAACTCTTTGCAGGCAGAAATCGATAAATTGAAAGCAGAACTAACAACGGAGTATAAAGGGTGTTGATCAAACATAACCTACGTACGTGTCTAGGAGTAGTAAATAATAGATCTGTTTACTTTATTTAAAAAGATAAATTCTAGCTAATTAAGATGCCTGCTATCGATTTTGAAATTGTGTATGATACAGGACACCGAATTAAAATAATGGAGTAGGAATAAACTCTGAAAAATGCCAACTGAAAAGAAAAGCAACCAATCTCCAAATTCAAGAACAACCGAAATCCGTTGATGAAAATTTAACTAAGTTTTGGGAAATATTAGCACATTTTCTATTCAGGCATTTTGTCATCCTTAGCTCTACCCCGGCCTTTTGCAACCTCATTTTTCTGTTTTCCACTCTTTCTTTTCCTGCTTTCAATGGAGGGCCCTGAGATCCTCTATACTTATTCGTCTGACTGGTTTTCCCATAACGTTCTAGAACAAGAACATTAAGAAGCAGAAACGACGGTCATCTTGACCGCCTGCTATTCGCGAACTTCCAACTACTAGAGTACTATTATAGACCCGATAATGTTTTATTGATTAGCATTTTCTAACACCTGTGTCTAATGCGTAAGGCAGGCATGGGCAACTTCTTTTAGCAGAGGGCCACCCTAGGATTTTAAGGGTAGCTCAGGTGCCGTATGCCATGGAATCGCGGGATAATTTTTGCAGATTCATTTGCCCTAGAAAATGAGACAATATTAATTTTATTCAAACTAAATATTGCAGAATAGGCTAACCCAGTGCTGTCCAACCCGCGGCCTCGCAGGCTGATTCCTAAAGTGGCCCGCCCCAGCTCCCTAAATATTTGCAATTTCTGTAAAAATGAAGAAAAAGACAGTCTGCCTTAATTGCATAGCTATTCGTGCTTGAGCATTTATTTTTTTACTGAACTATTGTAAAGCATGATACTCATTCCATACATACACTATTCATTATTATTATTCCACAATTAATTTTAATACAGTTAATATTGTCAATAAATTTTAGTCGTTGCTTTTGAGTTTAATGGTGCGACCCTCGGCTTCAAGAATAACTTCTTCAGTGGCCCTCGGGGTTAAAAAGGTTGGACAGCACTAGGCTAACCGTTAAAACATGCATGGGAAACTTTTTTAACAGTGGGCCACCCTAGAATTTTAAGGGTAACTCAGGGGCCATATGCCATGGAATCGCGGGCTAATTTTTGCAGATTCATTTGCCCCAGAAAATGAGACAATATTAATTTTATTCAAACTAAATATTGCAGAATAGGCTAACCGTTAAAACATGCATAGGAAACTCTTTAACAGTGGGTCGCCCTAAGATTTGAAGGACAGCTCAGAGGCCGTATGCCAATCGCGGGGCAAATATTTGCAGATTCATTTGCCACAGAAATTGAGACAATGTTTTCATTTATTCAAACTAAGCATTGCAGAATAACCGTTAAAGTAACTGAATATAATTTTTATGATGAAAATCTAACAATCTTAGCCTAATAGGCTACCTACAGTCCTCAGTTTTAGTTTATCAAACAAGAAACTCAATTGACTTCTTACGACCCTCTTTATGGACATACTTGTAACGGACTACTTTTAAGTCGGAGACCAACATTGATTAAAGATCAAGTTTTAAATGATTTTAATAAAATTCTTCTTGTGTTTTACTACATTATTCATTTACCGCCATCTTCTCTCACACGCTGTTTCCCTGCTCCAAGCAGAATTCAAATAAGTAAGTACGTAAAGACCCCACGATCAGATTCTGACAATACTAATAGTCGATTATTCTCTATTCGATGTACTGGATCCCATTTTTGAAACGCTCTTCCTACATAATATTCAACGCCAACCGAACGCTAGGTTATTCAAACGTAAACTCCGCCTTTATTTACTTGAAGACACGTCCTGAGTTTGAATGATTAAGTTATGGCTTCTGGCCTTCTGCTCAGTTGTGGTCCGAGCCATTAGTTAAGACGTTAGTTAACAGCTTTTTCTGTCTAGTAGTATTTACTTGGTTTGGCGACTATTATTAAAATCGGTAGGCCGTCGCCTTACTTCCTATTCTACATAAGGGGCCATGGAAAGAGGGTCCTCGACCCCCTTAGGTTCCCCTGTGTAACAGAATGACTCATTTTTTTAACCTCTCTATTACTTCCTTGGAATTTGGTAACCGAATAAATTGAATTGAAAGAGAATTTACATATTCACATGCGCAGGCCTACATGTGATACATAGGCTATGGTGCTATTAGCTTTGTACTGTGGACTTTTTATTGTGACGACATCTCTTTGTTCTACAATCACTATTGTTACGTCACTATTTTGTCTTTGGACAAAATAGTGACGTAATAATAATGCCAGGTCATAAATTTTTGTTCTAGGTATACTTCGTATTGTGACGACTTCTCTTTGTTATAGGCCTACAGTTTTGTTGCGTCACGTACTTTGTTTATGGACAAGTTGCTGATACGATAAAAGCTTTGTACTTTGAATTCATATTGTTATGACAACATTCTCCTTGGTTTAAAGCACTATTTTAACGGCATTAGCTATGTTTAGGGACGCGTTGTTGTTAAGATAATGGCTATTCCGTTTTGTGACGACATCTTTTTGTTCTACAAACACTATTGTTACGTCATTAGCTGTTTTCATGAACATGTTGCTATAAGGATGATAGCTTTATTACAGGGACATCTTATTAAATTATTGTGACGACTTATCTTTGTTGTATAAAAAATACATAAAACGGATTAACCCTATGACGCACACCTGGGGTCCATTGGACCCCATCGATCAAACTTCCTTGAATAGCTGCGTTGATACAAATAGTAAAAATCTGAAATAATTCAAATTCCTCAGCAATTCATCCCCCTACATCTATGGAAAATTTCGAAGAGTTTAGATTCCTTGGTTCGATGATACAAAAATAAGAATGACACTAGGGCATATTTAGCACACCTGGGGTCCAGCAGACCCCAGGCTTTAACATTGATATTCCCATCGACTATGACATATTCCAGGCTGCGTTACATACACAAATACATACATACATACATACATACATACATACATACATACACACATACATACATACATACATACATACATACATACATACATACATACATACATACATACATACATACATACATACATACATACATACCATTGCATACATACATACATACATACATACATACATGCATATATACATACATGCATACATACATACATACATACAAACATACATATACATACATACATATATGCACATATACATAGATACATATATACATACATACATACATACATACATACGTGCATATATACACAGATACATACATATGTACATACTATTATACCCGTGTTATCGGCGGGGTCTATTAGACCCCAGGTGTGCTAAATGTGTTGGCCGGGAAGGTGTGCGTCATAGGGTTAAAAGGTTCCCAAATGCCAGTACAATGCTAATATACTAGACATGGCAAGGGCCGGATCAGAGGTCCCCATGGCCGTATGTTGCCCACCTCTGGCGTAAGGCATCAACCCACGCGCTCCAAACCTATGCGTAATTAGATCATTGCCTAGAGGATCAGTCCAATGAGACAGAGGGAAAGCCTACGATGAATAATCTAATCAAGCTAAAAAGTGAGACCTGAGTTGAGACCGAAGTTACATTAAGGATTGCACAGAACGAACAGATGCAGGGAGAGATTTCGTCAATTTAAGTTAAGCTGGCGAAACAGTTCGTTCACGAAGAACTTTCGGTGCAACCAGAGAAAGTCAGAAAAACAATCCAGTTGAACAGTGATAAGTCAGAGGAATAAAAACACTTATTTTACAACTACAACTTCGCCTCTAACTTAAAATCTCGGATGCACAGGGATCCATTTCGTTTGGTCAATGCCACCACCACCATTGCCACCAACATTACCACCACCACCACCACGACCACCACCCCAGCCACCACCACCCAGGGATCCATTCCGTTCGGTCAATGCCACCACCACCACCACGGCGATCAAGGGCGACGACACATTCTACAGAATGAGGACTGTTACAGTAGCGGATCTATAAATTTTGAAAGAGGTACACTAGGTATGCTAATGTGCACTATATATGGCATGAGGTACATGTACTTAGGTTTCTTAGTTATCAGCTTTTTTTACCAAAAGCGTCAAAATGTTTGATAATTATTCTTAACATTTGAGTTTGCCATACGCTAAGTTAGACACTCCAACAAATTTATCATATGAGGTTAAAACAGTGGGAGGCCAATAGTACTTTTAACCTGCGGATTTTCAACTATGAACTATGCTCTCTGTCTTTCTATGCTGATATCCTATCTTATAATTATCATCCCGCCAGAATGGGTAACCGGATACTCCCTTAAGCCTCGCTGTCACAATCGTGAGATACCGCGCTGTGATTCGTTGTCTGGAAAGGGGTTATCACTAGAATGCGGTATAGATGACTTATTTATAATATTTTTCAGTTATTTTACTCAACTTTTAATTTACATCTTAAATTGCTAATTAGGCCTATTACTTCATTGTATTATTATAATTGTTTTAAGAGGTATGTGCCATTGTGCGTTTGCAAGAGGTGTAATAAAGAATATACATACGCATACTTACTTACTTACTTACTTATCATCGTCATCGTCATCATCATCATCGTCGTCGTCGTCATCGTCATCGTCATCGTCGTCATCATCATCATCATCTTCGTCGTCGTCGTCATCGTCATCGTCATCGTCATCGTCAGCACTAACGTCGTCTTTGCGGAGATGTTCAATAAATTGCATATTTCTTGCATGCACTTTCTTTGTTGCTTAGCAAAGCGCGATGAAAACATAGAAAAGCTAAAGCAGTTCTGGTGTGGACAATCAGAACAAAAGCCACAGAAAGGATAAGAAATCGATCTTTGGATTGGCCTATTCAGTTCAAAGTTCTTGTTCTAATCCTTAAGTCCAAATTGGGCATTGCTTCTATATACCTTATGGATCGCATTCGCTCCCCTCTCTCCTCAGTTTCTCATCGACCGTTCCGCTCCTTGGTCAGGCATACCCTTTTTGTTCCACGAGTTAGGACCACTATGGCCCAAACTAGATCTTTTGCCACTAATGGGCCCTCTCTATGGAATGCCCTTCCCTTCTCTCTACGTGTTACCATTATTTCTGGGTCTCTTCCTACAGCCTTCTCCCTCCTCAAAACCTTCTTCTTCTCTAGGGGAGCGCTACTGAATGGCCACTTTCTTTCTAGGATTCCGCCCTCACATGCATGGTACTATAGTAAAACCCTGTCAGATCCTTCTTTGTTCATTTTCAAGAGATCCTCGCAGCATCCAGGTCAAAACAAAGCCAGTCTTTCTACGAATCCATCTCTGAAATAACTCACGAGGAAACAGCCTATTTATAAATAGTTGTTTATAATAATGTTTGTATGTAAGTAAGCACTTATATGCATGTGCATATGAGTATATAGGCTATGTCTACTTAAACTATATCTGAATCTTTATCGCTGTATATGTAGGCTATGTCTCCAATACCATTGCCTCGCTTGCACGCATAACCCAACCAATGTAGTTCAATGTAAAGTCGAGAATGGATTACTGATGCTTATTATTATGCATTTAAATCTAATAGACCGAAACTAAATTGTTATGCAGAGTTCCATGATCGTGTTGCGCTGAGCATAAAGCATATAGGCATCCAAACGTACAACACAGAGTCAAAGGACAATTTCCAATTACATTGCATTTCAGTGATTTCACTGCACACATTACATTACATTGTTGTACATTTGTTTCATTTCGCAACTGGGTAGTTCCTTTAAGCGTGCGTTGTCTCTTCGCCACAAAACTGGAAGAAAGACAACAATCAATAAAGAACATGAAATTTAATAACATAGACATAGGACAAAATATTTGCCTAAATTACACAGTTGTGTTTTGACCAGAATGAACTGCTACTCAAATTCTATCGTTGTTTGTGTCAATAAATTAATAATCCAGAAAATTAAGTACTGAGCGTTCAGTTATAAAAAAAAAGAATTCTATCAAATTAAAGTACTTAGAAAAACATCTCTATGTACACGTCCAGAGAGTAAAAAATATAGGCTATTTATCCAACTGTAATTGGAGTTTCCGTTTAAATAATTGGATGTAAAATGGTTTGTTTATATCTTACTACAACTGCGTAAAATAAATGCAATTATAAAATCTCGTTTATAAAAACCGCGTAGTTCATTAGAAAAATAGAGAATGTGAAAATGAAGGAAATATATCGGTTATATGAGAAGCCTCGTGGCTTCGAATTATCTTTCATCTAGAAGATCTAGGTGAAATACTTTTCGATTCCGGATCGAACAAAGTCCGGCTCCATGTCTTCCAGTATTTTCCAGACTTCGAGATCACCGTTGCTGACCATTTCCAGTGCGTCCTCGTTGTATCCGAAGGACCTGGCGTCATCGATTGCCTGTTGCCGCATGACGTCCTGGGGCGTCAAGAGGTACTCCATCCAACGGTCGAGCATCGTGGTCAGCACATCAGAGAAGTCGACTGACCTATACGCTGGTACTCTCTGATGGGAGTGGCTAGCGTCGCTGAGTCCGGTCCCTCGTGATGGTCGTTCCTGCTCCATAGCTCTGCCATTTGTTGTCGGATCGTAGCAATGGTCCCTTGAGGCATTGGCTTTGTTATCAACGCACGTCTTATTGTCATCCAATTCTGACTTTAATCGGTATCTTTTACAAGGACGGTTGTCCATCTTCTCAAAGCCTTGAACTTTATGGTCAAACTCGACTTTCCCGGATTTCCCCAGGTCTCTGAGTTTCTTGGACTTTCGAGGACGCCGGGGTTTCTGCATTTCCTCTGCGCCGTTCAGTCTGATATCTTTTCCAGTCAGTTCGCGTTTCTCTTGCGCTGTCGTCCTGTTCAAGGAATGGGTGTGGCGCGCCTTCTTGGAGTCAAGACCGTTCACCGTCTCTTCCGACATTTCAACTGGACTTCCGTATTCCAGTTGACGCTTGACCGGTTTACGACGCCGTATCTGTAGGTTTTCGAGTGTAAAGGGGTCGAAGGTCACCTTCAGGTGGTCCTGCTTCTTGCCAATCCATTTGGTGCCGTGCTTTGGTCTGGCGCTGGTCGTTTTGATATCGGAGGCTGCGCAGAGACTCTGCTGAGTTCGGACGCAGTTGGCCAATGCAGGTGGAGACGAGAAGAGGTTCTGGCGAACGGGAAAGTCTTGGCCATCGAAGGCAGAGGCGCTGGACACGTCGCACGTCTTTGCAATCTGTTCAAACAATTGCCACAAATAGTTAGACATCGCTAGACAGATCCAACAGTTAACTTATTAACTCATAATAATATTTTATGATGACTCTGCGATGCTAAACGATAGGCTATGGAATACAATGCATTTCATTCAGCATTAGGCCTACTATAATTATTAAGACTGACACCGCAATAAAAGAAATATACGATGGAGATAGTAAAATGACAATGGTAATAATGATAATTCTACTTCCTTCTATACACAACTGAAGACTTTTCTCTATGATCTGGCCTGGCTCGGGAGCGCCTCTGAGTAGAACCCTTGAAGAGGCGCTATATAAATCTTATGATTGATTGATTGATTGATTGATTGAATGAATGACTAAGAAATTGATGACAAGAAGACTGCTAATGACGATGGCGATGATTATATATGATGCGGAATGCTATCTCATAAGCTTTGCGTGGAAAAGCAACAAGTAAAGAGTAACTTTTGATAGCAAAAATACTGCTATGGAATGATCATGTTATGCGTATGAATATTTTAAAATAATTTGAAAACAGCGATTTTAGGCGTGGAAAGGGTTAGATTACCTCATGTTCGAACAGCGTTGTTTCTGGACCGTTTTCGTACGGAGTGCAGAATTCGTTGTCCCAGTCTTTGTTGGAAGGACTCATAGGATGGAACTCCGCAAAGTCCAGGGTCTTTTCCAGACCCGTCTGAATAAGGAAAGGACTTGGAAGAATCATTCCAGTCTGAGCGCTGTCCAAGGAACCCGAAGCAGGTCTCTCTGACAGAAAAGGTGTCTGGTCGTCGCAAAATGTTGATAGACCTGACGTGATGGTAGAGTTGCTGCCCATGTCTACCTTAAACAGTTGGTATTTGCTCGTGGAAGGTCCTACTTTCACTCCATGAGAGGAATCACAGTCTGGATATGCAGAATTCACACATCTGTTCGTTCTGCCAATTGAGTTTTGCTTATTGGTGGAAGAGGAACTCCATGATGCACGTAGTATGTGATTTCTTGCCTGTGTCGAAGAACTGCTCTCGTAGCCGCCAACCGTAGTTCTGCCTTCTTTGTGAGCATCCACTTTCTGAACCTTCACAGTAAATGCCGATGGCGCCAGGAACTTCGAAACTTCCGTCGTCTTAGACCCGTGACTGTCGCAGTTCTTCAAGTCGCAGATGCCCTGTGCGTCGACGGAACGTCCGTTCATCTTATCACCCAGTCCCGCTGCTACATCGCATTCCACCTGCATCACCTCTTCGCACATTGCTTGCATTAGGTCACTCATCGGGTTCAAATGTCTTAGGTTCACATCGTCTCCAACCGACTCAGACGACATCTTCGAGACTTGTGAAATGCTCGATTCCAATCCATTGTACATAACACTCCCAAGTTTCTGCTTCGTCAGCAGAGGCACAACCGGAAGCGTGCAGTTTTCGGTTTCGAGTCCTCGTCCTCTTTTAGCTGATGACGAATAGTCGTGGTCTTCGAGGAACATGGCTGACGACGATGATGACAATGGGAGAGCTACTACGCTTGGACTGACCAAGATGTCCTGAAGAGGTTCCAGTTTCAGCGCGGCCCTCAAGCCCTGAACCGGCCCAAGAATCGGTTTGCGTCGGGGCGAGGTAGCTGTTGAACAGAAGACAAAGTGACGCCGAGTCTTGAAGGACAGTTCGAGGACATTGTTCTTTGGCTGTGACATGTCGCCAGGTGACTCAGAAGCGGCAGATCCTGGTTCTAGTCTGTCTTTCATCTCCATTTTGCACAGGCTCTGATAAGTCTCTCTAACAGCTAAAACAAATAGCAGTTTGTTAAAATACAGACCGAAGCTTTTTTAGCTGTGGCTGGGCTGGGAGCGCTTCTGAGTCCGTCTTTTAAAGAGGCGCTATATAAATGTTCGTGAATGAATGAATGAAAGAAGCTAACTTTTAATCTATTGAAAACGATATTTAGTCTGTGACAGCTTCAATCACAGTATCAAAAACTTGGCGGATGGTTTGGAAGTCTTTGATTGCAAAATTCAGAATCAAAACCCAAGGGTTGGAAACAGAGGCAACGGTGACCGGCGGCCTTAGATATGTTCCAAGTATCATTCAGCCGAATAGCCACCTATTTTACGGGGCCAATACATGTAAATTCTCGACCGCGGTTTTTGGTCATGATGAAATTGGCCGGAATGCATGGATGGAGGCAGAGTGATGAGAAAGCAGGGACGACCGTTAAAGTATTACTGCACAGTAGAAGTTAGGCATACATCGCCCTGCATAGATGCCTTTCAGCGAAATCCAGGAATGGTAATTGCAAGTTTATATACCTCCATTTCAAGAGGGTAATTTCTCGTATATTAGACCACACTTGTTGGCTGAGTGTAACGACACGCCTGTCTCAGTGAGCATTATAAATTACTATAGGAAGCATTATAATTCTGTTAAGCGTTATGATTATATTAAGCATTATAATTTTATGCTGGCGTAAGCTGGAAAGTAGGCGGTAAGTCTTGCGATGCGCTGGCACTACGTCCAGAACCTTGGAATTAGTCCATTGTCAGCTAAAGGCCGATGACTGGCGATGAGAACGTATTGGGCGTCTCTCATAGTTACATACTCCAACTGGGACACGGCAGTTATACTGGTACCTACACTATTATAGGCATACGAACCATTGGTTGCTAAGATGAGTATGAAAGTAAGGCAAGAAAAGCGAAAAATTAAAGAAGGAATAAAGCCAGCTATCTTCTAACGAACTTCCCGTGTTTTGTATTCACTCAGTCTTCGATGTTTGAGAATGCAGATCAAAGAACATTGCGTGTCAGTGGTTAAAATAAGCAGGCCTAGCGTTTATACGGACAGTTTCATTGACGCATATCAGATTGCGGGCCTGCAGATTGTTCTTGTGATTCCTCTGGCAAAGCTTCGTACTTTATCAGGCTCCCTATTTCTTAAAATTGGTCTACAGTTAGGGGGCTGGTCAAGCTAATCAAATAACAGGCCTATGTCGGCCTATCTATTTTAACCTCAGTGAAAGGTTAACGACTTCTGCTTCCCACTTAAGGCGCCATATAAATTCTGCCACAAAGGCCTGTTTATACATATCTTCTCTGAAGCTTTCAGGTCATAGTGAATATCGTCTTTCTGTAGGCTCAGATGAATGGACTGCGATTCGTTGTTAGTTAGATAGCCGCTACCGTTCAAAAAAGGCCTATTGTCAGGAGACAAAACAATTCAGCCTGTGTATACAATGCCGGTAAATATAGCGGTGAATAGGCCTACTAAAGGTTCCATCGCTGCCTGTTTAACAGCTGATGAAACCAGTCTCTTACTTCTCACGCAATTCCTGGCATCAATGAACTCAGTTAAAACAAACAGCTGATTATTATCAGTTAAGATACTCACGTTCACATCTGACGATTACAAATTCAAATCCACATAGATCGATTGGAATTCAAACGGCCGATCTAATAAGAAACGCCCTCGCATAAATAGTATACGGATCGATCAACTCAGACTACATGTATTCTCTCTTTAGACGTTTAAATGCCTTTGCTCTTAGCGCCGCCGCTAACCGTCATTTTAAAACTGACGTCGCAATTAATAATTGACGTAGGCCTACAACTTACGTAATCACAAGCGCATGGCTGGAAAAGCCTAATACATAGGACTACGTTATTGAGTCATGTAGTATTTACGTTCGCGTTTCCCAAGACTAGCGTGTAACATAGGCCTACTCAATTTAAATACCATAGGCCTACTGTAATTTTACATTAGGAAAAGCTAGGAATTAAGGCAATAACTGTGTGGGATAAGGTAGCTGATTATTAGAGCGCTCGCTTTGTAACGTGGAGAATGCATGTACCAGTCGTTCCTGAGACGGTTAGGCCTACTGTACAGAGACCCTGAGCAAGGTCTTAACTCACAATTATAACAATAATGATAGTAATAATAACAATAACAAGAACAAGCATAAAAACACGATGTCTTTTTGAGCCTGCTATTGCTAAGCAGTACTTTGTCACCATTGACGCAGGCACTGGAGCTACTGATTTTGAGCGGCGCTATATAAATGTTCGATTACAATTACAATTACATTCATTTTCACCATTTCACTAATTGTAAACAAGCTATTAAATTTTTGGGATACATTTTAAACAGCCAAACATAGAGGCCTGATAATTGAAAACATGGTTTTCTGCTTCTTTTTGCGAAGAGCCAAATCAAGGGCAGAAAATCGCTCATCCGTCGTTACATTTCTACGTATAGTATGACTTTCCATCTGGACATTACGTTTATGAGGAGTGTAAGCAGGTGTGCACATTTGCCTTTTTTACTTGTGAATTTAATGTTATAAGAATAGATTTTGTGTTCTAAATTAAGAGTCTAATTTCGCGAACAAACAACGCTCAAACAATGGACACTAATCAATGTCAACCATCGAAATATAGACCGATGCATTGCCTAAATGTCACACGGTACGTTTATAGACCTATCGCCTAAAGAAAATATATAGATTCGTAATTGTAATTGTAACTAGTAATTGAAAAGTGCCACTTAGAGAGAAAACTATCCAGAGGCGTTCCTCGCGCTAGCCCATATGATGCAATTGCAAGCCTAATTATGAACAGGCATTGACCAGTAAGCAAACCAATGCACAGAAACCTAGAAGAGTCACCAACGACGCGCCCACGCAAACACGTGGAGCCCAAGCAACGGTTACCCGTCCATTCATAGTTGACAGATGGCATCATTTTCAGAGCCCCTGGACCAAACTGTGTCGATAGTGAGGAGCGACGAGAGGCACTGGCGCCTGTACGCAAGATATAGCCAATTCAGTCCCACGTTGGTAGAAGATGATGCACGTTAGGCTATCCTTTCTACAATGAGCTGCCACCTTGGTTATACGTTGCACATTTTCAAAATTTATACAAATGATTATTTAGTATTGCAGTACAAAATTATACCCATAATCTGTACGTATCACATGTAGTAGGCCTATGTATCATACGTATGTACTTATGTATGCTTAATGTAGGTATGTAAATAATTATGTATTCATTCATTCATTCATAAATTTATATAGCGCCTCTTTTAAGAGGACTACTCAGAGGCGCTCCCAACTTCAGCACGGCCACAAAGTACAGTTTTTAGTTTAGTAAAGAAAGCTTCAGTAAGAGCTCTATAATGGAGCAGGCGTATCTCCTGGGTGAGCCCGTTCCAGACCACTGGGCCCATCACGGAAAAGGCTCGATTATGTAATGTATGTTAGGGTGGTTCACAAAAACAAAGTTCAAGCTAGAAACCAGGGCACCCTCTCAGTTTGTTACCTGTCAATAGTATTATTGAGATAAAATTTCAGCATCTTATTCCAACTGGAAGATGGTGCTCAATGACATAGAAATATTACCATATAGTAGCATTAGCGGTAAATCTTGATGGCGTATAACTTGGTCAACAACTCAACATTTGTCGTGGAGATGAGCTTCAAATAGTTTCTGTTGTGTCATACTTACTTAGTATTTTGAACAAAGTGTAAAGTTCTTGTTGAAGGTCATGGTGTCTACTTCTTGTGCTTTTGGCAGACATGTTTTCAGAAGCGAATTTTCAAATTGACCATTTTGGAAAGTGAAATTTAAGAGCTCATATTTAACACAAATTTTAACTCTTCAAATTAGCCTCTGGGACAGTATACAATGAATCCATGGCCATTCATAATCTTCTGGAGTTGTGGAAACTCACTGACAAGGTTCAAACCTTGAGGTTTGATATCTGTCAACACGGAGCACTTCAACGGAGTGTGCGTTCTGCTGGAAAACAAGATAGGTCGAGAGCTCCTGTGGTTGGCCTGCCGTCACTATGTGATGATTTTAGCCAAAGTAGTCACCTTGTGCAGCGGTCCATCTAATTCACCACATATTCCAATCTTCCAGACCTATAAAGCTGCTTTGGGAGGTGTGATACAGGACTAAAAGTCATATCCGGTACTGAACCCTATCATGAAACAGCTCTCAGTTTTCTCAAGAAGTTTACTGAAAGAAAGTCACATTCAGAGATCAGAGATGACTACCAAGAACTCATTGAGCTGAAAATGGTTGTCTTGGCAGCTAGCCTTCAATAATTCACTGGAGAGCCCTGGGCCAATTCACCATGCAAGTTTGATGGCCAAGTTACTGTATGACATCAAAATCTACCTTAATCGCGATCAACGTGATGTATTCAATACACAGAAGAAGAAAGAAACTCAGATTCATCGATTTGTGCAGTCTACACAAAGGCACGGAATAAGGACCCACTTGCTGATGAAGCTCTAGGACAAGATCTATCACTTTGGATTGATCTAGGAAAATGCGAGTCAATTCACCGCGAGATCAGCGTTGCCGCCAAGAAGGCCCTAGAAAGCCACTCGTGGCATCTTTCAGATGAGGCTGTAGGTCTGGCACTGTTCTCAGACCAACTTCCAGTAGCAGATAAGGTGAATATTGTTCACAGAGTAACTGCAAAGCCTGGTGAAAGGAAGGTGAGAGGTGACGCTGCGGTACGAAGGAGGGTGCTTGCCTGGGTGATTTTGGAACCCAGTGAAAACTGACACTGCTGTCACATCTGCCATTAGTTATTTCTTTCTTACACTTTCACAAGAGAAATGGATCGAGAATGAGGATTACAAACAAGGTAGAGAGAGAATTCAGCAGTTGAGAGTGGTGAACGATATGGCAGAGGTGTGTGAAGTTGTTCGAGGAATTCAAGAAGAAAAAAAGCAATGTCTTCTCCAAGTGGTCGGGAATAGGAATGCCATTTGCTTCACAATAACAAAGAAGTCTGTTGTTGACGTAGTGCTTGCAGTTTCTAGACTCTAAGACTGTAGCTGGCATTGATGTCATAAAACCGGAACAATCGACATTCATGGTCTGAACGATGTTTTTTAAAATTTTTGGACATTTCCGATTCTTCAAACCTACTGAAATTTTACAGTTTAATCTAACTAACTGTTCTACTATCACATGTGTTGTCAAATTACAGAAATATTTGTTTCATCTTGAAAGAAAATGCATTTGTACGGGAATGTATGCTCGACGCATTCATTTCCGAAATTAGTTCTTTTTATCGGTATCAGGCAAAGTGACAGAGTCCGTGAGCACCGCTTCCCGTTGGAATTCGAAGTTGAAATTTTGTATCAATAATACTATTGATCTAACAAACTGAGGTGAGCCCTGGTTTCTAGCTTGCACTTTATTTTTTACCATGCATGTGAACCACCCTAATGTATGTATGTATGTATGTATGTATGTATGTATGTATGTATGTATGTATGTATGTATGTATGTATGTATTAGTAATTGTTGTCAGGAAAGGACTCGTGGTATACGACTCATACATCGGTCCATAGATAACAGTGTGCCCTGGGAATACATACACGTGCGTGCCTAAGCCAACACGCCGACACTTATCATCACCTATGTAATCATAATATTAGGTTACATTTGCTACGCACGCTTATGTGTATATGTATAAATTAGATGCAATAATTGTTGAACTATATAACATAATTGCACGATCGATAATATAATAAGCAGATATTTAATGAGCAGTTCTGTCCAGGTGTACGTGTCTACAAGCACACCAATTATAAGTCAACCAATTTCTAATTGCCACGTATGACAAGCAAACCTACGCAGCCATGTGGACTAACGATCTCAATGTTAGGCCTACTTCAGACAATCATTGCTAACGTTCAATGTTATATTCTTAGTTAAGAACAGTTTACTGAAGGGAAAATGAATCAAGGTGTTACTCTATTGGTTTATATTTCGATCGTGTTTTTCTCTTTATTCGCTGGAATTACTTCATCCGATGATACAGAAGAAGACAATTATGTGGAACGATATGAAGGGTAGGACACACTTCTTCAATGGACTACAAACGAATCTTACGTACATACATTCGCACTTTCGCACAGACGCATATGTTTACATGTAGGCCTATGTGTGCATGCATGCATGTATGCATGTACGTATGTATGCATGTATGTATTGTATTGTATTGTATTGTATTGTATTGTATTTGAACACTTGTTATAGCGCCCCCTACAAGATTTCCCATTCAGAGGCGCTCTCCAACTACTGTTGTATTAGAATGTATGTATATACGAGATGTGTACATAATAATGATGTATGTATGCATGCACAATTGCACATGCATGCATGTATACCTATGTGTGCATGCATGCATGTACGTTAATACGTATGTAGGCCTACATATACATATGTATATGTATATATTATAGGTATGTATATTATAGGTATATATGCATATATGTATCTATAATGTATGTATTTATATATTATGTATGTATGTGTGCATGTGTTTATGTGGTATGCATATACATATTTACTTGCATATGTATAAAGTGTATGAATGTATTTATTTATGCATGTAAGTATATCTGTATATATATATACATGTACATGTATCGTAGCACGGTAGTCGATTGTTTAGTGCGCTCGGCCTGTAACGCAGCGACTGCGAGACAATTACTGTGTAGGGAACTTATTATTATTATTACAGTAGTTTTATATAGCGCCCCTTCAAGACAGTCTACTCAGGAACTTAGGGAATTAAACAAGTCCTTCACTCACAATAATATTGCTCTGCGAATCGATTTTCTATCGTAGGCCTATGGTCGTGTGCACATCTGAACTCTGGAAGGAGGCTAATGTCAAAATGCAGAATTGATTGTATTGTTTATGTATGTATGCATGCATGTATGTAGACACAGTCGTAAATACTGTAGCGCATTTTACCCAGCTCGCAAAGCGCTAAATGCGCGTCAACTTAAATGATGCTGAAGTCATTTAGAACAAAACGTTAATGCATGACTACACGCATACATACAATTATTATTTACACAGCAAAACAGACAAAGTACAATACATTATCATACAGTAAGCATACAACCGGCCTTGTAGAAGGTCATATTGCATATGAATTATTGTGAAACCTGGCAACATAAAACATCACGAACAACACATCGATTAATTATTGTCGTCTTTGAACGGCAGATATGCGTTGCTACGATTGGCAGACCTGAGGAACACGAATCAAACGGATGTTCTGCTGAACCTAAGAGAGAAATACGAAGACAAAGACGACATCACGAAGGTTTGTCTTCATCCGTCTAACTAAAGTTACTTATCGTGATAAAATTATATGCATAGAAGATTAATGCCACTGAAAACTTCTATGGCGCCTCTATATGCAACTTGCATTGGTAAATTGTCGACGATTGTCTAAACTAAGAGGTAAGCCGAAATACGAAGACTTTCCAATCAAAGTCAATCAAAGGAATTCGTTGCCTTAAATTATAGGGTCTTAGAGTTTTACGAGAAATGGGAGGTTTCACTGTTTGTAGATTACATAATTTACATACCATTACATTGCATTGTCAATGTTCGTCTAGAAATATGTTTCTAAGGCAGAGTATAATATAGGCCTACTGTTCAATTGGGTGGCGTTGACCTTTGCACCTGGCTGGGTAGGCCTACAAACCTCATACTCTACATAACGAATCCCTCGACGTATTGTAATGTATTTGTATGTGTGCAACGAAATTAATATTAGCCCTTTGAATGATTTCGATGACTTGTGTTTGAGTTTATAGATACACTGAAAGTCACCTTTATATTGATTAAAGCAATTGCACCATAGCACTGGCACAATAGAAATTCAACGAATCGATTAGATCCTACAAGATTGGACATTTATCTTCATTACTTCTATCTGTTATATTTTAAAGCTGGTAAGCTGGTCTAGCTGACCTAGCTTTTGTGTGGCGCTGTGATTTACATTACATTACATTATATTACATTATTGATGAGTTAGTTTGTGTTGAGTTCAGTTGCTTATCTTCGATGACATCATATTCCCTCGTCGCCAACCGATCCGAATGATTACGTCACCTGACCTTCGACCTGTCATCGAGCGCCATCTGAAGGAGAACAACATCACATACGAAGTCATGAAGGAAGACATCAGCTGGTCAGTTACACAATGGTCCACACTACCAATGAAGAACGTTGGGAACGAATTCGTAATTGTATTTGTAAACTCCAAATTTCAAAAGCGCTACTCTAAAACTAAGCGCAGGGCACCAGCTTATTCACGAGCGCTACCTCCTGTCAGAGGGGTTGTCCAGAGATTCCATTTGCAGATCCGAGTCCGGTTGCCAGAGACACCAGAAATAAGAGGCAGAGCAGCTCCCATTCGAGTTTAGTTGAGGACGAGAAAGCTTGGATGAAGAGGGGAATTAGCCAGCAGGGTTATCATCTGTATCAGGCAGATGCATTTTTGACTACGAATTCACGATCCCACTTCAAGCGACCATCACGCGCTGTGCAATATGCATTATGACAGCGTCTCCATAGAAGTCAAGTCATTAGATTGGATTGGAATGGATTGGGTAGGATGAGCCCCTATATCAAATCAGGTCAGATCATATTAAATTAGGTCAAACTATATAGGTCAGATCAGATAATCAGATATTATATAAGGTCAGATCAGATCAGTTCAGATAAGGTCAGATCAGATTATTTTAGATTAGTTTATGTGAGATTAGATCATAAAGATTAGGTCAGATGGATGTTTGAATATGTGGTTTAACAGAGCAAACCTGAGCTCCATTTCTGGTAATTTTCTTATTGCGTGAGAATAAACTCATCATTGTTGTCTGACTGAATGGGGGCCAAGTCTTGTTCTGTTCATAGTCCGAACTACAAATCCATCTACAAATCTACATGTAGCTGTAGTTACGATCCGAAATTACTCCAAAGATCCAGAAGTATTATAGGCCTATTATCCAGTAGACCTACTCAGATCATTTGGCAGGTGAGTGGGCCTACGTAATTACTTATTCTGAAGCATTTCAAACTATACCCTAAACCATTGGCCATTAGCTACCCATTAGCTAGATATCGGCAGGGTGTAATCAATAAATATGCTGTAATGTTGAATAGTTGATTCAACTCTTTGACAAATAGATTCATGCCATGCCAGATGACGGTCTGTGGCCTTCGTTTAGGTACATGAATGAAATGCGTGACTTAAACTTTAGACAACAACGCCGTTATTACAACTTCATTGGAAGCAGAACCGCTTACATGGCTCCCAATCACTACATGAAGTACAGCGAGGTTAGTACGAGGGCATTAATTTCTTATTAATTTCTCCAGAAATGGCGCTATATAAATCTCCTGTTTACTATTGCATTTACAATTGCAATTAG
The DNA here is from genome assembly GCA_020284085.1 of Aporrectodea caliginosa. NCBI lineage: Eukaryota > Metazoa > Annelida > Clitellata > Crassiclitellata > Lumbricidae > Aporrectodea > Aporrectodea caliginosa. The sequence continues at coordinate 304,569 of JACEVL010000120.1, read as the reverse complement.
CGTAATAGCGATATGAAACTTAGAAGATCTGATATTGCAACAATTCGTTAGACTCGCACTGGAGTTTGATCATTCTTTGATGCATATCTTGGGTTTGGTTGATGTTAACATTGACGTCTACCTGCTCAACAATACAATTATAGTCTGAGGGTCTGTTTAGGGGAAATTGTTGCGCTATCAGCTATCGACTCTGGCTTGTCCACAGGTTTCTTGGCCAAATATTGAGTGGATAATCCTCTGCTAGAAATAATTTTCGCTAGTCATCATTTCATATTTAAACCCCATTAAATTTCAATTATAAGTTTCTGAGGAGTAACTGTTAAAGGCCATTTTACGATTTCCTTGCTACAACTAAGTACAGTTCTTGTTTCACATACAAAGAGTATGCGTCAACATTTCCATGTTATTTACTTTTATAAACGCATGAACCATTTCTATGTTGACAACAGATCCAGGCTACACTGACGAACTGGACACAGAATGGACTCAACAGCCATCTGCTGAGAATCTTCTCCATTGGAAAAACATACGAGGGTCGTGACACCTTAGGAATTTCTGTAAGTATTCAAAACGTCGGCGTGATCAAACAAGTCTTATATACAGTATAGAATTTACATAGCACAAAGTCAGACTAACTTATAGTCTTATAGTCGGTATTTGACAATTAGGTTAGGGTATGAACTTTTGGTATAAAGTCCAATTATTTAGCCTCTATGTCAACGCTTACCCTACCGCGTATGCGAATGGACCTTAGATGAGACCTGCATGGGTTCAATACGGTCCTATGTGGCATTATAGGTCCCATATGGGCTTGGCATGCTAGCAGGGCATATGTTAAGTAAGTTAACAGTGAATTTGTAGTTTTATTCTTGCCGGTTAGTAACTGGAATGAGAAATTGAGGAATAAAATGTGATATAAGTAATAATATTAAGCTTACGATACCCCAACACGAAAACATCATTATGTAAGACGTAATGAAGTCCATATGACAATATGTCCATATGGGTTTCGTATTATGGTCCTATATGATAGGGCATATGAAGCCCATAATAGGAACATTGTCATGTGGGTGTCATATGTCTTAGCACCGTGGAACCATATTTAGGACATGCGATGCTCCTTTGGAATAGGCCCTACTGTCATATGGGATTTAAATTTCCTATATAATGTGACGCTGCTCTTGGGGCTGGTTGTTTGCCAGAAATGCTCTCAAGTTATGCAATATGCATGCTGTCGAAACTTATTACGATAAACGCGCAATTTATAGATGCGACGAACTGTAGGCCTATCTATGACAGATGTAGATCTGCTTAGTTTTATGTAAAGTTATGTGCTAGTTTTAATGATTTTCAGATAAACAACGATAAGACTGACCTTCCAGCTATCTGGATAGACGCAGGAATTGATCCAGCTGTCTGGCTGTCACCAGCATCTACACTTTATGTCGCCTTCAAGGTCATCTCAAGTTCTAAACTATGTGACATTTAAGCTGAAACTTAATTATTCAGTCAAATTGGTTGAATCTGCCCCGTCTTCACTCCTTCCATTCCCTAACTTGGCATCGAAATTTATCAAAACATCTGTTTCCTGTGGACTTGATTTGAACCGCCATAGTGAAGGCGATTAAGACGAGAGGCCATTGTACGACGTTTAGAAATGTCACAAATTTGTATTTACATTTACTACAAGAAACTGTTGATATCGATTTGTGTAGACATTTCTACGCAGCAACGCTATTCTAAGGCCATTGGTCACGAAACTGCAGTGTGCTAGAAAGCAATACCTGCGCCATAGGTCTACAGTAACTAATGTCTACGTGCTTCAAATCAACTAGTACCAATTGTAATGCGATTTATACCATGCCATCTAGTCTTTCATCTAGTCTACAGTGTTGCAATTAATAATTTAGCAGCATCGATAGGGCCAGTGCCTAATATAACCTACACAAGATATCAACTGACGGGGGCACCGAAACCAAGACCAATGACTATCTTATTCGACATTCGTTTAGTAATCTATATTTTATGATAAAATATTTACAATTAAATAAACAACAATAACCGTAGTCGAAATGTAGCTTTAGTTTGTTTTCAATCTGCAGATAATTAATGGTAAAGACGAGTCATCGCAGAGACTGAGGTCGAAATATCGTTGGTACTTTGTTCCAGTAGTTAATCCAGACGGATATGACTACTCGCATGCATCGGTAAGCCATGAAAACATCACAATAGAGAGCGGAAACATAAAAAGCCTATAAAAGGCCATGACACTCCACCATTCTATTATAATAGCGATCTACATTTAAGAATTATGAAGAGTTTCTCTTATCTGTGTCCGAGAACTCTCGACTATGAAAATCATACTTATTATGCTGATGATAATATTATGGTGAGAATATAATATCAAGTATGGACCCTGTGTGCACTATATATGGACCGTATGTAGGACATACATGTATAGAGCCCCTATGAGAATATTGTCATAATCTCACCATACCTTTAACATGTGATATCACTGCTAAATTTAGTCAATAAAAGTCTAAACTATGTGTTTAAGTTAATAAAAAATTATGTCCTTCCTCGCTAAACAGGTAATCAGTAACTAATTCTTCTTCTTACAACTGTACAGTAACTTTAGCCTGAGTTTCTTCTTATCTGTGTCCGAGACCACTCGAATGGCAAAATCATACATGTTTATTATGCTGATATATTATGACGAGAATACAATATTCACGTATGGGCCCAAATGTAGGATATATAGAACCTCTACGAAAATATTGTCATAATCTCGCCATGCCTTTAATATGTGATATTACTGTTGAATTTAGTCAGTAAATGTCTAATCCAGGGGTTTTCAAACTGTGGTACTACGCCAGGTGTCGCTAAGGGGTACGCGAACAATTTCAAAAAATTTAAATTTCTACAAGTTTATGGACTTCATGTCCATCTTTCTTTCATTAGCCACTCTTCTTCCACCGTTCGCTTCTTTTTCTGTACATTTCTATGAGTTTATGACACCCTTCTTTGATTATAATAATATAAATATACTCATTATAGGCTACTGTTTGCATTCTATGTATTATATAGCTATTCTATGATTTTTTACGTTGAAATGTCACAGCCTGTCATTTCTTTCTTTCGCAATAAATAATTAGGCGTATATAGTAGCCTACTCTACTATATACTACATAATCATCGACGTACATACAGTGGCCTATATTTATATGAACTCAAACTAGATTTGCGTTTGAAATTGACAAATATTAAACCAGACATTGTAAATCTGTGCTTGTCAAAACAAGCCCACTGCTCACATTAACACTTTTCTAATACTGATTTTATGTTTCCTTTTTGCTGATATGACTACATTCTTAAGTTAGAATTATATTACTTTTAAAATTTTCTACCTATGACTAATACCTGGTTTCACCAATGATTAAAAGTTTTTAATTGCAAGCGGACTTCACGCTTGCATGGTGTTTTTTATCTGAACTTGCTGGGCTACGCCAACATTCGATTATTTTACCTGGGGGTACAATAAAAATAAAGTTTGAAAACCGCTGTTCTAATCTATGAGTTTAAGTGAATTATGTCCTTCTGCGCTAAACAGGTATACGGCTAATCAATAATTCTTATTCTCCTTCTTACAGCTGCACAGTAACTTTAGCCTGAAGGTTCCTATCTTTTGATTAATAGGTCTACATAGGCTGCTATAATTGCAGCCTATCATAGAACCAAAAGACCTTCAATTGGAATGACAGTCATTAGTCTGCGCATTTATGTGTCTTTGGGAGTCGAGAGTAGATTCACGGCTGTATGCGTCTAATAGTTTTACTACTGCTAGACCTTTATGTTAAACATTTTCAGGACAGATTTTGGCGCAAGACGAGGAGAGTGTACGACAGAGGCGACCGCACTTGTGCTGGGGTGGATATGAACAAGAACTTTCCCAACTTCTGGGGAAGTACGAAAATTATTGCGTCATCCAAGTCTTTCTTCAGATTTTGCTCGTTGCGCAGAAGGCCGTTTTCAAATTATCAGGACATAAAATTATGTTGACACTAGCGCAAAATAAATCAACAACTACCTTCTCTTACGTCATTGTAAATATCCTCAATCTTGGCTTACCTTAACCTATAGAGTACATTAGCTAAGCTAACCGTAGCTCATCTTCTTTTACCTTACCTTATCTTACCGTGCCTTAAAATATTATTCCTTACCTAGTTCTTATTCATCTTACATTATCTCTAAATTATCATTAACTAGTAACTTTCGCGCTGATTTCTAATGCACAAGGCACCAACCTACGTCGCACCAAAACCAAGTCACGTCATATCAGTCATTAGACCCACCATACCTTGTATTACCTCACATGTCGTTAGTTTACTCTGTTACGCCTTGCCTTACCTCACCCAATGCAACTTTACCTCTTCTTACTTTGATAGACTTAACTTAGAGTTCCTTCCCCTTATTGTGTAGGTTCTGGTTCAATGGACGATCCATGCTCCACTCGATATCGTGGTCCAGAGGCTTTCTCTGAGGTCGAATCGCGGAATCTGAAGGAAGCCCTCGAAGGAAGGATCGCCGCCGAAGGATCACTGCACGCCTACATCAGCATACAGACCTATGGCCAACTGATCCTCAGCCCATGGGCTGGAAAACCCATGCTGAAACCAGAAGACTACGACTACCTCGTTTGTATCACACAAACATATTCGTGTTTATTAGTAATTCAAACTGACACACCGCAGTATGATAACGATCATTTTATGAACATGATTGCAAGTTATTACAGGAGTCGAATTTACCTGTATGGCAGCCATGCAAGGCGCCCATATGTCCTACTGATCACTTTACCAACGCCATCTAGCGAATGAAAGGCTGAGTGGACCTTTGGGAGGGTAGCGGGAATCGATCCAACGTCCATGCTGATCTTCTGCTCTTCTTGTCCAAAGCCGTGGCTTAGTTGACTTAAACCTTAATCTGACACTGTACATGGCTTAGAAACGATTTGTGAGCTGCCCACTGTTCTGCTTTACAGTATTTTGTTGGCAAGAAAGGACTTTTGGCCTCAGAAAGAGTTACAGAAATTCAGGAGAAGTTTAGATTTGGTACACCACCAGACCTGAGATGTAAGTTCGTCGGACCTTTTCAGTCAGTAATTATGCTATCTGGTCATTAATCGTTGCCATAACAATGATTTTTACATTAGTTTATAAAGCAGAAAATCTTATCGCTGTAGTTTTACTGTATACATCATATCTTAGAACTTGTCGCATAATATTTTATATAAATGCTTCATATTTAACGTTCTTCTCTGTCCTTAAGACTATACTGCTTGACCGAGTACCAGCCAAATCAGCCAAAGTTAACCACGCAAATCAAGCTGGAACGATATATAAAGGTAGAGATAACCCAGGCGAAGCCGGGTAACCTCGTCTGGTAATAATAATAAAGTATTATAGACCATTACTATGCATGAAGCTGCCCAAACAAGTGCATAAACACAGTAGCTGTTCGTGTATGACTATAGGAAACCCTTACCGTAAAGGCCTATCAATTGTGCAAGACTCTGTTATTAAGCACATCAGTATCTTTACATTAACCTATTTTTTCACATCTTTTACATTAACCTTCACAGACCGCGTGTCAGGCGCCGTAATAGACTGGGTCAAGGACGTTCTGAAGGTCAACTGGACTTATGCCATTGACGTCATGCCGACGTCAGAGAGCATGAGGTTTCCGATTGGTCACGTGGTGCCGGCCAATCTCCTTTACGCCAGCGGAGAACAGACGTATGACATCATCGAGGCAATGGTCAGCCAGATGAGATCGGACCTCGAGATTGACCTTCTGGAACTTTACCACGGTATCCGCTCGAAGGATCGAAAGCTCGTCAAAGAAGAACTCTGACAGAATGGTAGCATAAGCACCTGACATACATGTATTATAGGCGTATGTCTATATATTTGACTTAGGGCTTGCAGCTTGGATAACTGTCATAGGACCCTATTGTCTTTTTTTAACACTTTAAAGACGAGCTGCATAAATTTTGCTTTGGTTTTCCAGTCACTTTTATTACACGCAGTCGTTAAATTGTTAAGATGTCTAGATTCACGTGTCGCTGAGTGATATAACCATTAACCGCGTTAAAGTAGACACCTTGAAAGAATCAAATACATGTTCAAGTGCAAAATATTTTATTTTTTCTGTGCAAATATACATGCCAGGAAAGTAAGAAGGCTCTTTTAAATAATTCAAGCCTGCAACCATGTCACTTGATGCTCTACAAAGCATTACATTTTATAATCAATTTCATTCTACTTAGACACAGGCGTATCTTAGTAAATTCAACCACGTGCACTATGCCACGTATAAGATTTAAGTATCTGTTTAAATATGAAATATTTTTATTTTGCTACACAGGACTATTTCTTTTCTTAACAAGCTGTTGAAATACTATTAACCGTTTGTTCAAATATTAGGTTTTTCAAGGACCATTGCCTTGTTCAGGAATTGTCTAAACCAGTAAAAACAGGTCGAAGCACATGGGCCTACATGTAGTTTATCTTCGACGTCCTTTTAAACAAGGTCAACATTGGATTACAAAAGAAATTCAGACAGTTTGTTTTGTATTTCAATTTCAATTCTTTAAAAATTGCCATTATTAACGTATTTTATAAGTACTGTTTTGGGCGACAGATATACCTGTGTCAATCGCCTTTAGTGAATTCCACGGTTGTAATTTCGATATATGTGAAAGCGATACAGTACCCTTTGCTAAAGACCTTTGCTAAAGAATCAATGACAGTAGCCAATAAAATCAGTACAGTGACCGTACACTGTCGGTGAGAAGATCAGACGGCGAGAAAGAGGACAGGCCACCCGCCCTCGTACGTAATCGTAGGCATCCTTATTGCCCATGGCCTCTCGGGAACGAGCCTTCACGATGTTGCTCGGACCGACTCGTTGGCCCGCCTCATTAATGCCTCCCCTTCATAGTCTGCCTTTGCTAATGCTGGCCAGTGCGCGCGTATCAACACAATAATACGGAAAATGGGATGGCTCAAGCTTCTGCCTGCTGACCAGAGGACTTTCGAAGACCTATGGGGCAGGGCTGATTCGGAATCAAGTTTGAAGTTCGCAGGTGACGATTCCTCGGTTCCAGCTTTATTAAAGCTGACTATTGCGTGCTCCCATTTGGACGGGAAACAGCCGATGGCGAGAGAATGATTGAACAGTAGCGGATCTGCATCATCTGCTACTGCCGTGCTCTATGGCTATGCTAGGCTACTTATGGCTAGGGCTACTACTAACTAAGTACTATAATACACAACACAGAAAAAATGTCACTAGACTACTAGAAAGGCCTGCGCCGTCCGGGAGGTGGGAGGCGGCACACTGCTGCTTCCTCCTTTTCTCTTCCGTGCTTCACAGCCTATAGCCAGGTCCTAGCTTGCGTAATGTGTGTAATTATGCTCTAACTAACATTACCTACTCACTCATAATCGAGAGATAACGAGTGCTAATACATTAACCCGGTGTGGTTTCATCACGCGAATGTCATACAAATGACTCTACTGCTGATCATTCTCCTTACTCTTACGCAACTCCGAGAATCCCTGTTCTGCTTTGTAATGGTATATTATGCTTATTTAGTTATTAATAATTTTCAGTATCTGATGCACCCGCAGTGCGCTTGCAGGCGGTTCAATAAAGCACATGCTTACTTAATTACTTTATTATGCGCAGATGCTGCGTCTGTAGGCAATTTCGCATAGCATTATTGTAATTAAGTAGTAAACTAAAATAAAAATCCAGTCACTATAACTAAAAAATAATACTCACTATTAAAATCTGAAAAGAGAATCACACTAGAACAAAGTAAATTTCCTTCACGGTCTGATTCACGTTTTTTTATTGAACGATTTAAAAATATAACGATAATAATAGCAACAGAGATTTGAGTGGGCAGTCTATGACTGGAAGCAACGATTCAGATGCAATATCAGCAGGTGTTTGTGGAATTCATGAACCTGACGCAAGTACATCTCTTTCCATTTAAGTAACAAGCTAAGGTCACGTTGCCGCATTACCTGAGAGAAGGCAGACGTCGCGTGACTGTACGAGGTCTAAATATTACAGAACTAGAATGGCTCGACACATATTCGCATCTGTTGCGAGCTTTCTGTTGCTTGCCGTGATCACGGAAGGTTAGCAAATTTGTTTAGAATGTACGGGTAATGATTACGAGAATGACAATGATGAATGCGATGATGACACACGTGATGAACAATGTATGTATGTATGCAATGTATGTATGTATGTATGTATGTATGTATGTATGTATGTATGTATGTATGTATGTATGTTGCCGTATGTATGTATGTATGTATGTATGTATGTATGTATGTATGTATGTATGTATGTATGTATGTATGTATGTATGTATGTATGTATGTGGTATGTATGTATGTATGTATGTATGTATGTATGTATGTATGTATGTATGTATGTATGTATGTATGTATGTATGTATGTATGTATGTATGTATGTATGTATGTATGTATGTATGTATGTATGTATGTATGTATGTATGTATGTATGTATGTATGTATGTATGTATGTATGTATGTATGTATGTATGTATGTATGTATGTATGTATGTATGTATGTATGTATGTATGTATGTATGTATGTATGTATGTATGTATGTATGTATGTATGTATGTATGTATGTATGTATGTATGTATGTATGTATGTATGTATGTATGTATGTATGTATGTATGTATGTATGTATAATGTATGTATGTATGTATGTATGTATGTATGTACTGTAAAGAATTTATGTATGTATGTACATGTATAATCAGACTAGGATGAAGCTGCTGATGATATTGCTGCTGTTGCTGCTGCTGAGATGATGCGATGATTATGATTTGAGCCAATCAGACATCAACGCTTGACTTCGTTACCAAGACAGCTTAGCTGAAGAAGAATGTATAAACATGAAAGCTGTTAGAGAGCAGTAACTCGGTCGCTCATCTACCGACCAAGTCTGCAGCATGCGTTCACGGCGGCTGATTTTCTGAGTTTCGTTCAACACGGCCAACGCTCCACCTCCGTCGTCTACGACCTCCTCTTCGCTCTCAGCGTGGGACCATCTTAGCCTAGCTACCATTCGACAGCCAGTTCTTAATTATTCATTCAAGTCCTGTGAACTATACTTGCTGCCTTCGTTTCTGGTCAAGGATTTTGAAGATGGCTGCTCCATTTCTACGATTACTCTGTAACGCTTCCTTGGCCCAGGGTTCTCTTCCGGCCTTAGCCTACATAAACGGACTGTCGTCTTACCCTTCGTTAAGCGGCAGGGATTAGACCCTAACTTCCCTTCCAACTTTAGACCTATTTCTAATCACTCTTTTTCCATTCTAAGCTCCTGAGAAAATGTGTCGCTATCTCGATTCTAATTTCCTCATGCCTCCATTGCGGTCCGCATTGAGGAAATTCCACTCCACTGAAACTCTCCTGGTTAGGTTTATAACTGATGTCTTCCAATCCCATGCTATGTTACCCTTCTCAATCTGCATAACATCAGCTCAGCCTTTGACACAGTAGATAATTCTATCCTAGCTCCTCAACCGGGTATCTATATCTTGTGATATTACGAACAGGGCACTCATGTGGTTCCATTCGTTTCTTACTGATACGTCCATATCTGTGGTCTTTGGTTCTTGCTTCTTTGCTATTTGTTTTATACAGCTCACACCTTTGGGTGTGAGCTGTATAAAAACAAATAGCAAACTGACCGGGATTTCGTCTCATCACTTGTCGACGATGCTCGAGCCCTTTTGCATGGCCCAGCTTCCTCTGCGGTTCAAATGGCAGAGCGACTGTTAGACTCCTCATCTGCCTTAGAGGCCTGGCTCTCCTCCAAGCCCCGACGAGGCACAGTTCATGTGGCTTAGTGTCCGCCTTCGGCTATTTAATAAGACTGATATTGATTCTCTTCATCTCCGGTTTCCTCTCATCCTCTTCTGTTCTGTTCGTGACCTGGGAATTGTTTGGATCCTACTCTTTCTTTTACTGATCAGGTTAACTCAGTTTCCAGATCTTGCTTCTACCATCTGCCCTAATTACGTTCCATTTGCAGATCCTTTTCAATGCTATCACTACTCTGATTCACGCCTTGAACTGCACTTTGGTTGACCTTGGGAACGCTGTATACATTGGTCTCTCTCTCATCCTCTAATACTCACAACTTTCTATCTCTCATCCTCTAATACTCACAAATTTCAGTCGAATCTTAATGCTGCTACTAGGCGGAATTCCAAAGTTCGCTCATTATCTCAGGCCTTATCTGGGATTCCCTTCATTGGCTCCCTGTTCACCAGCGTGTACAGTTTAAAATCCTCTCCTTCATGTGTAACTTCCTTGTTGGAGTGACCCCGTTATACCTGAGGTCTTTCTGCGATCTGGGCTCCTCCTTACCTGCAAGGGCCTCTTTGGGATCTTTGACTCGTGACCTAATGGTTGTCCCGCGTATGCGCTCTGCTACGGCCCATTCCAGGTGCTTTGCCTGTATGGAATAGGCGGGAATGGCGGGGAAGAGGTAGTAAAGTGAAATCTTGTTATCCTGCGAATAGCATTTTAGCTTGTGATTCCTAATAACATATGTTTTGAAGATAAGAGTGTAAGAGACAGTCAGCTGTTATCATTATCGGATAATACGATGACCATGTATTTCAGTTCTACTTGGGGCTAATGGTCTTGACTGTTGGCAATGTGATTCTGATTATGATAAAGACATCTGCTGTACTGCGTTGAAACACACGACCTCTTGCAGTAGCAGTAGCGGTGAACGAGTATTCTGTGCAACATCGGAAGTCTACGAATCAAGTAAGAAAACTACCAGATGAAAATCCAATTTAATCCAGTTTATTGAACCAGTTCATTACATAATCAGCACAGTACAATCAAAACAACAAGCAAGTATATTGATTAATTTGTTATATAATAATAATATTATTTCCCCACTTGTTTGACCTAAATAAGCAAGTTTATAGTGATTGCACGTATCGATGAGAGTACATTATATCATTAGGAACAAAAGGCACTCCTAGAAGGGATTAGCTCACGCTGGTTAGGGGCCCAGTAAATAAAGCTTGTGGCAGATGGTTTGATGGTAGATTGTAAAGACGTCTAATTAAACATCTGAATTGTGAGAGACCTGCAGAAACAGTGCTAAAGAAACGACACCTCTCCAACAACATTACTTTACATTGGTCAACTCTTGTCATTTGTCTGCTCGTACGAACCTTACTTGATTAAATCAACTGATTGGTCGATTTATTGATTGACTAATTATTTAATTAATTAGGTTCGCTTTATTATTAATTCATTTTTCGTTCCTTCATTTTATCATTAATAGGTATAGGCCCTATGCGTAGTCATCTTCTGCAGACTGAGACAGAAATGACAAACAAAAGACAGAGGCTTTGATGCGTTTCTCTTAATTTTGTTTAGACCATTATCCTATCTGACTATGGCCGATTGGATTCTTTATTTGTTTGTTTATTTGATTTGATTTTTATTATTATTTTTCTAAGATAAAATTTTTATTCTTTCTTTGTAAATGGCTGCGGTATGTCAGCAATGAGCTCAATAAACGAACATATTATGATGAGGCTGCTTAATCACAACGTTAGGATATTAAACACAGATTTTACCTTGTGTGATTTTAAAGTGGACCACAAAACACCGTTTGTCGTACAGAGGGGTTGCACAAACGAAACCATGTTGAAGCGCTTCAAGAAGTGTGGACCACTTGAAGACGATGGAAAAATCGTCAAAATCTGTTTAACTGCGTGCAAAGAAACGAAATGCAACGATGGGAAGATAAGAAAATGTCCGGCAGAGAAGTCACTCCAATAATGCAACATCATCGACTTCTATATTGGAAGCTTTATTTGACCTTTCAGACTTTCTTCGTTTAGTACAAACGAATAATAAAATGAATACCGAATCTAGGCTTTGGCTATTACAAACATGCTTTGAAAATTATTACTAGCTTAAATCCTGATCCTTATAGTACATAGGGACTCATCTGGATTCTACAGACGTTTATTTATTACCATGAAGAACACATGACCAACATAGGCTGATGCCGATAACTATGACCATAAGCGTAGTTTGGAGGGTACTCGAACCAACCACCTTTCATACTCCGAATAACCAATGCCCATCGCTTCAACCAGCTAGGTCTACTTTCAATTGTGCTTCTCCAAGTATTGCTGTTCCTGTCTGTCTTTGCGTATGTATGTAGGGAGGCAGACAGCATATAATGAGTACTAATAGTACTAGTAGTTTTCAAACATTCTGAATATAGTCCCTTAAGTAATAGTATATCAATATTTTAAATAGGCCTAATAATAATAATAACCCTAATTGTAGTGTGGGCAGGTGGGTATCAGAATATGCTTAAACCTATATACATCCTCCAAAAAAGGGCAATAAGAGTTATCAGTGGAGCTCATTATCTAGCAGAGAGTTGCCACCTATTTAAGTCCTTAAACCTTTTAACAATTTATGACATTTATAAACTTCAACTTGCAATGTTAATGTACCGGCACCACAATGGCACTCTCCCAGCTTAATTTAACTCATACTTCACAGTGATTACTGATGTACATGATTATAATACCAGACATAGACAAAATTACAGAACAGAAAAAGGCAGGATAAATGCTAGATGTTTCTCGGTCAGAATAAAAGGACCGCAGTTGTGGAACTCTATTGATTCATGCATACGGGAACTACGCTCTTTGATTGCATTCAAGTGTGCATATAAGACTTCTCTGATTGACCAGTACTAATTCAGCAACTTAGAACGTGTAGTGTGATGCTGTCTATTATCGTTGGACTATACTGTACGGCTGCCTTAGCCTGTTAACTTAATACATTTTGTTGATATATTTCTGTGACCGGTAACTAATGGGAAGACTAGATAAGCTGTCCCAGCTTCAATCATCTCCCCATGAATCATTCGCAACTTGACTCGCATACTCACATTCTTTTGGCTCACATACTGTTAATCTCTAACACGCTGTTAGTTAATTTAGTTGTTTAATCTGATTGCTGTTGTGTACTTGTAGTTTTGAATGCAAAATGGTTCAATAAACTCAAACTCAATTCATTAATTAGTTCAGGAGATTTATATAGCACCTCTTCAAAGGAATATCAGTGTATTAAACTGCACAGCTTGGTAGGCCTACCCATTTTCTAGACCAAAATTACGCCTTTGATTATGACGCTTGCAAATAGCTCTTATAGACCTACACTTAGAGAACTCTATAGATAGCACGCTATGGATAGGTTCTGGATGAGCGTCTGAAATTGTATTATAGGGGTCGTCCTTTAATTATGTCAACAAATTTTAGGCAGTTTTGACCCCCTCCCCCCTTGTCAACAACTGTCAAACATTGACGGCCCCCTAAAAATTATGTCAACAATCCCAGAACCCCCCCCTACAAAAAAGAAACACAATGGCTCAATACATGTAGAATAAATTTTTTTATTTTTTACACTAAAAAAATGCAATCTCGAATTTAAAAATATATGAGTTTAGTTTATTACCACCTTTTTAGTAGTATTAATTAAACATTAAGCACTTTATACATTTTTAACATTATTTAATGTTTTCGATACCATTTTGAAGGGTCTGTGTTGATTCATTGGAAAAAAATTTGTTGACGTCAAACTGTACCGAACCCCCTCCCCCCAACAACCCTCAACAACTGTCAAACTTTTCCAAACCCCCTCCCCTTATTTTGCTGACATAATTAATGGACGACCCCATAGCTGGCGCCGCCACTGTTTAATAGCAACGACGCGAGTCTAATTTACATTTTCTAGCGACAGCCGTGCGGCCCTTTTTACTAGGACGACAGAATAATTATGTGGTGAAATAATTATTGTCATAAATTACATGACTAAGTCTAGGTCCCGCTATGACATCTTGTCGACAGAGTACAGCATGCAGCCTGTTCTATATCGATCCAAGCCATTATTCCACGAAAAAGACAAAGGTTAGTCAACAGCAGGGGCAACAATTAAAAATAATGAAATAATTAAAATAATAGCCAAAAGAACATTGGACTGAAGTGCAAATTGTAAAAGAAAATTGGTCTAGTGACGAAGCAATATTATAGATCAATAATTGGCAATGCACTAATTAAAAGAATGGCGAAGAGATAATTGCTTTTCTCCACAGCGTCTGACTAAGCATCGTATAAGAGCCAAGAAACTTTCACCACTAGCTTCAGTCTCCAACACTTAGTTAGAAAGCGCTCAGGTTTGTAACTTGTTCATTTGTAGAAAATAGAAACATAAACCCTATACAGTTTGTGAAACTGTAAATTTACAGTTTAGTTTTATTTAATTGCATATTCATGTCAATTTAATTATTCTTTGTTTGCTCTAGCAGTTCTTGACATATTTTTATATTGTGTAAGCGTTTGATGCCTCTTCTTGTTCAATCGTAAAATTATGTTACCAGGTCTAGAGCGCCTGTGCAAACGTCTCTGAAAAGGCGCTATATAAATCTTTACAGTTACAATTCTAATTAGGCCTACACTTACGGAATGCGTATACATGCGCTTTTCTGATGAAAACTACTTGTGCGACGCTCTGTTTAAGAACTGGAATTCCATTAGCAATCTGTGATTGAGTTATCACAGAGTAACCATTTAGCAACCACTCAAATTACTCCCAGTTTTATATGCCAGTTCTTGTTTTGATGAAGAATATAAACAGTGAATGAATTATCGCACACTTTAGAAATGTATGTGTTGCAGGAAAAGTCCTTCGTTCACGGCCGGTTATCTTTTCTTAAAATGGCTGAGATTTGGCGAAGAAAGATAAGAACCTTTTTCCATCGTCTGGATGTCGACGACGACGGTGTCATTTCAAAGAGAGAGTTCTATCTTTTTGCTGAAAGATTGATTGCCGCGAAGAAAGCCGATCCTGTACTACAGGAAAAAATAAGAAAGAGAACTGTTGATGTGAGATAATTCAACTAAATATATACCTTCATATACATTGAAACTGTTTTGTCGATAAATTTACGTATCTAAACTATTCATTCATTCATTAGTAGAATTTATAGCGCCTCTTCAAGGGAACTACTCAGAGGCGTTCCCAACCCAAGCGCGGCCAAATAAGATCATTTTTAGTTGAGAGAGGAATGACTGAGAAAATTCTAGGAAGGGAGCGGAGTGTCAGAGGGAGGCCATTCCAGGTCGAGGGGCCGATCACAGAGAAAGCACGGCTCTGCCTGGTGGAGGTACGAGCAAAAGGGACAGAAAGAAGACCCTGTTCAGCTGAACGGAGGGATAATAGCCTCGAAGACTAAGGGTGGGGCTACAAAGCTCAATAAGGTATGCAGGAGCGAGACCCAGCAGGCAGCGCCAAACTAAGGCAGCTACCCTATATTCGATACGCTGCCTAAGAAAATAGGGCAGTAAAATGTCGGCATATAGCTGGCTTCTGGTCGAATTTGGGTATGCGGCCAATAAGGCGGGCTGCAGAGCGTGAAGACGCGAACCAGACAGCTTAGTCGGGTAGCCGGGAGGCCAACATAGAGAGAGCAGCAGAAGTCAAGTCTGATAGTGACAAAAGAATGGACAAGAGTAGCAGTAGCGGTAGGACTTAGCGAGCGAGCGATAGTGCGTAGTTGGCGCAGTTGATAGTAACAAGCACGGCTGAGAGAGTGAAGGTGAGGAGCAAAGGTGAGCTTCTGATCCAGAGTAACGCCAAGGTCACGGACCACAGAGGAGAAGACAAAATGAGGAAAGGCGGTAGCAAGGGCAGCCATATCTAACTTAGCCAGCTGAAATAATTGTCGTCATAAATTACGTGACTAGGTCTAGGTCCCGCTATGACATTTTGTCGAAAGAATACATGCAGCCTGTGCCAAGCCAAATGAATTGAGTTTTTGAGGAGTTGAAGCGGAGACGGTTGGACGACATCCAGGCCCCCAAGGATTCCATGGCCAAACTCATAGCGCGGACGGTTACAACAGCGTCAGAGGCGAGGCAGTGTTGGTAGGCCTGAACGTCATCTGCACACAGCTGGGCCAGCATAGCGTGTGAGGCGAGTAAAGAGGCGAGATCAGAGGTATAAATTATGAAGAGAAGGGGACCCAAAACGGAGCCCTGAGGGAGACCATATGGGGCTGGGGCCAAGTGGGACCTAGAGGACCCTTGAACCACACGAAAGGAGCGCTCACTAAGAAAAGATCTTAGCCAGAGGAGCAGTGTACCAGAGAGGCCGAAGGATAAATGCAACCGTTCTAGCAAGATATCATGGTCCACAGTGTCAAACGCTGCACTGGCATCAAAGAGAGCTAAGAGTGTCAGTTGAGAGCGATCGATGGCACCGTAGACATCTGAAAGGAGACGAAGAAGTAATGTCTCGGTGGAATGACCTTTCCGAAAGCCAGACTTTATTACTATGTTATCTAGTGGCAAGAGATTGCATTATGTGTGTGTACTGACAGTACTGTGTAGGCCTATAGTATGTATAGTACGCCCCGATGTACGTATGCATGCATGTAGGCTATGTAGGTGCCTATGTATGTATATTTAGATATGCATGAGCACGCCTTATAAATGTATGCTTGTATATCCGTTTCTATAAATGCATGTATGTATGCATGTAAATATTTATTTATACATATTAGTTATTATTTTTATTATTATAAGAATTTTAGTTTCGCGGATCTTGCAGTCTCACTGGTTAACCCAGTCACGACGTCACGTGTAAACAATTTTCATTATTACTTAATGTGATGTAATATTCTCCTTAGCCAAGGTTGGCGCAGCTAAAATGGAACTATTTCATATAGCGTATATTTACTACACTGTTTGCAGATTTGGCATAAATTCACGGGTTCAACGAAAACGGATGAGAAAGGATTCTTGACTGAAGCTATGCTGATTGCCTCCCTAAAGAAACAACTGAGTGATCCGAAACTGAAAGTGACCCTTCAGGAATCCTGCCGGAACTTTTTCGATCTTGCGAATATCGTCGAAGACGGCTACCTTCAGTTCCAAGAATACCGCAAAGCGTTTGACAACATGGGCATATCTGACACGAGCTTCGCAGAGCAATCTTTCAACGTCATCGATACCGATCAGGATGGAAAGTTGACTCGCGATGAGTTCACTCGCGCTTGTATGGAGTGCTTGCTTTCAGAGGACGAAGATTCGCCGTATAATTTGTTTTGGGGTCCTCTGTTATACATGTAGTTAGTTGCTAAGCAATGTTTTGCCCGCTTTAGCCAGTCTATCTGCTCTTGCAGTTTGCTTTTAAAGTTAAGTCTATAATTAGAAATAATTTTTACCAAAACTGAGATATAGTACAACGCTCGGTCATATGTTTAGTTTAGTGGATAATGTTGGGATGTATTGGTTATATGTAAGCTATCATAATTATAGAGGATTAAGAACTCGGTTAACTTAAAAACAACTATTCGTGATATTGGAGAACATGTCGGATGTAATACATAGTTCACGGAAGAGAGATGAGTTCGCGCCACCTACTGTCGAATTTGTGTAATATGTTACTACTAAATCTAAAAAGTATACTGCTAAAACAACCTGTAGGGCCATACTTGTTTTAAATGACTGTAAACATTTGGATTTTCTGTCGCATGCAATCTCATCTGCGAGCTTATGGTTGGAGTCATCTGGAGGTGCTATTTGAATGACAGCATAATAAGTTTTAAAATGTATAAGACTACCTGCCTGGTTCTTGCCGACCTTATCTGATTAAGCGCCGCTGTTTTGCGTGGCGTTGAGATTTTTTGGGGATTCACATTACTTTACATGGTATGTATAAGTGAGTACGAAGTTTCCTCTACGAAATAGCAATGTATACACGTCTGTCCCCCATCAGGGTGAATTAAATCTATGAGACCAGATTGCAGTATCGACAAAAAACAGGTGTTATAATACATCCTACTTTCAGAGCTTCACTTTGGTTCCAAAAGTTTAATTTATTTATCTATTTAAATCCTGTTAGATCTGTTATGCATAAAGAACGACTGGAAAGGTTGTTGCCAATATATTTCGACTAAAACCCCTTGAATGTTAATTCATAGAGCTAACATTGAGCACCACCTGACCAGCCAGTCAGCCAGTAGCAGCAGCACTTGGGTACGAGTGACCGGTAACAACATAACACTTAGTTAGCTCATGAGAAGTTCTCTGAAAGGTGCTACTAGAATTTCCAGATGCATGCAAAAATACATGGAGCATAAGCTTACATGCATACACACATGAATACATGCATACATACGCATACACGTTCATACGTACATTTTATAGCGCACTTTGAGAGGTACTAAACAGGCGCCATAATACTTAACAGTTCATATTCGCTGGTCATGATAACAGACGTTCAACCGTTAGAATGAACTGGGCGACCCGTAACCCACACATGTTGACTGGGTCTAGTTCGGACGGACAGTTGAACACCAGACTTAAACACAGCGTCGTCAATTACGAAATGCAACGACAAGTCGACGACCCAGAGTACTTGGAGTGGCATTAATATTGTGTAATACTGAGTGCAGTGTTCTATCAATTACATTTTAAATGTAATTCAATTATAATTGCAATTACATGCTTGTAAATGTAATTTAATTGCAATTACTTGATTGTGAAAGTAATTGAATTACAATTACATTTTGATTGTAATTCAATTACCAATTACTTTTCAATTATTCCTTTAAAATTGGCAAATGATTTAGAATTTTTCGATAATTTTTAATTTACTCTATTTTTAAACTAAAACATCCAATGGACCAATGGCCTATAAACTGTAATAATATACACATTTAATTATATTATAAGTTTGCCAGGCATCCAAAATGCGATTTACAATTATGATCCATTAAAACAAGTTAAGAGTTTATTTGATTTTTAGTAGAAGTTTTTCAACATGAGAGTCTGTTAGAGAACTTAGTTGATTGGGTGAGTGAGTCAATTTGTCCACCAGTGCTAAAGAGACGCTCAACTGGAGCTGAAGATGGCAGCTCTGTTTTCTGTAGGCAGCCGCAGTAAGCTATCTAAGAATGAGTGCATGACTGCATGGATAGTCTGATAATGAAGGTCAGCCTTGCCTTTGAGGTCTATCAAAGTGTGCTGTAAGATTGTAAGAGAGGTGTAAGGAAAGAATCATGTTGACAATTAAGTTGCCATGCAAACATAATGCAGAGCAGTTTATTCAATTAAACGGGTGGCCCGGGTCAACCCTGCAAGCTGGCATCTTCGCTGACTTTATGAAAGTAATTAGTAATTTAAACTTCATTCAATTACAAATTACATGCAATATTGTAATTGAAATACAATTACAATTACTGAACTTAAAATGTAATTCAATTACAATTGCAATTACAGAACTTGTAATTCAATTACGTAATTCAATTACATGTATTTCAATTACTGAACAACACTGACTGAGTGGCTATCAGCATCAATAAACCATCCTCGCTTAGCAGTTTCTACCGTAGCTTCTTATCAACTCGATTTCAATCAACCACATTTTAACTATATGCTAACCATTGTGACGCCAAGGCTCAAAACTCGTCGCTTGTCGCTTCCTAGATATTGAGCTAGAAGTTGAAATAGGCGAGAGGGGTCAAAAATATAGAATATTTTTCAATTCAGCAGTTGCCTGTAAATTTGTCATAATTTGTAAAGTAATAAACCGATTTTGATACCGTTTGCTTTATTCGATACAGAATATAGCCCTTTATTACCCTGAAAAATTGCAGTGTAATCAAGTAATGGTTGCAGAGGATTTTGATGACGCGAATATTCCGAAACTTTTATCTTATTGTCTCACTCTATACTAATAAAAAGATTCGAAGGAGCATAACTTCAGTTAGAAAAAAGGTATTTTCATTCTGAGGAAAAATATTTTGAAGCAGATTAATTGTAAAATATGACTGAATAAAAAGGTCAGAAGCCGACATGTGACGGGTTTTGAGTCCCTGTGTCACAATTTTCAGCAACGTTTAGACCGACCCAGGCTGGACCCAGGCGTGGCTGGCTGGCAAGCGTGTGTCAGGTGAGCGTGTGATTGGTGGACGCAGTGCTAAGACGTCAGGCCTCGTTTAACTGACGCAGTAGCTTTGGATCTTTATAGAGCAGCATGTCCTTAAGCAAACCCTGAGAGGCAGCCAAGGGTTTGAAGTGTTAGCGACTTAATTTTCTTAGCCTCTGCATATGAGGACGGATGGCCAGTCCTCTCCCTCGCCGACTGATCTTCCCATTGACAGCACACGGTCAATGTACTTCTATGCTGAAGAGTCTTGAAGACCGTTTTATCCGATCGCGTTAGTCTGTTGCCTGATATGAAGTGACTTAAGAAAGGCATCTTCTCCTGTCAGCTGACTAGCCACGCCTCAGCGTCCAATATCTTCTCCTGTACCTGTCTCAGTATGAACACCGCATCCATTGTACCTCTCTCCAGTCTGACGCCAAACTGGTTATCACGTAGCTCGAGCACCTCTCTGATAAGTCTCTCGATCATCTTTTCACATACATTGCACCACATCTCTTTTTTGTTTGTATAATGCAAGTATTTCGCTCTCCTTTAAATCATGTGATAGTCTTTCCTGTTCCATGAAACACGGCCTTCCAATGTAGTTGCTTAATTAAGAGGCGAATTAGACCAATATCATAATCCATGCAGCTAGGCCCCTCCAAATATTGGACTACATTATGAAAAACAGTCACCATATAGGCCCTATTATTAATAAATCAAACTTTACTGATTACGTCTAAAATAAGTCACTGCAAATTCAGTTAATTAATTCACACAGGCATAAGACCGCTGAGATGGCGAGCAAAAAACTTACAAATAAATAGAGTTGAAAGCACAAACATTTCCTAAATTAATGCAAAGAATACGTTGGCTCTCATTAACAAATTAAACTCCATGTGCGTTCAAATAATTGACGACGTGTAGGCCTAGTCGTTCAGTGTCTCGAAGATCCGTAACGATGGCCTTGGCGTTTCTTCTAAATGTAATCCAACACATGAGAGTTTCTTTTTTAAAGGACTATCGTCCTGAACTTCTACAATTTCTTTCATAAAAGAGTTACGCTGCCGAGTAGTGTATCCATACGTCCAAAATCAGGATCCATGCGATCTTTAGGCCTAATAAATCCAGTGTACCGTTCAATTGTTTCTTCTTCACTTGTTTACTATGCGTTCGTGTCTATTTCGTCTTTGAACTTTATACCCTTTAACGAAAAAGCAGACTTTGCGCATAATTTAGGTTTAATATTATGCCGAATGCAGACATTTAAAAAATGAACGAATCAATTGCCATAATGACGAAATTAGTAATGTGACCCTCATTATCAGTTGAGTCAGGCATTAAGCATGCTCTAGAATGTAGCCATAAATTTTCCTAACATCCCTAGTGAAGATGGGCTTCATCTTGTCTTTATTTGAAAGCTGTTTATCAATCTCGCCGTGAAACACGACTTTACTCATCTCTGTCAACTTGCTTATCCAACGTAGTCTGCCATTTAGTTTCTCAGATATATTGGACTGTAACATTATCTTATCCAGTGGATTATGGTTTTTGGACTGCTAATGCAATTGAAACAATCATCAATTGATGTTTTGGACATTTTCCATAAAGGTGGTATGGAAGCAATTTAGATAAATATTCCGTCTTACTGATGAGTTTGAAGCAGACTCCTTTTCTTCTGCCCACTGTTCTAACAGCTGATCGTCTGCTGATAACAATATAATTATTAATTAAAATATTTTAAAGAAGTTTATTAATGACGAGGAAGTAAAAGCATGCCAAGCACTAAAATATTTTGTAGTATCACCTCTTCAAGAATTCCTACCCTGATCCATCGGATCCTTCGTCTTCCAAGGTTTCTCTTCCTCAACGAAGCCCGTCTTAGCAGCCGCTCCTCTCCCATGTCTCTCTGGCAACCGGACTCGGACCTTGTCTGGATATCGATCTCTGATACCACGCAGCATTTGCGAATAAATTGTGAGTAGCGCTTCGGAAATTTGGAGTTTAGGATTACGATCCTACATTAAGCACCAGTATCATATATAAACTCCATCAGTCTCATAAAACTTAATCCTAGTATTAATAGGTCTATGCTAGGGAAATAATATCAAATGTTTAGATAACTTTGAATGACCCAGTAGGCTACACCCCAGTATCAGTGCAGCTAGTGAACGCTGTTGACGTTTCGGAAATATTTAACCGTAAAACGAATCTTCGATTCTAGCAAAACTCTTTCAAACCTTGCTATTTAGCATGTGCCATGGTCTTATATGCCTACAAACATGATCTTTTTAGATGAAAATAGGAGAAATTCAGGCACAGAACTCTTACGGGGATCCTGAAGCACAAGTTGGATTTCATCAAAAGACGGCCGCGCGCTCCTGTCATACTTCAGACATCCTAAAATTGATAATGATTTGGCTCAGCGACGAGCACAATTTAATTCCATAATTTGTTAAAATAGCTTCTGGTAGCTAAACTAAAAATTTAAATTAGAAGTTTGTAACGGTAGGCCTATAATGTACCATTTTAACTCACTGGAGTAACCAGTAGAAACTATTTATTTTACTTTATGCCTAAACCTGGACCAAAGATTACATTCTCTGAGGTGCTAATTCTCTAGCAAACAAAATTATATGCAGGCTTAAATAATCAGACATGTTAATTGTAATTTAATCTAGTGACTTCTAAGGCGCCATTATCACATGCTCAGGAATCGATGGTCGCTTCATGTAAAGAGTAAATTATCCGTTGGTCAGATAAACCTGAAGCTAGGCTACGATGGGTAAATAAGCCTAAAGATGAATCTTAAGTCAAAACAAAAGTTCATTACAGACCTGAACCAATGCAGTGAATTGGACAGCGAATTACAAAGCCTCAGTATATAAAACTATCTGGCATGAAGCACATCTACACTTCTACAGTGCTTGCGTACATCGAGCGAGTTCAGTAGCTATTTGTGTTAGGGGTGAGCACTGAGCATAGAAGAGAGATAGGTCGGATGGTTACAGTGCAGTAGATCGAGGTGAATGAGAGCAGTTGTTTTTCCTCTATTCGTGGATCTAAATGTTTAATTGTGAACGTACAAGTCGTCTTACTTATTATAATCTTTCTGATGATTTCTGGATAGGAATTTTGAATTTCTAGTTTGAGCTGCTTCTGAAGTACTTTGGCTATCAGTACGCAATCCACAATGTCCCTGTGAGGAATTTGCCTTGTCAGAATCTCCCACAGAACCATACCGCAGCTGTTGTAAGAATCATACTGATATTTAAAGATCACAGTAAACGGCCAAGAAGTCAACAGCATTTTCTAGTGAATAGGGGGAGAGTGGAAAAACGATAAACTTTGCATATTATGTACAATACCTTATCTTACATTGGTTAAAAATTTATTGCACATTTCCCCCAACGCAAAAACTATTTAGAGCTCGCACCCATTAGGTAACCGATCGACCTCACACTAGACGAGCGAGTAGAAGCCAGGACCTTCAGAACTGCTTGTTGTTTTAGCTAGAGGCTCTGTATAAACATTTTAAAAGAATCTGAAAATTGTTCTCTATTGCCGGAGTTGGGCTTGGAGCGCCTCTGAGTAGGTTATCTTGGAGGGGCACTATATATATAAGTCCTCTGAATTAATGAATTAATGAATGAATGAATGATTGAATGAATGAATGAATGAATGAACAGATAAAATGTTTCCGATAATTGAAAACAAATGCACTCAAATCATAATCTATTTCACTTCGAGCTCTTAGTCACTTCAGCAGTCGTTAGCCATTGCTCTGGAAACTTGTTATTGTAACAAACAAGCTACTAGCTTTATAAAGCGTCATACCTACTCGTAGTTATCCTACTCGTTTCATAGCTTTCCTAGTTTTTTAATTAGTGCAAACGTATTTATCATTTTGGGATAAATATCCATGCAGACTGACCAAGAACTCCGCCAAAGGATCAGCAGCGAACAATAACGCGGTCATCTCTTAGGAAGTCAGGCATGGATCCGGATGACATCAACGATAATAATTACCGACCTATCTCTAACCTGACATTCATCTCTAAGGTTGTAGAGAAAGTAGTGGCAAATGTTGTGCTACTTAAAATCGAAGTCTGACGCCATTAGTGTTTACAACTTTACATACATACATGCATACAAACTAGAAGGTATTGTAAGCTTCCACAAGTAGCCTACACCTTGAAAAGTCTTTCTTATAATAAAAAATAAAAATCGTGCCAAAATCACACGGATTCTGCCAATGGATAATGTTGCTTGCAGCATCCAACTCTATAGACTGCAGGTGGGTCAAGCGATTCTCTTAACTGTCTATCCAGGCATCCAATGTTTACATGCAGGCATAAGTCCCTGAACGTTTCGCTGAGTTATGTTTTGGCAACATATTAATTACCAATCTTCGAGAACATTGCAGCAAGTGGTAAAGACATTAGCAAGCCCTAGCGTAATCTAGTACGTTTTCTGGCAATCATAGATTCGCTCAGTAGTACTGCGGTACAGGTTAGCACGCATTACTATTCTGAGCAGTTTCTTATTTAATTACAAGACGATTATTAACACCCTATATCGGTTGACAATTATTACTGAATATTTGATACACATCGCAGTGCTTAATTCTGTAATACAATAAATTTCTATTGACTCGCCTCCAAACATCACTGGCCTTGGAAAACGTACTGTCCATGATGACCTCTGGAGCCATCCAGGCATAAGTCCCCACGCCAGACATGACAGTCGTGTGGTCATGCTCCCGAATCTGATCAAAATCAGTTATCTTTAGTGTTGCATTCCAAGGATTGGAAGCTGCATCTGGTTCCATTATTACGACTAACAAATAAACACTAAATATTGTCCATCATGCATTTTCATACGCACAAAGGCAGAACTTACCTATGACCTCAGATCGTCATTTGGTTATGTAAGCAACGGGATTCAATATTAAATTATATTTAAAAGTGTAACAATTATTGAACTGTGAATTAGGCGTACCTTTAAAACTTGTACATACGAAGTGTGTGAATGTGAATTCCGAGGATTCTCTGCTCCATCGATCTGCTGCCTTAATTAGACATTATAATAGAAGCGTTTGTCTGGCGGTGTCTCAAAGGTAGTGCTCCGTCCTACCTCTCCGACCTCTGTCGACCGCTATCTGACATAGCCTCCCGTTGAGCTCTGCGCTCTTCGGCTAACGGGAGCTCCTGGACCCTCGGGCCCGCTCTTCGAGCAGACAGCGGCAAACCTTTTCGATTGTTGGGTCCTCCACTTGTAATGGGTGACCCATTACATTATGGGTGCCCTCTTCAATGCTACGCTTACTGCCCCAGTGCAATCTGCCTGCTTTTCTATCAACTCCTCGAGTCCTTTATGTTTATCCATGACTGGGCTTGGAGCGCCTCTGAGTAGTCTTCTTAAAGGGGAGCTATAAAAATTTATGGAATCAATGAACAAATTAGCCGCTGGTGCTAAATTGTATCAAATTCCCATATAGCAACGTTTTTGGTCACAAAATTGGCGAGGTTGAAAATGAGAAATGCATAAAACTCACTGTTCGGCGACTTCAGATCTCTATGAACAATATTTTTTCGATGAAGGAATTCCATGCCCTCCGCGATCTGAGTGCCCCAGTCCTTCAGAATTTCCAGCGGAAGGTCAGATGTGCACCGCTCCAAAACATCCTTCAGTGATCCTCCGCCAGCATATTCCATCACAACATATAGAGCAGGAGACTCGAAGCTCACATCATAAACGGTTATTAGGTTTCTGTGATCCAGTAACATCCAATTATCACATGCTTCGAGTGCTTTTTGATCATTTTCAGCTGTGCTGAACAATCTCCTTTTAACAGCACAATTTCTACCTTTCCAAGCGACTGGACCATATACTTCACCAAATCCTCCCTTTCCTATGAAGATGCATTCAGAAGTAACCTTTCTGAAGTTGTTTTCATCGAACGAGACTTTGTCACTTGCGTAAGCCATTTCAAAATATCCACAGTTAGAATTTCTGGTCAACGCAGGATCTTGCAATTGTGGCTGCTAACTGAAATCAACCAAAATAGCAATGGATTTGTTATCGTTGCAGCTACGTTGATCTCGATATTTTGCACATTATAATATCCGTTGCTTTTGTCATGTTTTCGGAATGGTTAATGATCCGTCATCTTGGCAAGTTTTATCAATGTGACTAGGCCTATATGTTAATCGATGCATAAACTTGTATATTCTTAACCAGATATTGATGTTAGTAGTAGGCCTAGGCCTATGTAGGCTAGTGGAATAATAACTAGCTGTATGTAGTGGAATAATAACTAGCTGTTGACAAATTTTCACTAGACTACTAGACACGCCTTACGGAGGAGGGGCAGACTGCTACTTCGCACCACCTTTGAAAAATCCACGCGCCGCCTCTGCCATTGGCGTTTTATGCCACCCGGGGATGAGATGAGTGAAGCGGTTTCTCGTTGCCTTTCTCACAGACAATAGGCTAATATTGTGGGTGAGCAACTTGTCCAGGGTTCTCCGACCCTCCGGTAACAAGGCACAGAACATACCGCTACACCACTGCGTCAAGCATGATGATGACGATGTCAAATTATATTAGATTATATGTTGCCCTAGAAGATGTTGATAATAATACATGCAACAACGCAATGTAAATGACTTAGGGGTCTAAGTAATAGACCTGTTATAGGTTAACCTTCCACGGTGAACTTACTTACCGTTATATGCCTAATGGCAGGCAAGCAATGGGGCCAAAGCTGTTATAAATTATTCAAACACATGGGAATTTCCCTCTCGCTCTGAAAGTTTCCATTGGAATTTTTATGACTGTTCTAGGTCAACAGTTAAAACAAACCAAAAAACTATGAGGCAGATCTAAATTTTGTCGTCGTAGACTCCTAATTTCTAAAGCGCTTCTCTAAAGCAAAGCGCAGAGCAGCCTAAAGCAATTTGCTAAAACTTGGATTAGTGAACCATGAACCAAACAAGAATTAATAACTCATACCTCTGCTTGTCTCTGCGCCTTATTGCATCACCGCCCAAGGAATCTATAAATACAGGAACGCAAAACACGTGCGCACACCTCACTAATTATTGTATTGTTACGGTGCTTGGGTGCTGTAACTCTTCACACCACGTTAAATAATAGGGGCTTACCCATTTGTATCATTTATTTTCGGATGCGTAAAAAGGCTCTTCTAAATATTTTAACCTTGAAACTATGTCACATGATGCACTAGAAAGCACTAATTTTTACAAACAATTTCATTATTATGCCGATATAATTTATGGCCATAGGCTTAATATTCGAAGGCTTATTATTCTCAATATTTTGAACTTGGTTTACTTCGAATTGTTCTTCTTTAAGTATTGCTGCTGCTGGTAGCAGCAGCAGCAGCAGCAGCAGTAGTTGTTGTAGTAGTAATAGTAGTAGTAGTAGTAGTTGTTGTTGTTGTAGTAGTAGCCATAGGCGCAACCACCCTATGGGACCCGTGGGACGCGTCCTCCCAACTTTCGAACAGGTTGGGACGGCCATGGACGCGTCCCCCAACTTTCGAACAGGTTGGGACGGTCCCCTCCAACCTTTGAAAATTGTGAGGCAAACAAGAGCCAAAATGCACTCCATTTGGCATCAAATGCTCAAAATTGCGTCAGCTTCTGGGGCTCCGAGACCCCGATGGGGGAACTTACGACGCTCCCCCATACCCTCTATTCGTTAGGAGCTTCTTGGCTTCCGCAGTCTCTCCCCTCTGTACCATTAATGCTAGTATAGTATGCCTACAGAGCTCTGGCCTTGGACCTACTGATTTCGTCAAAGCTATTTCTAGCCTTAAACCTAAATACAGTGGAAACCGTCTCCCTAAATATGCCGACGATAGCTGCTTGTTGGTCCCTGCTTGCTTCCTGCATTGACAGCACTCTTTCTGAACTTGACCATAATAATATCTCTAAGTGGGCATCAATTAGCAATCTTAAATTAAACCATGCTAAGACCAGAGAAATGGTTGTCAGACGACCGAGGTCTAAACCTATTGCCCTCCTTCCTCTCATCTCTGGCATCGAGTGGGTCCAGGAGATGCCGGGTTATTTTGGGTGTCACCATCTCAGAGATAGGATTGGCTTTGGGGCACACATTCACAAAATATGCTGCAAAGCCCGACAATCCATGTTCACGCTACGTGTTTTGGTCGCCCACGGTCACCACGGTCAACGTCTCTTTGACGTTGTCAGAGCTACTAGCTTACTACCCTCGCATGGCTACTTTATGCCTTCCCTGTTTGTTGGGGATTTGCCACTGTATGAGGAACATATCAACGCCTTAACGGTATTCTGAGAAAATTGACCCGTTCAGGCTTCCTCCCTGCCGATTATCCAAGTTTTGACTAACACTATTCTAGAGCTGATTCTACTCTTTTCCGTTCAATTCTCTTAAACCCTTAATTGTCACGTCCAGTTTATTCATAATTATAATAAAGTCATATTTTTCACAGATCTAGATGGTTTAGGCACTTTTATATCGAAATCATCGTTGAAAAATTTGAGGTAAATTAAAGCCCAAGATGCACTCCATTTTGGCATCAAATGCTCAAAATTGCGTCAGCTTCTGGGGCTCCGCCCCAGACCCCGATGGGGGACCTTACGACGCTCCCCATACCCCTAGTCGTTAGGGGCTTCTTGCCTTCGGCAATCGCAGCATCGCGCCTTCGGCGCTCAATCCCCCGCCACTCAGACATTATAGTTGGTCCCCCCAACCGTGGTTGCGCCCCTGGTAGTAGCAGTAGTATTAGTAGCAGTAGTATTAGTAGCAGTAGTTGTTGTAAGATTAGACGTAATGTATTATAATGCTGGTTTATTTGTAACACAGTTATAACTATCTAAGTACAAGCGACGGCTTCTAACGTTCGAGTGTCGAGATGCTACGATGTCTAATGTCTTCGCCTAATGTCCAAGTGCCCTATTGGGCGTGGCCTACGCTGGCCAATCGGATAACCCCACATCCTTTCTCCTTTAAGTAGCCAAAATACTTTAAGTCTACACAAACTATATGGCCTATAGTATACCTAAGTCTAAAACTCGCGTAACCGAGTCGGCCTACATCTAGTTCCTCTAATAACTACTTTGCTACTATACTACTATTGTTTGTTTTCGAGGCTGAATTGTCTATCCTGATTCAGTCAGAGCGGTATCTTGCCGGTTTTCGTATCGGCCGCCCAGAGCGTGTTCTGTAGTCCGGCTGGGCTTCACCTTCCATGGCTTGCTGTGGCGTCGGCTGCTGGGCGACGGAGGTTAGTCCTGGAGCTGCGTGAGGAGGGTGGGAGTGGGAGAGGGAGATGGGTGGCGGCGTGGTGTTTTCGTCGTCCGTCCCGTCAGCCTTGATGATGATGGGCGGTTCCGCCGATACATGGACATGCCGTGAGGTGCGTCGCCTCGTGGTACCATCATCAAACCGGAGCTCGTATGAGCGGTGTGGGAGTACACGGGAGACCTCTGCCTTGCGCCAGTCCTTCGAGTCAAATCTCGCCCTGACCGTTTGACCGACGGTGAGGGGTGGTCGCACTTTCGCCCTCTTGTCGTAGTAGTGCGCTTGTCGGCCTTTGGCTGCGGTCAGGGCTGCTTGGGCTGCATCTGCTGTGGGCGGTGTCAAGAGTGCAGCGGCGGTGGGCAATAATGTGCGTGTTCTCCTTGAGAAAAGTACTTGACATGGGCTCTGGCCCAGCTGCGCGGAGGGTGTATTCCGCCAGGCGAGGAGTGCCAGAAAAGGGTCAACTCCCCCTTCGCTGGCCTTAGTCATCAAGCGCTTCGCTGTCTTAATGGCGTTCTCTGCTTTCCCATTAGACTGGGGGTATCGGGGTGAGGAGGTGGTTGCCTTGAATTCCCAGGCGGCTGCAAATGCCAGAAATTCCGCCGCACCAAACGGGCTGTTATCGGACATTACCTCGGATGGTATGCCATGCCGAGCGAACTGTTGGCGGAGGGCGTATGTAATGTCGGCAACACGCTTGGATTCCAGTCTGTCGATTTCAAAGTAGCCTGACAGATAGTCGACTGTTATCAGGTACTCCTGCCCCCGATGCATAAATATATCCACACCAACTTTGTCCCACGGACGGGGTGGGGCCGGGTGGGGCAGTAGGGGCTCCTTCTGGGTCTCCGTTTGATGGCGAGCGCAGATGTCGCAACGTGACACCAGGTCCTTAATGGCCGCGGTGATGCCTGGATAATAAACGGCCTCTTTGGCACGTCTGATGCACCCATTAACGCCGATGTGACTGGAGTGGAGGCGACGAAGAATATCGTCTCTGGCTGGGTGGGGTATGATGACCCGATGCCCTTTGAACGCCAACCCTCCACTGATGGCTAACTCGTCAGAGAAACTTGCATACGGCTTAACGGCAGCTGGTAGTGCTGCTGAAGATGACGGCCATCCGGTTTCGATCTGCTTCAACAGCTGTTGATATGCATCGTCGATCGCCGCAGCCGCTATCAGGGCTCGGATGGTCCCCTGTGAGGCGACCAGGCTCAGGTCCTGCATCTGCTGGTAGTCCATCAACGATGCTATCTCCGCTGGGAACTCAACGCCCAAGGCGTTGGCGGCTGGGGGAGGATATGCCCGAGACAGGGCATCAGCGAGGATGACTTTACTTCCAGGCGTGTAAATTAGATCGTATGTGTACCGTTGTAAACGGAGTAGCATCGCTGCAGGCGTTTCGGCGCTGCTGATAACGGCTTCTTCGCAATGGCAATTAACGGTTTATGATCTGTCTCGATTGTGACCTGTTTCGCGTACACATATGTGTGGAAACGTTCCATTGCAAATATTATGGCCAATTGTTCTTTCTCGATCTGTGCATAGTTTTGTTCCGTGTGCGTCAATGCACGCGAGGCATATTCGACCGGTCGGCCATCTTGTAGGAGCACAGCGCCCAAACCGGCCTGGCTGGCGTCGCACTGAACCACGATTGCTTTGGACGTATCAAAGTATGCGAGGACCGGTGCGTTCATTAGCATCGTCTTCAATTTATCTAGCGCCTTACCATGGACCTCGGGTCTCCAACAGAAGTCATTCTCGCCCTTGAGTAGTGCACGGATGGGGGCTGTAGTGTCACTGAAATGTGCGCAAAATTTTGCAAGATAAGTCGCCATGCCAAGGAGACGCAGAACGCCCTGGCGGTCACTAGGGGCGGGCATGTGCTTAATTGCCTCGAGTTTGCGCTGATCTGGTCGGACACCGTGTGTCGTCAGTTCGTGACCACAAAAAAGGGTAGATTCGCGATAAAGGCGCAGTTTCTTGCGATTTAGCTTGATGCCTTTGTCGCGGCAGCGTTCCAATAGCGCGCGCAGGTTGTCATTATGATTGGCCATCGCCAACTCCTCCGTTTCACCCGCGCCGTATATCAAAATGTCATCTGCAATACAAGCTATGCCCTTCAATCTCGACAGCGCCGCGTGTATGCGACTTTGGAAGATTTCCGGACTTGGACTGATTCCAAACGGTAGCCGGAGCCACCGGTATCGGCCGAAGGGGGTCTCGAAGGTAGTAAGACGGCTAGAAGATGAATCTAAGCGGAGATGCCAGAAACCGTCTTTTGCGTCGACCGTGCTGAAGACCCGCGCGCCTGCCAGCTGCGGCAGGACATCATCGATCGTGGGCATGCAATATTGAACCCGCAAGAGAGCCTTGTTCAAGGGCTTGGGGTCGATGCAGATCCGTATTCGGCCATCCGGTTTTGTAACAACGAGAAGCGCCGAGATCCATGGGCTGGGCTCGGTCACGGGTGTGATGATCCCGGTTTCCTCTAGCCGCTGGAGTTCGGCCGCTACCTTGTCCCGAACACCCAAAGGAAGTCTTCTGAGTGGTAACTGGACGGGCGGTATTTTCTCATTGACTTGGAGGTGGACGTCGCCTTCCAGCAATCCGATGCCGTCGAACAGGTCTGCGTATTCGGCCACCACTCCTTCTTCGGTCAGAAACTCGTGCGTGCTGGCCCGTGTTCGCAAAGCGCATATGTTCGCTTCGTCTACGGTGAGGAGGTGCAGATCTTTACAGGCCTTGAGCCCGAGAATGGGCTGATCATGCTTTTCTGCGACGAAGAATTCTAGACGATGTGGTTGTTGTGTTTGCGGGTGCTGGACTGTGAGGGCGATCACGCCAATGGTTTTTAACTCCGTCCGGTCAAACATGCGCAGTGTTGTAGACGCCGGGCGGACGTCCTGCCCTCGGCCCAGAGTTCGAATAATTTCCTCAGAAATTAGGTTCACTGTGGCGCCACTGTCCAGCAAAAACGTATTGACTGGTCAGCGACCTGCAGGCGCACATACCAGCGATCGCTGCCAGGTGTGTTCAAAGTCAGCAGTTCTTCGTCCGTTTCCTCCTCCAGGTCGAGTTCGCAAACTTCCGGCCGGCTCTGCGCTTTCCTTCCCCGTGTGGATTGGCAGACCGATTCAAAATGCGATTTTTTATTGCATCGCCTGCAAGTTTGGCCGTAGGCGGGGCATAGTTCCCGCCGTGGTTCATGGCGGCGGTCGCAGTATTTGCATCGATTCAGGCTGACCTTGGGAGGTTCAGGTGCTGTCTGGCGTGGACGTCTTGAGCGCATCCCAGACGCCTGGTAGAGAGCTTGGACTTGGTCTTGTGCTGTCATTGCGCGCAACTGTTGTCCGGCGGACTCGCTGGCTTTGCAGACATCTATGGCTTTGCTCAGCGTCAGTTCTCGGATTTGAAGCAGTTTGTGGCGCGTAGCGTCGTCCTTGATGCCGACTACCACGCGGTCGCGTATCATAGACTCCTCCATGGCCTCGAACTTGCACGTTTTAGCCATCCTCCGAATCTCTCCGAGAAACGTATCGAAGCGTTCGTTTGGTTCTTGGACGCGCTGGTAAAAGAGATAACGCTGGTAAGTGACATTGACGGATCCAACGCAAAACGTTTCGAACGCATCGATTATTTTCGCGATGTCTCGCTTGTCCTCGGAGGGAAGGGACAGGCTGCGGTATGTGTCGTAGGCCTCGCCGCCCAGACAGGTGAGGAAGACCGCCGCTCGTTTCTCGGTGCTGGCCTCTGTCAGGTCGGCCGCGAGCTCGTAATTCTCCCACTGGTCTTTGAATCGCTCCCAGTTGTCCGCGACATTGCTTCCGGTCACCTTCAGCGGTTCCGGCAGCCGTAGATTCGGTAGACTCATGGTAATTCGTACGGAAAGTTCAGTTTTCTTCTGACATCATGTAAGATTAGACGTAATGTATTATAATGCTGGTTTATTTGTAACACAGTTATAACTATCTAAGTACAAGCGACGGCTTCTAACGTTCGAGTGTCGAGATGCTACGATGTCTAATGTCTTCGCCTAATGTCCAAGTGCCCTATTGGGCGTGGCCTACGCTGGCCAATCGGATAACCCCACAGTTGTAGGCTACTATTTGCGCATTTTATCAAGCACCACTATCTAAAATTGCCAAGAATCATCGATGGCGCCGAGCAATTGCGAGTGAATAATTGCTTGTTCAAGGTCCTGACATCTTCGGGAAGGATCGAACCCCTATAGGTCTACTCTCCGTGTTACAAGGCGAGCCTTCTTACCAATCAGATACTGTGTCCCACGACAATAATACTGACTGAATATTGCAATGATAGAGGATACGATACACTACCTCCATGTAGAATGTAAAATGTTTATATAGCGCCTTCAGTTCAAGCCCTCGTATGAAGGTACCGTATAACTTGATGGTGTGACACAGTGACTAGATTCCATAATGCCATGCTTCTACGATATTGCGTCTGTATGCGATACCTTCTGTTACAATGTTTATTGTAAGGTTAACTAAAGAGAACATAATTATGGGTAAATGCCACGTGGACATCCATGCCCATGCAAAGCCCGTGTCGGACGCATTTTCCCATATGGGGGCCCGTAGAGAGCTCATATGGGTCATATCTAATACCTCTGGAGCTGACTCCAATGCACAGGTGCTCAAATAACGTTATCAGTTCATCCATACGCTCGTGTGTCCCGTGTCATTTTGGACAAAATACGTTTATATTTTGCACCAAGATATCATTATTTCACTAGCAGAGATGTTACATTATACAATTCTGCTGATGAATTGTTTATTGCATCCTAAAGCATTTGTAATCAAATCGAAAACTTTCAATTGATAAACTTATCTTCGATATCTTCAGATGAAGTCTAGATTAAGTGTTAGCAATTTTTGTTTTAACTCGAATTTTATCAAAACAAATTTTTCTCTTCGTTCAGATTCGCATCTTTTTTGATGGCAGGTTTAAAAAATATTAGCAGGAATTTGCGAACCCTCTGGTACCCACTTCACTTTAAGTAGCAAACCAAGGTAGCATTGTAGCATTGCTGCATTAGCCTACCTGAGAGAAGGCAGAGTAACTGTGGCTGTGCGAGGTCTAAATATTACAGAACTAGAATGGCTCGTCACCAATTCGCATCTATTGCGAGTTTTCTGTTGTTTGCAGTGGTCACGGAAGGTTAGAACTTTTGTTTAAAATATATTGGTAATGATCACGAGAATGACAATGACGAAGGCGATGATGACGCGCGGATGAACAATGTACGTATGTATGTATGTAGGTTTGTTTCTTTATATCTGGACATTGTGATATAGCGCTGTTTGAGTATCTCACAGAAGCTCTTAAACGACTAGGATGACGCATCTGAAGGAGATGATGGTGCTGCTGTTGCTGCTGCTGATGATGATGACGTGATGCGATGATTATAATTTGAGTCAATCTAGATCCTGAGTGGCCGAGTGGGTTGGTAGCCCGCTCTCCACGCCGGCGGCCCGGGTTCGATTCCCGGTCGGTCGGTTTATCAGAGATTTATTTCTCGGATCTTTACTGCGGGTGGCTCGGTCGCAATATAAACGTTGGGTACAATACAATACAATACATTACAATACAACGGGGCGCGGTGGTGTAGGGGTATGTTCGGTGCCTTGCAGCTGGAGGGTTGCGGGTTCGAATCCACCTCAAAGCCGCCGCGTAGGGACCCTGGGCAAGTCCTTCACTCGCAATTGCTCATGCGCTTCGGCGTGAAACTTCGATTCAGCGTACGCGCAGTAGTCGGGAGCACCTCTGATTAGGAATCTGGAAGGGGCGCTATAACAAGTGTTCAAATACAATACAATACAATACAATCAAAAATCAACGCAGAGGACGAATTATCACAAGAAGGCTGTAAATAGTAGTAATAATTAATTATCAATTGAGTTGATAAGGTATAACCATTCAGACAACGTATAATGTTCAGTTCGTCTTAAGGTGGTAGGTAGTTCGAATATCGTACATGTAGGTCTTTGGTCAGATATTATTGACTATTGCATGATTGATGGTAGGATGCGATGAGATTTTGTCGGAATTTGGAGCAGAGGATAGCAAATCGGAGAACAGAGCAGACAAGAAAAGAGAAGAGAAGAGTAGAGTAGATAGGAGATGAGATGAGAGAACAGGAGAGAACAGGAGAGGAGAGAAGAGGAGAGAAGACGAGACGAGTAGAGATCAGAATAGAAGAGAGGAGAGTAGCGAAGTGAAATCTTGTTCTCTTGCAAAAGGCAGTAGAGTAGTTTGTGATTCACAATATCATTAAAGATCAGAGTGTAAGAGACAGTCAACTGTCAACAGATATCATATTATCCTATAATTAATACAACGATCATGTGTTTCAGTTCTACTTGTGGTTTCTGGTCTTGAGTGCTGGTCTTGCAAGTTTTGTGATTACGGAACCCACTGCTGCAGCAATGCAACGATCGCGTCAAGAACTTGCCCGAGTCGCAATGAAACACTTTACTGCGCCACATCGGAAACCTTTTCACCAAGTACGAAGACTTAATCATGAAAATAGAATAGGGACAACTCTACCTAAGGGCTCTTTGTTACGGTAGTTGATTGTTCATTTTATCTGTGCAACTGCATAGCGCATTACGAGTATCTCTCGAAGGCGCTCCCGTCTAAATCATGCATCGATTCATTAAGACGAAGAGTTCATCCACATGAGAATTATAAATTCGTTCTCTCGTTCATTCGTTCTTTTGTTCACGTGTTCATTCTTTCGTTCATTAATTCGTTCGTTCGTTCGTTCATCAATCAATCAATCAATCAATCAATCAATCAGTCAATCAATCAATCAATCAATCAATCAATCAATCAATCAATCAATCAATCAATCAATCAATCAATCAATCAATCAATCAATCAATCAATCAATCAATCAATCAATCGAATCAATCAATCAATCAATCAATCAATCAATCAATCAATCAATCAATCAATCAATCAATCAATCAATCAATCAATCCAATCAATCCAATCAATCAATCAATCAATCAATCAGTCAATCAATCAATCAATCAATCAATCAATCAATCAATCAATCAATCAATCAATCAATCAATCAATCAATCAATCAATCAATCAATCAATCAATCGATCAATCAATCAATCAATCGATCACCACGATCAATCGATCACCGATCGATCAATCAATCAATCACCAATCAATCGATCACCATCAATCAATCAATCAATCAATCAATCAATCAATCAATCAATCAATCAATCAATCAATCAATCAATCAATCAATCAATCAATCAATCAATCAATCAATCAATCAATCAATCAATCAATCAATCAATCAATCAATCAATCAATCAATCAATCAATCAATCAATCAATCAATCAATCAATCAATCAATCAATCAATCAATCAATCAATCAATCAATGCTTTCATTTCATGTCATTCGTTCATTAATAGGTACGCTATATGCAATGTCAGGGATTGAGTTACATAGAATGATTCCTAGCTCCTTTTCTTTTACTTTGTATGCTCTATCGCAATGTTAGAACTAAACACCAATAATTATTACCTTGCTCGTTGTTAAAGATAACACAGAAACACCGATGTTGGTTGAGAGAGGATGCACAAGCGAAACCATGGTGAGGCGCTTCGGAAACTGTGGAATACGTGTACACAACGGAGAAAACTACACGGTGTGCATTAAGGCGTGCAAAGAAACCAAATGCAACGACTGGGTGATGGAAAGATGTCCTCCTCCGAAGTGACTTCATCCATGCGACTTCAGCGAAACGCCGTTCATCTTCTAAATTGAAAGTTTTGTCTTAACCCTTCAGACTTTCTCGTAAACCAATGTAGACTT
Source organism: Aporrectodea caliginosa (assembly GCA_020284085.1). NCBI lineage: Eukaryota > Metazoa > Annelida > Clitellata > Crassiclitellata > Lumbricidae > Aporrectodea > Aporrectodea caliginosa. Next base: position 267,266 of record JACEVL010000120.1, on the reverse strand, counting down.
TGATCAATTGCAAGTATGCCTTTGTAAAATTATAAGCTTAAACAATGAAATACAACTGTAGCCTAACTGATATTGCTCTCCTTCCAAAGTTTAGAAGTCCCTACACAGTAACTGCCTCGGGCGTGGCTCGAACCCGTACTCACTGAGTTACAGGCCGAGCTCTCTAAGCAATCAGCCACCCCACCTGAATCAACATCTCCTAGAAGTTGTGTTCAGGGAAGGCATCGTCGTAAACCGGGGTCTTGCCGACGTTGGCAGGTGTCGATTGGTTCCAAGTCTTACCAGGATGCGAGTAACCAAAGCTTCGGCAGATGGCTGTTCGGGGGTTCCATCCCCGTGGCTTGATTCAACACAGTTCAGCACTTTATCCCAGATTCCAACTCGAAATTCGCAATTGCAGTTCGAGCGACAAGTCAACTTAATCGCGTCGACTAAAAGAGCCTACACGCAAACGTTCTGCGCAGAATCCTTAGCGCTCACTACGGCTCAAACAATCCCTAATCGAAAAAAGGGCTAAATTCCTACTCTCAACCGACCGACTGGAACTACCCCCTTGCCTTCTAGTCCTTCTTGTTCCTTCGTCGTTAACTCTTCTTCCTTTTACACCCGACTAAGGTTAAAATTCCCAAGGCATATAGGGTCTTAACCCAAGTGTTACGAAGCAAATTGCACCGCCCGCCTTTACCATGGTTACAACGGGCGCAGAATCGTAGAATCTGCACCGACTAAATATATGGCGGAAGCCGAGCTTAACGTTTAAAACTCAGTGGTGCAAATTCTAGTACACCACCCTATCAGTTGGCTTGCATTCACATTAAATCTTCACCGGTGCATTTTCAGCCTTAAATCTCAACCGGACAACCGGTGCAAATCTTAGGACGTAGCCATGCAATGTTAAATCTTAACCAGTGCAATTTGTAGGCCGTGACCATGTGTTAACCTTAAAACTCAATCGGTGCAAATCTTAGGACGTCGCCATGCAATGTTGATTTGTATTAAGCTTAATACTCAACCAGTGCAAATTTTGTATTAACCTTAAAACTCAACCAGTGCAAATTTTTGTATTAACCTTAAAACTCAACCAGTAGAAATCTTAGGACGTCGCCATGCTGTTTAGGCTCATCATGCCTCAAACCTCGGAAAAATGTAGCTTCGGCTTGCAGCATAATGTTACATCCAATGTGGCCTACTGTTATGTGATATCGCAAAACATTACACTGCAATCTTAATAGACAATAGTTACCTGCATGTCTCGATTTACCGGATGTCGGGAATTTTCAACTCATACAGTCGTTTACACACAAATTACCTTTCAAAAACCAAATTGTCCATGCAAACGGTACATTTTCAAACCGTTAGAATTCGGAGCTGCGTCAACTCCTCATTGGAGAACTCAACGCCTAGCCTATGGCAAGAGCTATTGTGCGGTACTTAATGAAAGGCATCCAAATTAAATGTCCAGGTGACTAAGTAAAATGGAAGAAAAACCCATGTTTTGTTGGAGAGAGGTTTAAAACGCTCAGGTAGCCTGATCTTTCTAATCGAAACAAAGTACGACGTTAACTAATTCGCAAAAATATCTCAGTTTACTTTGGGGTAAGCAGCTTTAGTAGACCTATTTGAGTTGACTTATAAATATTGAATGTATCGGAATGAAAACAATGAGATTTAGTAGGTCTATATGTAAACCTGTTTGGATGCGAAGACAGACAAAGAGTTTAGTGTTCCAGCATGCCCACAAATAGCCCCATTCCTATACAGGACTCATTCTGGACCCATAAAACATTTATCCGGGAATCCGTTTGTTGGTTCCTCGTGGTTCCGTCAGCCCACCAATGGTGACTCTTTCAGCTTACTGTGCATTGTTTTGCTAACTGATGTAAGCTTATATATTCGTTGGTAATGGCATTAACATCATAACAGGTTAGAGCAGAGAGAGCCTCTGAGTAGATATCTTGAAGGCGAGCTAAATAAATTTTCAATTACATTACATTATGGGCATGCTGGCAGAGTCTGGTATGCAGCCCATCATTAACTGAACTTCAGAACAGGTCACAGTGTTCACAGTGTTGCTAATTGCGCCTCAAAGCACTAAACAAGAGGCAGATTTCATAACTATATTTCAGAACAAAGTAAAATATGCTGCAAGGACTTAAGAACATGCAAAAAAAATTATGAAATGGTCACTGAATTCCATGGATTGCAAACAACAACGCAGTAAGAAAATACCCACGTCATCTAAATGCTGTCTGATTGCAATGTCTATTTCGGCGCTAGAATAAACCTTTCCAGTCGAATCACTCAGCAATACGTTCAAAATCTCTGCCTATCACGCCATCTTTGTCGAAATCCAGGCTTTCGTTCCCAATTACTGTAGACGAACAGTTAATCAACAAGCGACTAATTATCCATTAGCTGGCTAATTCTCCCTTGTTAGGCTGACATACACACGTAACACAGAATAGGAGAATAATAGTACTTCATGATCCACTGATATCATGCAGCTTCTTACTTGTGCTGGTCTGAAGTTGGAAAATTCTAGCATAATGAAGTTTTCGCGACACAGTGTAAGCTCACCGACCAACACTTGTTTAGTTGATGACGTCCGAATATCTCTCACTCCACATCTCTCTTCTTGCAGGCTGGAGCATTGTCAGCAGTCTACGTTGTAGCATGCCCACATAGGGAGCCCATATTGGAACCATATTCTCATATATGAGACCCGCGTAGAGTCCCTTTGGGTTCCATCTAAAGCCGATGTAAATGCTGAGGTCGACTGGACGGTTTCCGATGGTGCACAGAACATGCCACTCCTAAACCATGGCTTGCCGTTACTTCACAGTCTCTGATGTTTTCTTTGCATGCGGAACTAACCATTGCATTGAGACTTGACGTCGTCCCTAAGGTATACATGTACAGTAAATTCGTTTTCAAAACCATCCATAATGATGTTCGGGTTTCAGCGATAATAAGATCCCCAAACATCGTCTAAAACAAAACGTCGGTGGTTATCAACGATTGCGAGCACCTGTCAAAGGAGCTCGCCGTCATTTTGAATTTCCTGTTGAACCTGACTGTTATTCAGCACGATCAACTTTAAAACTCATCTGTTTCAGCCTGCTTACCTTCAGTATCTTGACTTCTGGTTTCTCTGAATTATAATCGAATTAGACCTGTCTTCGATTTCTAGTGGATTGTTATTAAGACTGACTACTATTCCGTTTGAAGCGACCATCAATTGATGCTTTATGCATTATGATGACGGCGCTATAGAAGTCAGTAGATTAAATTAGACTGAGCGAAGGGCAGGAAAGATATGTATAAGATTTCAGTTGCATTGACCTATATACAGCCATTACGATTGGCTGCCTCGCTGTCCTCGCAGACAGACGCTAAAAATGCTATTGATACAGAAAGTAATTGCTACTTGTTACCATATAACCAATATTTAACCATTATTTTGTAAAAGATGCGCTTTGGGACTCTTAGCAAATTTTGCTAATAGTCCCAAAGCGCATCCTTTACAAAATTGTATCTCTTATCTACAACACCCTTCAAACCTCTCAACCCTCTTACAGTCGCCAGCTATTCGCCATCCAGCTGCCCATCATATCATATCTATCATATCTTTCTCCTTATAGGTACACAAGTAAGTAAGTAAGTATAATCTTTATTGAGAAGCACTAGCAAACGCATAGTACTGTACATGGCAAGATTAATACATTGAAACAAACAAACAAAAATCTATATAATTATACAACCAAAGAATTGAGTGAGAGACGTTATTCTGTATCAGAGGAACATAGAGGAGGAGGATTTAGGACTAGTCATAGGGATCCTCGTCTCTGAAAATCTGCAATCGACCCTTAGTCTATGCTGCACCAGCTGTTTGGAATGAACTCCCAAAATACTTCCGCCAGTTTGCTCATCTCGCCTGTTAATTTCACCTATCCTCTGCTTGCACTCCTCTTCTGCTTTCCACTCACGACTGAAAACCGAACTCTTCAAGCTATCCTATTCTACTCCTGCACCATCATCACGACCGATTGCCACAGTAGCAGCATGCTGTCTCCTCGGCTTTACCTCCCCGGATTTTGACCTGGCACCGAAAATGGACAAAACATCCTGGTTTTTGCGGACTTGATTTGATATAGCACCGTTGAATAAGCTGGTCTCCTGACGCGGCTTTTGTGTGGCGTGGAAAAATATTCAGAGACTTTCTGCACGCCTGGGTTATCTACCATCTGGAACCGTAACCATCGAAGAGCGAGTCTCGTCAGCTGAAGACCGCCTCCTCCAGTCCATCATCTGGGATGAGATGCACGTCCTACGACGCTTCTTTCCGCCACCTGTGCTGCGACCTACGCTCTCCGACCTCGTGCACATGACTTTGTATTTCCTCCAAAAGACTCTAAGAACTTTATACCTAGAGTTCTATACAAGCGAATTTTTAAGCCACCACGTTGACCCAAATCTTAAAAACTAACAATACTCCCTTTTTTCTTTATAGTAGCCTTTGTGTATGTAAGTTGTGAAGCGGTGCGTCTTCCTGCTTGATAAATAAACGAATATATATATATATATATTTACATTGCAGCAGCAGCAATAGTAGTATTAGTGGTATATACAGATGACATTTCCTCTCTCTTTTCCCACTCTGTGGAGCTGCTGATCGTCTCTTTGCGGATGATGCACAAACATTCGTTCATGGGTCTCCTTCGTCACAGCTGCACTTTGTTGAGCATATTCATTCAATCCCTCTCGAATTCTCTTCACTCCTGGATATCATGTCTCTCCCTTAATGCCTCCAAAATCCACTTGAATTGCTTTGGCTCCCCCCAACAGCTTCTGAAGATTGATTTCGTTATCCTCTCAGAAATATTCTCGCACTATTCCTTTTCTTCAACTGTACGTGATCTGGTTGTTACGCTAGATAGCAACCTTTCTTTTTAAAACCATATCTCTTACCTTACACGTTCTTCGTATTTTCATTTAGGGCGTCTCAGGGCTGTTCGGGGTTTGTTTTGTGTTCTCACCACGCTGGTTCACGCATTCACATGCTCCCGAATTGACTACTGTAATTCCCTTCTCATTGGTCTTCCCAAGGTTCGTCTTTCACCTCTGCAGTCGGTCCTAAATGCGGCTGCTAGATTAATAGCAAGCCTACCAGCAACTCTCACATTTACACCTTCGTGTTTGAACAACTGCACTGGCTTCCTCTCTCTGCGTGCATTACATTCAAAATCCTCGTTCTAGTCTTCAAGGCACAATGGGCGCTTGTCCCGAAATATCTAGCTGACGCATTACTCCAGCCTTATTCATCCTCCCCACATCGACCACTCCGCTCTTCAAACAGACTTGAACTTCTAGTTCCTCATAGAGCAGCTATGGCTTAGTCCCGGTCCTTTGCCTCAAAATGGTCCCTCTTTTTCGAATGCAATATCTCCATCCACCGGCGCTCAAATTCTAGATGGTAACCCTCTCCTACTCCTTTGCTTTTCTGCAAACCCATTTCTTCTCTCGTGGCCTTGCGCAATGGGAGCATCTCTGAACGGCTCTGTGAGCGCCTCTGAACGTCTCACCTTCTCAACTACGTCTCAACGTCTCTACTAGAGGGCTTTAGAAATGTTTGAAGACGATACAATGCAATGTAGGACGCATATTCCATACGGGACTCGTAGAGAGCTTACCTGGGTCCAATCTGATACCTATGGATCTGCCTCCAGGTGTTCAAATGTTATCAGTTCGTCCTTTAGTTCACGTGTCCCGTAAATTATGCAGCGCATGATTTTGGACAAAATATATTTATTTTTTGCACCAAAACATCATTATACCATGAGCTAGAGATATTACCGTAAATAAGCCCTTATAATTGCAGAGATTGTTGTGTATTGCGTCCTAGAGCATTTGTAATCAAACCGAAAACGTTCAGTTGATAAACTTATCTTCCATATCTTTAGGTGCAGTCTAGATTAAGTGCTAGAAATATTCGTTTCAGCTCAAATTTTATCAAAACAAATTTCTTCTTCGTTCAGATTCGAATCTTTCTGCTGGAACGGTTTAACATTATCAGCAGATGCTTGCGGAATTTGTGAATCTGACGCTGGTACATGCTTTCCCTTTAAGTAGCAAGCTAAGGCAGCTCTGCCGCATTACCTGAGAGAAGGAAGACGTCGTGTGACTGTACGAGGTCTAAATATTACAGAAGTAGAATGGCTCGTCACCTATTCGCATCTTTTGCGAGTTTTCTGTTGTTTGCAGTGGTCACGAAAGGTTAGCAAAGTTGTTTAGAATATATTGGTAATGATCACGAGAATGGCAATGACGAAGGTGATGGTGACGCATACGATGAATAGTACAATACAATACAATACAATACAATAGTGTATGTAGGCTATGTATGTAGGCTATGTATGTAGGCTATGTATGTAAGTAGGTATCTGGACATTTACTATAGAGAATTTTCAAGTATCTCACATAAGCGCAAATAATACTAGGATGACGCATCTCAAGAGGATGATGGAGTTGCTGCTGATGTGATGCGATGATTATGATATGAACCAATCAGAAATCAACGATTAACTTAGCTCAGGAAGCATATATAACACGAAGACTGCAATATATTGCAGTAACATTATTGATAATCAAATTAGTTGATGAGGTAGACATTCAGCAGTGATGGGCAATTAAGATTTTATAATGATTAATTGGAATTAGTAATACAGTAGTTCGAATTTCATAGTTAGAATTAAAATTACAATTAGCATTTTTGAAGAGCTACTTAATTAGAATTAGAGTTAACGCTCAACTAATTTATTAGAATATGTTGCGAATGTCAGAATACAATTTGACATAAAACATAATATACTTTTTGCCGGATGCTTTAAATAAATAAAAATAATATTTTACCAGTTTAACGTTCAATCTATTAGACGTATATTTCAAATAATGACAAGCTCAAATTTCAATGCTCTCTATCCAATTTCTACTTATTAGGCTACTTTGGAAAATCTGTTTATTTATAAGAGATGGGAGTTGCACTTTGGAACAATCATGAATAGGGAAATTCTGAAAATAACACATCATTTTATTCAGTTTTAAGAGCTCTTTCTAGCGGTATACTGAATGGCAGTTAATTAGTTTTCAATTAGAATATTTTACAAGAAAACCTACAATTTTCTCGAAAAACGCTTTGTCTCGTAACTTTGGCCCTCTGGTGGCGGCGGAAGACATTAATATTCTTTTTAAATTTTGAACAGTTTTGATCCATGCCATTAGGCAACTTTTGGTTGCTATTACTTTTCGAATTACTAATTTTACTTTTTTCCACTGCACTCTTTTGTGTATGCTTGTACGAATTGATTTGTGGTTATCGGTTTCAGGAACTCACGGATCAAATACCACTAAAATGCCAATAAAAATAAATAATAAACGATCAACGAGTGCATAAACAGTGTAGAAATTATTTTTAGTTGTGCTTAAGTAAAATCATCCAGCCTTTCTGTTTAAAACTAAACATAGGTCCATAAATGCGAATCAAATACTTATACTCGAAATGACGAAAATTATTTGTAAAAATCAAAATTTCAAAGACGTTGTGCGAGTTCTAGATATTGTTCGATCTTGACAATTTTTGGGCTACATTACCTCTAAACCAATTGGCACGGAATGCCGGGTTGGCGAAAGTAAACAAGTGACGTTGAAAATTTTCCATTAGAGATGCGACCACCCTACCCCATATAGCAGGGATTTAGTCACAAAATCGGCGAGGTTGAAATCAGAAATGCATAAAACTCACTGTTTGGCGACTTCAGATCTCTATGAACAATATTTTTTCGATGAAGGAATTCCATGCCCTCGGCGATCTGAGTGCCCCAGTCCTTCAGAATTTCCAGCGGAAGGTCAGACGTGCACCGCTCCAAAACACCCATCAGTGATCCTCCGCCAGCATATTCCATTACAACATAAAGAGCAGGAGACTCAAAGGTCACATCGTAAACGGTTATTAGGTTTCTGTGGTCCAGTAACATCCAATTATCACATGCTTCTATAGTGCTTTTTGATCATTTTCAGCTGTGCTGAAAAGTCTCCTTTTAACAGCACAATTTCTACCTTTCCAAGCGACCGGACCATATACTTCACCAAATCCTCCCTTTCCTATGAAGATGCATTCAGAAGTAACCTTTCTGAAGTTGTTTTCATCGAACGAGACTTTGTCACTTGCGTAAGCCATTTAAAAAATCCACAGTTAGAATTGCTGGTCAACTCAGTATCTAGTTATTGTGGCTGCCAACTGAAAGTAATCAAAATAGCAATGGATTTGTTATCGTTGCAGCGATGTTGATCTTGATATTTTGCATTTATTGGGCTATATAATTCCGTTGCTTTTGTCATGTTTTCGGAATGGTTAGGCTAATGATCCGTCATCTTGGCAAGTTTTATCAATGTGACTATATGTTATTCATAAGTCATAACCAGATAATATTGATGTTAGTAGTAGGCCTAGGCTTATGCAGTGGAATAATAACTAGCTGTATGTATTGGAATAATAACTAGCTGTTGATAAAATTTCACTAGACTACTAGACACGCCTGCCGCTTTACGGAGGAGGGGCAAACTGCTACTTCGCACCACCTTTGAAAAATCCACGCGCCGCCTCTGCCATTGGCGTTTTATGCCACCCGGGGATGAGATGAGTGAAGCGGTTTCTCGTTGCCTTTCTCACAGACAATAATATTGTGGGTGAGCAACTTGTCCAGGGTTCTGCGACCCTCCGGTTACAAGGAACAGAACATAGGCCTACCGCTACACCACTGCGTCCAACACGATGATGACGATGTCAAATTATATTAGATTATATGTTGCCCTAGGAGATGTTGATAATAATTATAGGGGCCTACAAGCAACAACGCAATGTAAATGACTTAAGTAATAGACCTGTTATAAGTGAACTTACTTACCGTCATATGCCCAATGGCAGGCAAGCAATGGGGCCAAAGCTGTTATAAATTATTCAAGCACATGGGAATTTCCCTCTCGCTCTGAAAGTTTCCATTGGAATTTTTATGACTGTTCTAGGTCAACAGTTAAAACAAACCAAAGGACGTCTACTATGAGGCAGATCTAAATTTTGTCGTCGTAGACTCATAATTTCTAAAGCGCTTTTCTAAAGCAAAGCGCAGAGCAGCCTAAAGCAATTTGCTAAAACTTGGATTCGTGAACCACGAACCAAACAAGAATTAATAACTCATACCTCTGCTTGCCTCTCCGCCTTATTGCATCACCGCCCAAGGAATCTATAAATACAGGAACGCAAAACACGTGCGCGCACCTCACTAATTGTATTGTTACGGTGCGTGGGCATAGGCGCAACCACACTATGGGACCCGTGGGACGCGTCCCCCCAACTTTCGAACAGCTTGGGACCGTCCCCCCAACTTTTGAAAATTGTGAGGCAAACAAGAGCCCAAAATGCACTCCATTTGGTATCAAATGCTCAAAGTTGCGTCGGCTTAGACCCCGATGGGGAACTCCCTACACACCCTATAGTCGTTAGGAGCTTCTTGCCTTCCGCGATATCTCCCCTCTGTACCATTAATACTAGTATTGTACAAGGCTCTGGCCTTGGACCTACTGATTTTGTCATAGCCATTTCTAGCCTTAAACCTAAATACAGTGAAAACCGTCTCACTAAATAGGCCTATGCCTACGATAGCTACTTGCTGGTCCCTGCTTCCTGCGTTGACAGAACTCTTTCTGAACTTGACCATAATGATATCTCTAAGTGGGCATCCATTAGCAATCTTAAATTAAACCACGCTAAGACCAGAGAAATGGTTGTCAGACGACCGAGATTCAAACCTATTGCCCTCCCTCCTCTCATCCCTGGCATCGGGTGGGTCCAGGAGATGGTTATTTTGGGTGTCACCATCTCTGATGGGATTCGCTTTGGGGCACACATGGACAAAATATGCTGCAAAGCCCGAAAATCCATGTTCGGCTACGTGTTTTGGTCGCCCACGGTCACCACGGTCAACGTCTCTTTGACGTTGGTAGGGCTACTACCCTCGCACGGCTACTTTATGCATGCCTCCTCTGTTTGGTGGGGATTTGCCACTGTAGGGAACATAAACGCCGTAACGGTATTCTGAGAAAATTGACCCGTTCAGGCTTACTCCCTGCCGATTTTCCTAGTTTTGACAAACACTGTTCTATAAGAGCTTATTCTACTCTTTTCCGTTCAATTCTCTTAAACCCTTGTCACGTCCAGTTTATTCATATAGGCTAATAAAGTCACATTTTTCACAGATCTAGATGGTTTAGGTAGGGGAAGGGCTTCTAATATGGGCCCCCTAAGAAACTTTTACTATTTCATAGCACAGAAGCAATTGAACGTGTAGTTTATTTATTCCATGCATTACTTGGCATGAGTTGTTGCCAAATATGAAGGAATGATTCCTTAATCTGTGCAAATAAATTTTTAACGAATTTTTTTCAAAATACGGAAAGTGGCTCATATTACACGCATGGTCGTGTAATATGAACCATCAATGTAGAGATGAAACAAGGCTGCGACACATTATATAAAACTGTTTGATTTTACAACAAAAGGTCTAAATGATTAGGAGGTTTAGCCTACCTCTTGAAATGAATTAGGCTATCATATTTTAAACTTTGAACAGTTAGGCTATGCAATGTTTCCGTGCCACAGACTAATAAAAACGTTTTATACGATTAGCCTAAGATTAAAATGACTGTAGACTAACCATTAAGAAACAATTAGGGCCTAGGCCTATGCCTAAGGCAAAAAAACAAGAACAGGTTCCAAGGGAAAAGTAGCCATAACTAGGCCTGTTTCTACTGTTTCATTCACTTGATAAGCTATTCTTTAGCCAAAGGCTGGCAATTGTCACAGAAGTAGAAATGTGGATGACTTAAGTCTGCGCAGTCTTCATGCGACCAGCCTTTGCATGATTTACACTGTACCCAGTTCTCCTCAAAAGACTCTCCACACACAATACAAAATGTTTCTTCTTCAATATCTTTCACTTTGTTCTTTTGAACCTTTGATTTCTTTGAAATTCTTGATGCTTTTCGTTGTAGCCCTCTCTGAAGCCTTGCGTGTGCTTTTCCGTCCTTCGTTGTTATAGCACTTGATTCCTTTCCGTCTTTGACGAAAGTTGACTTGGTTCTTGGTTTCTTTTGTTCAACTTTCTCTTCCAGTGCTTTCTTGTATGGTGATTCAGTAAGTACTGTTGCTCCTAAACTGGAGCGTCGCCTTTTCAAACTAGACTGTTTGACTGGTAAAGGACTAATCATTGCTGCAGTGATTCTCTTTGGTGTAGGTTTAGCTGACGGACTTGGGCTCTGTTGATTCAAGTCTGTGACAGATGTGATCATTGTGTCATCATTCATTATGGGCATTGGTGAATGGTCTTCATGCTTAGGGTTAGGTTCAACTGGAGGACTAAAGATCATCAGAAGTGGATCCTTACTAGCTACAGGCCTATCAACAGTCTCCAGAAGTTCTGCAGGCAGTGAATCCACCGTTGGAATATGAACAGTCTCCAAAAGTTCTGCAGGCAGTGAATCCACCGTTGGAATATGAACAGTCTCCAAAAGTTCTGCAGGCAGTGAATCCACCGTTGGAATATGAACAGTCTCCAAAAGTTCTGCAGGCAGTGAATCCACCGTTGGAATATGAACAGTCTCCAAAAGTTCTGCAGGCAGTGAATCCACCGTTGGAATATGAACAGTCTCCAAAAGTTCTGCAGGCAGTGAATCCACCGTTGGAATATGAACAGTCTCCAAAAGTTCTGCAGGCAGTGAATCCACCGTTGGAATATGAACAGTCTCCAAAAGTTCTGCAGGCAGTGAATCCACCGTTGGAATATCAAGAACAGCGGAATCAGTTGTGGCACAAGGTCTTGAATGTACTTCAACCTCGACACAATAGAGATAGGGTGATGACAAATCACAATCGTTATGGACAACTAGTTCCAAGGTAGGTAGTTGCATCCCAGTGACTCTCGGGTTCTGGGGAGAAGGTTCCACAACCACAGGACGTTCAGTGACGTCTGATGGTGCAAATTCGGAATCAGCAATCGCCAGCGGATTCACAGGCCAAATTCCAGTTGTTCGAAATCCTTTCTCAGCATTAGCGACTGATGCAGCTTTGCGAAATGCTTCACCAAAGAATTTGCAGATTCCAAATTCTCCAACGCTGCATCCTGGATTGGTACGCATCCAATTATCAATACATTGGTTGTAGTACGTGTTGAGCGGTTTAAAGAAGGTAACGTCCAGCGGTTGCAACCGATGTGTTGAGTGTGGAGGTAGCGAAAGCATGACTACACCAACTTCTCGAGCACGTTGCAGAACTGCAATATTTTGAGTGTGGGACACATGTCCATCGAGAATGAGGAGAATTTTCTTCTCAAGGCTGGGCTTCACAGTAGCAATAAAATGTTCAAACCATACAGTGAAGAGTTCCATATTGATCCAGCCGTTTTCCTGGCATGCAAAAATGCTTCCAGTTGGAGCACCCTCCCCTAGTTCTGTCTTCATTCGCTTTCTCGGGAAAATAATCAGTGGAGGAACGTAATTCCCAGTTGCATTGACACAGCAAACGAATGTTACATTCCTTCCGCGTTCCGCACTGGTAATTGCACCAACCTGATGTTTCCCTCGTTTAGCAAAGACCTTCTGAGGCTTCTGTACAGCACTGAACCCAGTTTCATCCATGTTGAAGATCCTATCGCCTGTTATATTTTCATCAACAACTATCTTTTGCAGCAATTCAAAGAACTGACCAACACGTTGCCGGTTAAAACCCGCAGCTCTTGCGAGAGACGTTGCCTCTGGAACTCGCAGACTCACTTCAGGATGACGCAATAAGAAGCTACGGAGCCACTCTTTGCCCGCTGACTTCGTCTCTTGATTGAATCGAGTTTTTATGTGATTTTGTTCTGCAACCTGGTAAGCTAGGCTCAACAGTGATGCTCGTGTAAGTCCATAAAATCTGGATTCCATCTGATGTATGTAGTCTACCAGATCTTTCTCTATGTCTGAAGGCAAGTCACACGAACGGCCTAGCAACTTGTTACCACCACGAGCTAGCACATTCGTCCCGTCAAGGTGTCTGCGTAGGGTAGCTCTAGGAACGTCGAACCTGCGACTGGCTTCATTAAAACCCAGTGTCCGACTTGTCACTGCTTCCATTGCACTTTTCATGTTGTCTTCAGACCAATTTCCACGAACTCCTTGTGCAATCCGTGATGCTCTGGTCGATTTCCAACTCTTCTTCTTAGTAGCATTTGTGTTCTTTTTCGATTTAGATTTCGATTTTGTTTGGGTACACTTCTGTATGAAGGTAGATGTTGAAACAATTGTTTTGGTGGTTGTCTTTGTGACAACTTCCATATTTAAAATTTCTGAAAAGAATGTACACAACATAAACAAATTGCACGTGTAAAATTAGTCACAATGAAATGTATTTATGTATGCGTGTAATATGGGCTGGTCCATATTACACATTCGATTAAAGGCCCATATTACATATGTGGTAGGCTTGGCGGAAATCTGTTGCAGCGTGATCGACGAATGTATTATAGGTCAAATAAGTTGTTTTTTTATATGATAAAGAAATTGTCTACCTTCTGAAACAAAAGGGCAGACCATAGCCAAAATCCTAAACTACACAACAGCTGCTGAAGTTTAACAAATTTTATAAGCAATATGCATCAAAACAGAAACATTGTTACCTTTTGTCTAAAAGTTATTAGAAACTGAACGTGTTCGTAACAGGAAGTTGGAATGAGTAGACGGATGATTTCCCACTGTAAGAGCTCTCCGCAGACATGGTAGGTGGGAAATACAGTCGAGGCCCATATTACACAGTGGCCCATATTACAAGCCTTTCCCCTACTTTTATATCGAAGTCATCGGTGAAAAATTTGAGGTAAATTAAAGCCAAAAATTAACTCCATTTGGCATCATATGCTCAAAATTGCGTCGGTTTCTGGGGCGGATTGGGGAGCTTACGACGCTCCGCCACTTCCCCCTAGTCGTTAGGGGCTTCTTGCCTTCGGCAATCGCAGCTTCGCGCCTTCGGCGCTCGCAATTCCCCCCACTCAGACATTCTAGTAGGTCCCCCCAACTTCTGGCCCGTGGTTGCGCCCCTGTGCGTGGGTGCTGTAACTCTTCACACCACGTTAAATAATACCCATTTCTATCATTTATTTTCGGATGCGTAAAAAGGCTCTTCTAAATATTTTAACCCTGAAACTATGTCACATGATGCACTAGAAAGCACTAATTTTTACAAACAATTTCATTATTATGCCGATATAATTTATGACCATAGGCTTAATATTCGAAGGCTTAATATTCACAATATTTTGAACTTGGTTTACTTCCAATAATATTATTGTTCTTCGTTAAGTATTGCTGCTGCTGGCAGCAGCCGAAGGCCGAAGGCGCGAAACTGCGATTCCCGAAGGCAAGAAGCCCCTCACGACTAGGGGGTATATGGGAGCGTCGTAAGCTCCCCCATCGGGGTCTGGGGCGGAGCCCCAGAAGCCGACGCAATTTTGAGCATTTGATGCCAAATGGAGTACAGTTTGGCCCTGTTTGGGCTCTAATTTACCTAAAAAATTGTCACCGATGATTTCGATATAAAAGTCCCTAAACCATCTAGAGCTGTGAAAAATATGACTTTGTTATATAAATAAACTGAGATTTTAGGTTTTAGAAGAACATCACTCATTAAAAATTGAAATGTCCTGCTTGGCTTCTACCGCGAGCCTTAGTCGAATTTTAAGAAGCGAGATAAGTAAAGTTTTAGAGTGAAATTATACAGCAACATTCTGCACTGAATTCTTATAGACTTGAGTTTAGCGGTTTTAGCTTGACCCTTTATTTTATCGGCAGCAAGGCCAGCGATTTATTGAGGGAGGGACCTACAAGAATGTCCGAGTGAGGGGAACTGCGAAGGTGGAAGGCGCACAGCCGCATTAATTTGCGGAAGGCAAGAAGCTCCTAACGACTAGGGGTACGGGGGGCGTCGTAGGCTCCCCATCGGGGTCTGGGAGGATCCCCAGAAGCCGACGCAATTTTGAGCATTTGATACCAAATGGAGTGCATTTTTGGCTCTTGTTTACCTGAAAATTTTCAAAAGTTGGGGGACCGTCCCAACCTGTTCGAAAGTTGGGGGACGCGTCCCACGGGTCCCATAGGGTGTTTGCGCCTATGGCAGCAGCAGCAGCAGTAGTAATAGTAGTAGTAGTAGTAGTAGTAATAGTAGTAGTAATAGTAGTAGTAGTAGTAGTAGTAGTAGTAGTAGTAGTAGTAGTAGTAGTAGTAGTAGTAGTAGTAGTAGTAGTAGTAGTAGTAGTAGTAGTAGTAGTAGTAGTAGTAGTAGTAGTAGTAGTAGTAGTAGTATTAGTAGCAGTAGTATTAGTAGCAGTAGTTGTACTATTTGCGTATTTTATTAAGCGCCACTATCTAAAATGGCCAAGAATCAATCGATGGCGCCGAGCAATTGCGAGTGAATAATTGCTTGTTCAAGGTCCTGACATCTTCGGGAAGGATCGAACCCCTATAGGTCTACTCTCCGTGTTACAAGGCGAGCAGTCTTACCAATCAGATACTGTGTCCCACGACAATAATACTGACTGAATATTGCAATGATATAGGATACGATACACTACCTACAATGTCCTACATGTAGAATGTCAAATGCTTATATAGCGCCTTCAGTTCAAGCCCTCGTATGAAGGGATAGCTCGGGATAGCTAGAGGTAGCACTCGTGAATAAGCTGGTGCCCAGCGCTCGTGAATAAGCTGGTGCCCTGCGCTTGGCTTTCGAGTGGCGCTTTAGCAGTTTGGAGATTACGATTACGATTACGATGGTATGACACAGTGACTGGATTCCATAGTGCCAGGCTTCCAAGGTATTGCTTCTGTATTATATACCTTCTGTTACAATGTTCATTGTAAGGTTAACTAAAGTCTAAAGAGAACCATATGGGTAAACGTGGACATCCCTGTCCATACAGAGCCCATGTTGGACGTATTTTCCCATATGGGGCCCGTAGAGAGCTCAAATGGGTCAGATCTAATACCTGTGAATCTGCCTCCAATGCACAGGTGCTCAAATAACGTTATCAGTTCGTCCATACGCTCGTGTGTCCCGTGTTATTTTGGACAAAATACATTTATATTTCGCACCAAGATATCATTATTTCACTAGCAGAGATGTTACATTATACAATTCTGCTGATGAATTGTGTATTGCGTCCTAGAGCATTTGTAATCAAATCGAAAACTTTCAATTGATAAACTTATCTTCCCTGTATTCAGGTGCAGTCTAGATTAAGTGTTTAGAAATTTTTGTTTTAACTCGAATTTTATCAAAACAAATTTTTCTCTTCGTTCAGATTCGCATCTTTTTGATAGAAGGTTTAAAAAATATCAGCAGGAATTTGTGAACCTGACTCTGGTACCCACTTCACTTTAAGTAGCAAACCAAGGTAGCATTGTAGCATTGCTGCATTACCTGAGAGAAGGCAGAGTAACTGTGGCTGTGCGAGGTCTAAATATTACAGAACTAGAATGGCTCGTCACCAATTCGCATCTATTGCGAGTTTTCTGTTGCTTGCAGTGGTCACGGAAGGTTAGAAAATTTGTTTAGAATATATATTGGTAATGATCACGAGAATGACAATGACGAAGGCGATGATGACGCGCGTGATGAACAATGTATGTATGTATGTATGTAGGTTTGTTTCTTCATATCTGGACATTGTGATATAGCGTCGTTTGAGTATCTCATAGAAGCGCTTATACGACTAGGATGACGCATCTGAAGAAGATGATGATGCTGCTGTTGCTGCTGCTGATGCTGCTGAGGATGATGATGACGTGATGCGATTATTATAATTTGAGTCAATCAAAAATCAACGCTGAACCTCGTTACAAGGCCGCTTAGCAGAGGACGAATTATCACAAGAAGGCTGTAAATAGCAGTAACAATTAATTATCAATGGAGTTAATAAGGTATAACCATTCAGACAACGTATAATGTTCAGTTTGTCTTAAGGTGGTAGTTCGAATATCGTACATGTAGGTCTTTGGTCAGATATCATTCACTATTGCATGATTGATGGTAGGATGCGATGAGATTTTGTCGGAATTTGGAGCAGAGGATAGCAAAGCGGAGAACAGGGCAGACAAGAAAAGAGAAGAGAAGAGTGGAGGAGAGAGGACAGAAGAGGAGAGGAGAGGAGAGAACAGGAGAGAAGAGATGAGGAGACGAGAGGAGACGAAACGAGACGAGTAGAGATCAGAAGAGAAGAGAGGAGAGTAGGCCTAGCGAAGTGAAATCTTGTTCTCCTGCAAAAGGTAGTAGAGTAGTTTGTGATTCACAATATCATTAAAGATCAGAGTGTAAGAGACAGTCAACAGATCTCATATTATCCTATAATTATACAACGATCATGTGTTTCAGTTCTATTTGTGGTTTCTGGTCTTGAGTGTTGGTCTTGCAAGTTTTGTGATTATGGAACCCACTGCTGCAGCAATGCAACGATCGCGTCAAGAACTTGCCCGAATCGCAATGAAACACTTTACTGCGCCACATCGGAAACCTTTTCACCAAGTACGAAGACTTAAGCACGAAAAAAGAATAGGGACAACTCTACCTAAGGGTTCTTTGTTAGTTGATTGTTTATTCTGTGCAATTGGCAATTGCATAGCGCATTACGAGTATCTCTCGAAGGCTTTCCCGTCTAAATCATGCATCAATTCAATAAGACGAAGAGTTCATTCCCAAGTGAATTATAAATTCGTTCGCTCGTTCATTCGTTCTTTTGTTCATTTGTCCATTCTTTCGTTCACTAATTCGTTCGTTCGTTCATTCATCATTCAATCAATCAATCAATCAATCAATCAATTAATCAATGCTTTCATTTCATGTCATTCGTTCATTACTAGGTAGGCTATATGCAATGTCAGGGATTGAGTTACATAGAATGATTCCTAGCTCCTTTTCTTTTACTTTGTATACTCTATCGCAATGTTAGAACTAAACACCAATATTACCTTGCTCGTTGTTAAAGATAACACAGAAACACCGATGCTGGTTGAGAGAGGATGCACAAGTGAAACAATGGTGAGTCGCTTCGGCAATTGTGGAATACGTGTACACAAAGGAGAAAACTACACGGTGTGTATTAAGGCGTGCAAAGAAACCAAATGCAACGACTGGGTGATGGAAAGATGTCCTCCTCCGAAGTGACTCCATCCATGCGACTTCAGCGAAACGCCGTTCATCTTCTAAATTGAAAGTTTTGTCTTAACCCTTCAGACTTTCTCGTAAACCAATGTAGACTTTGATCAATTGCAAGTATGCCTTTGTAAAATTATAAGCTTAAGCGATGAAATACAACTGTAACTGATATTGCTCTCCTTCCAAAGTTTAGAAGTGCACACGATCATATGACAGAACATTGATGTAGAGTGAAGGACTTGCCCAAGGTCCTGCACAGTAACTGCCTCGGGCGGGGCTCGAACCCGTAGCCTACTCACCGAGTTACAGGCCGAGCTCTCTAAACAATCAGCCATTCCACTTAAATCAGCATCTCCTCGAAGGTGTGTTCAGGGAAGGCATCGTCGTAAACTGGGGACTTGCCGACGTTGGCAGGTTCCGATTGGTTCAAAATCTTAACCAGGATGCGAGTAACCAAGGCCTCGATACATGGCTGTTGGGGGGTTCGGGCCCGTGGTGTATCATGAGACTTGAGAGTCAGAATGATTCAACACAGTTCAGCACTTTATTCCAAATTCCAACCCGAAATTCGCAATTGCAATAGCAGTTTGAACGACAAGTCAGACACATCCAGGCGCGGATTTAGAGGGGGGGGCGAAGCCGGCGTACGCCCCCTAAACCTGCAGCAAATGTTCTCAAACTAAACTGACCTATAAATAATATAACTGCAATTTGGGAATAGGATGTTTGAAGTAGCTGGACCGGCAGATTGGAGCTCTCTTACCGTTGTAGTGTAAGAGAAATCCATGCAATGCTGGACATCGATCGTTAGCCTACACAGCTGGGGATTTTCTTCAAGTATTCGCCAAAGCGCAGCCGACGTCTAGAAGAGGCAGTACTTGATGCAAACCAAAGCAAATGCAGTGAGAATGAAAAAATTGTTAAACGAAAGGTCGGAATTTTCTGTGAGACGAGATGGATTGAAAAGCACACAACTCTGTCAAATTTCATGGAGCTGTACGAACCGATTGTTGCTTGCTTAGACGCAATCGGATCCATTGAAGCAGATTGGGACAGTAAGACGAGCACTGCTGCTTACGGACTTTTGAAGAGCATTACAGATCATGCATTTATCGTAAGCTTTCATATCGTTCGCCATTTCTTTGGCTACGTCAAAGGACTCAGCGCAAAGTTGCAAGGCTCAACTTTAGACGTGATCCAAGGATATGAAATGGTGACGAGTGTTAGAGCAGCACTAAACAATGCCCGACAGGATGACAGCGAATGGGAGCATGTTTTCCAGAAAGCTACTAAAATGGCAGAGACAGCTGGCGCTGGACCAATTACTGCACCAAGAATATGCTCAAAACAGATTCACCGAAGCAACACACCCGCTGCAACGCCAGATGAACATTTCAAACGAAACATTTATCTTCCATTTCTGGACAGTCTACTTCAGCAGTTTAGCCTACGATTTGCGAAACAACCAATTCGTAGTCTAAGTCTCATTCCATCTAATGTTTCAAACATCGACGCACTCACTGCTGATGGTATACTTCATTACTATCATGATGACCTGCCTTCGCCGGATTCGTTTCATCAAGAGTTAAAGCTTTGGAAGCAGATGTGGAGAAACGCTGACAGCACACCAAGCATCCTGTCGGACACCCTCGCTGACAGCCGCTCCTGTCGTATTATGTATCCAAATATTACCACAATAATTCACATTTTGCTGCTCACTTCTGTCACGGCTTGCAGTGTTGAACGAGCAAATTCTAGTCTGCGATTTGTGAAGTCGTGTTTCCGAAGTACAATGAACGAGGACAGATTTAATGCACTTATTTTATTGTTTGTCCACAAGGACATCAAGTTAGACATTAGAGAGTGACATGGGGAATTTCCCCGCGGGGAAACCGCGGTAACCGCGGTAAATCCCGCGGTAATGGGGACAACAATTGCGGTAATACCGCGGTAATGGGACAACAATTGCGGTAATACCGCGGTAATGGGGTTTACTATCGCGGTAATACCGCGGTAATGGGGAATGAGCCGGCAAGAAACCCGGGTGATGTTAAGAACTTGAGAACTGATAAGGAGATTTTCTTATTTCCTGAAGCCTTCTAGTCAGAAATGGTCAAGACTTGGATAATGCACACTGTCGATAAGATAATAGCAGACTAATGCAGTCAGCAATACAAATAGCTTGTAAGCTAAAATGTGTTATTTTTAAAATTTTAATTAGTGTAAACTTTTGCGGGGAATGTGATGTCGTCCTGCGGGGATGGGGTGGGGATGGGGAGAAAACCTGCGGGGATGGGGCGGGGGATGGGGACAAACCATGCGGAGATGGGGAGGGATGGGAGACTTACTTGTTGCGGGGCGGGGATGGGGACGAGATTGTCTCCCCATGTCACTCTCTATTAGACATTGATGACATTATCAATGCCTACGCCAGAAAGCATCCAAGGAGAATGACACTGCTTAATCCACTGGCATGTGACACTTAATTATTTTCTTTTTGGATCAAGGGTTGCATGATCAACACCGATAACTGATTTATAATCGTTTCACTGTTAACCTTCAGTGGAGACCAGTTGTTTTATATGAGAAACTATATACTTTTTTAAAGTTCCATAACATTTTCTATAAAAAGGATCAATATAGTTTTGCGTGATCTAATTTCATATATATATATATATATATATATCTACGGGATTGGATTGGTAGTATTTACGCCCCCTAACCAGAAATCCTGGATCCGCCCCTGACATCAACTATAACTACAGCTAACATTCTGCGTAGAATCTATAACGGCTCAAACAATCCTTAACCAAACGTCAGCTGAAATTCTACTCTTCACCGACCGACTGAAACTATCCCCTTGCCTTCTCGTCCTTCTTGTTTCTTCGTTGTTAACTCCTATTCCTTTTACACCCGCAAAGGTTAACATTCCCAAGGCAATAATAGGGTCTTAACCGAAGTGTTGCGAAACAAACTGCACCGCCCGCCTTTACCATGGTCACAACCTGCGCCGAATCGTAGAATCTGCACAGACTAAATACCGGTATAAATCTTAGGACGCCGCCATGCAATTTAGGCTCATCAGGCCTCAACTGGCTGAAAAATTTAGCTTCAGCTTGCAGCATAATGTTACATCCAACGTGGCCTACTACCGTACTATGTGAGATCGCAAAGCATTACATTACAATCTCAATAAACAATAGTTGCCTGCAAGTCTCGATTTACCTGATTCAATCAATCAATCAATCAATCAATCAATAATTATTTCGTTTATTCTCAGTTTCAAGCTGACAGGTCGCATCTTGTAACAGAATGTCATGAATTTTCAACTGATACAGTCGTTTACACACAAACTATATTGCAAAAACCAAATTGTCAATGCCAACGGTACGCTTTAAAACCGTAATTATAAGCTTTCGGAGTTGCGCCAACTCCTCGATGGGGAACTCAACGCCTATCCTATGGCAAGAGCTAGGCGTGAAATTAAATGTCCAGATGATTATGTAAAATGGAAGAAAAAACGATGTTTTGTTGGAGAGAGGTTTAAAACGCTAAGGTACGCCTGATCTTTCTGATCTTAACGTGGTACGACGTTAACTAATTCGTTATTTATATCTGAGTTTGCTTTAGGGTGTGCAGTAGGGTGGTCGCATCTCTAATGGAAAATTTTCAACTTCAGTTGTTTACTTTCGCCAACCCGGCATTCCGTGCCAATTGGTTTAACCCTTTCCGTACCACGCCATTTTAATCCATATTATTTTAAATGTATCGGAGGGAAAACAATTAGATTCAGTAGGTCTACATGTAGACATGTTTCGACGCGAAGACAGACAAAGAGTTCAGTGTGCTAGCATGTCCACAAATAGCCCCATATGGGACACATATTCCTATAGAGGACCCATGCCGGTCTTGCTGGACCCATCAAATATTTATCCGGAAATCCGTTGGTTGGTTCCTCGTGGTGCGTGGGCCCCCCCACTGGCGACTCTTTCAGCTTACTGTGCATTGTTTTGCTAACTGATGTAAATAATTATTAAATAATTAAATAATTATTCTTTCGTTATGCCATTTAACATCATAATAGGTAAGCGCAGAGAGAGCAGATATCTTGAAGGCGAGCTAAATAAATGTTCAATTACATTAGGCTACATTATGAGCATGCTGGCAGAGTCTCGTATGCAGCCCGTCGTTAACTGAACCTTAGAACAGGTCACACTGTTGTTAATTGAGCCTCAGAGCACTACGCAAGAGGCCAATTTCATAGCTATATTTCAGAGCAAAGTAAAATATGCTGCAAAGACTTAAGAGCAGGCAATTTTAAAAAAAATGGTCACTGAATTCCATGGATTCCAAACAACAACGCAGTAAGAAAAATACCCACTTCACTGATTGCAATGTCTACTTCGGCGCTAAACCTTATCAGATCTGCGAATCACTCAGCAATACGTTCATAATCTCTTTACTTATCACGCCAACTTTGTCGAAATCCAGGCTACGTTAAGTAGCCTACGTGCTCAACGTTCGTTCCCAATTACTGTAGACGAACAGTTAATCAACAAGCGGCTAATTATTCATTAGCGGGCTAATTCTCCCTTGTTAGGCTGACATACACACGCAACACAGAATAGAAGAATAAATAATAGTACTTCATGATCCACTGATGTCATGCACCTTCTTACCTGTGCTGGTTTGAAGTTGGAAAATTCTAACATAATGAAGTTTTCGCGACACAGTGTAAGCTCACCGACCAACACTTGTTTAGTTGATGACGTCCGAATATTTCTCGCGTCATAATCTCTCTTCTTGCAGGCTGGAGCATTTGTCAGCAGTCTACGTTGTAGCATGCCCACATAGGGAGCCCATATAGGAACCATATTCTCATATGAGACCCGCGTCGAACCCATTTGGGTTATATCTAATGCCAATGTAAATGCTGAGGTCGACTGGGGATTACCTCTTCTGTTGCACAGTACATGCCACTCCTAAACCATGGCTTTCCGCTGCTTCACAGTCTCCGATTTTTTCGTTGCATGTGAAACTATACATTCGATTGAGACTTGACATGTTCTCTACGGTATACAGTGAATTCGTTTGCAAAACCAAAACCATCCATATGATGTTCGGGTTTCAACGATTATAATAGTTTCCAAACATCGTCTAGAACAGACGCTAATAATGCTATTGATACAGAAAATAATTGCTGCACTAGGAGCGTTTCTGAACGGCTCTGGGAGCGCCTCTGAACGTCTCACCCTACTAGAGGGCTTTAGAAGTGTTTGAATACAATACAATACAATGTAGGACGCATATTCCATACAGGGCTCTAGAGAGCTTATCTGGGTCCAATCTAAATACCCATTGATCTGCCTCCATGTGTTCAAAGTACGTTATCAGTTCGTCCATGAGTTCATGTGTCCCGTAAATTATGCAGCGCATAATTTTGGACAAAATATATTTATTTTTTGCACCAAAACATCATTATACCATGAGCTAGAGTTATTACCGTAAATAAGCCCTTATAATTGCAGAGATTGTTGTGTGATGCGTCCTAGAGCATTTGTAATCAAACCGAAAACTTTCAATTGATAAACTTATCTTCGATATCTTCAGGTGCAGTCTAGATTAAGTGCTAGAAATATTCGTTTCAGCTCAAATTTTATCAAAACAAATTTCCTCTTCGTTCAGATTTGCATCTTTCTGCTGCAACGGTTTAACATTATCAGCAGATGTTTGCGAAATTTGTGAACGTGTCGCTGGTACACGCTTTCCCTTTAAGTAGCTAAGGCAGCCTTGCTGCATTACCGGTACCTGAGAGAATCAGACGTCGTGAGACTGTACGAGGTCTAAATATCACAGAACTAGAATGGCTCGTCACCTATTCGCATCTGTTGCGAGCTTTATGCTGCTTGCAGTGGTCACGGAAGGTTAGCAAAGTTGTTTAGAATAATTGGTAATGATCACGAGAATGGCAATGACGAAGGTGATGGTAACGCATACGATGAATAGTGTATGTAGGCTATGTAATTATTATCAAATTATCAAAACTACTGTAATAATAATAATAATAATAATAATAATAATAATAATAATAATAATAATAATAATTGGATTGAGCGTGCCAAAGCTCCTCTACACAATGCGCACAGCCTTATGCGTCGACTGCCCTAGTCTTACAAGATTTGACACACTGTTAAGAAATGGATTGTCCAGTATTTTGAATGTGGAACTATCTGATGAGAACTGGCTCCAAGCATCCCTTCCGGTGAAGGATGGTGGCCTTGGGATACGCTGTGCTGCTACGCTGGCACTTTCTGCCTTCTTGGCATCTGCTGCGAGCACAAGCGAACTCCAGGCTAACATGCTGCCACCGGAATCAGCTGATACCTCAGACGATCTCGTAGATACAGCTCTGAAGGCATGGACACTACTCACGGGTTCAGAACCACCAACCGGATCAGCAGCTCATCGTCAAAGAGAATGGGACAGCCGCTGGATAAGTAAAGCATGGACAACTCTGCACGAATCAGCGAACAATGCACTAGACCGGGCTCGTCTCTTGGCCTCTCAGGCACCACACGCGGGAGATTGGTTGTTAGCGCCTCCGGTTACTGCATTGGGACTCCGCTTAACTGACGAAGTGATACGGATCGCGGTTGGAATGCGACTCGGGACGACACTGTGCGAGCCTCATGTGTGTCACTGTGGTGAGAGAGTTGACGCCAGAGGACTCCACGGTCTGGCCTGCAGAAAAAACGCTGGCAGACATCAACGGCACAACATCCTCAACGACATCATATGGAGATCGTTTGGAAGAGCAAACATCCCTTCTCAGAAAGAACCGTTGGGCCTCACCAGAGAGGATGGTAAAAGACCGGACGGCGTGACACTCATCCCGTGGTCATGCGGAAGATGCCTCACTTGGGATGTGACAGTTTCTGACACATTCGCAAAGTCACATCTGGCAACAACATCAACCGAAGCGGGCGAGGCCGCAAACCGAGCTGCCGCCGCCAAAACATTGAAATACGCCACAATCGCCCGAACGCATGCTTTCGTGGCGGTAGCACTAGAGTCCAGCGGTGCTTGGAGCTCAGAAGGATTGAATTTTGTGTTGATGCTCGGACGAAGGTTGACGGATGCAACCCATGACACGCTCGAGACAAGCTACCTGTTTCAAAGACTCTCGGTAGCTCTCCAACGCGGAAACGCCATCTGCTTTTCTTCGACATTACCATGCTAGATTGTTCATAACAATAATAATAATAATAATAATAATAATAATAATAATAATAATAATAATAATAATAATAATAATAATAATAATAATAATAATAATAATAATAATAATAATAATAATAATAATAATAATAATAATAATATGTATGTATGCATGTATTTAAGTAGGTATCTGGACATTTACTATAGAGAATTTTCAAGTATCTCACTTAAGCGCAAATAATACTAGGATGACGCATCTCAAGAGGATGATGGAGCTGCTGCTGCGGCTGCTGCTGATGTGATGCGATGATTATGGTATGAGCCAATCAGAAATCAACGATTAACTTAGATCAGGAAGTATATATATATATATATATATATATATATATATATATATATATATATATATATATCACACAAATAGAAAATAGATTGCAATAACAATTATTGTTAATCGAATTAGTTGACGAGGTAGCCATTCAGCAGTGATGGATAATTAAGATTTAATAATTATTAATTGGAATTAATATTAGTTCGAATTTCATAGTTAGAATTAAAATTAGAATTAGCATTTTTGAAGAGCTACTTATTTAGAATTAGAATTAACGCTCAACTAAATAATTAGAATATGTTGCGGATGTCAGAATACAAATTGACATAGAAATAACAAAATCTACTCTTTGCCGGATGCTTTAAATAAATAAAAATAATATTTTACCAGTTTAACGTTCAATCTATTAGACATATATTTCAAATAATGACAAACTCAAATTTCAATGCTCTCTATCCAATTTCTACTTATTACTTTGGAAAATCTGTTTATTTATAAGAGATGGGAGTTGCACTTTGGAACAATCATGAGTTCTAAAGTATTGTCTTGAGTCCTATTTCTTTGCTCATTTGTCAAAATCATGCAACTCCAAATGTTCGCTCCTTTGATGTTGATGTTGCAGGAAGAGGATGATGTTTCAGAAGCAGCTGGAAAACTCTAAGAAATTTTATATTATTTTGTTACTATAAGCTAAGAATGTTATTGCTAAAACAAATAATTAGGCCTAGTTTTACTTTTCTGGTGGATTCGTTTATGTACTGAAATGTTTCATAAAACATGTCATAACTAAAGGCAGTGTTGCTTTCATATATATCATATCAATGTATGTCAATGTTTGTCTATTGTTTGCATTATATTGATTTGCTGTGTTTATGTTTGTATATTGGTTCACAAAGGTTTCAATAAATAAAAAAATGAAATGAAGAAACTAACAACTTAAAATATTTGTTGATGCTTATTAGTAACAATGAAAGCATCCAGCATAAGGCCAGTAGGGACTATGGAAATATGTGGGCAAGGTAACTAGGAAGCTAATAATGAGATTTTAATTAGAATTAGACAATCTCCAATTAGAATTACCAATATATTGTAACTAATTAATTAGAATTAGAATTAGCTACCAAAAAATTAAAGTTAGCTAATTAATTGGTGTCTAATTAATTAGTTACCCATCACTGCCATTCAGACAGTATATAATCTTCAGTTAGTCATTTAGACTATCGTCGGACTTTGATCAGATATAGTTTGCGAAGGCTCCACAGTCCACAGCCCTTCAGTCTTGCATGATAGACGATAGGATGCGATGAGATTTTATTAGGGATTGAGAGCAGAGCAGAGCAGACAAAAGGAGAGGAGAGCAGAGGAGAGGTGCAGCGAAGTGAAATCTAGTTCTCCTACGAATGTCAGTAGCCTATAGCATGTGATTCATAATCAATCAATCGATCATTTATTTCTTTAAGCATCAGAAGAGAAAACGAACAATTAAACAATAAGACAACAGTTTGACATGTAGTTGGCTACACGGAGGCCCAGAAGGGATCATGGATCCCGCTAAATAGGGACACCTAAACATGTAAAAAAAAGTACAGATAGGAAAAGAAAGACAGCCAATAGATACATAAAGTGGAGTAAGCCTTGGGCTCAAAATCAAACAAACAAATATATAAGATGGGTCCATCAAAATCACACTAACAAAACAATATATAATCTTAACTAAAACAGCATTACAGATAATAGCTTATATTTTGAAGATCAGAGTGTAAGAGACAGTTAGCAATGACCATATTATTCTATAATACAACGATCGTGTGTTTCAGTTCTCCTTGGCGCAAATGGTCTTCAGTGTTGGTTTTGCACGTCATCTTTTGATGGAGTCCGCTGCTGCAATCAGTCGAAACTGACAGTGCATTGTCAGAATAGCACAGAACCAGCATTCTGCGTCACATCGGAAGTCTACGAAACAAGTAGGTACAATATAATATGAAAATAGAATTGGGACAACTCTATCTAAGGCCTCTTTATCAGTTGATTGTTTCTGTCCAAATATTTATATAGCCCTATTATACAGGTAGCCTATCTCTCGAAGCCTGAAGCCTTAGTCACGCTTCCTTTGAATACGACAATTAACAAAATTGAATTCCCCTAATTTCGCAATGAGGTCTTCCCTCCCCTATTTCTTGGATGGAGCATCTGCTCCAAGGTTTACAGGTGTAGACGCCCCTGCCTATACAGGTATCTCTCGAAGCTTTAGTCACGCTTCCTTTCAATGAGATAAACAGTTCTTTCCCGTACGATGATTAATTCGTACTCTCGCTTGTTCGTTCGTTCGTTCGTTTATCCGTTCCTTAATACAGTCATTCGTTGTTCGTTCGTTCATTCTTTCATTCATAGGTAATTGGTTAGTCACAGACAGACAAACAACGGATCGATATTTATAGCTCCTTTTCTGTTCCTTTGTATACTCTATCGCCGTGTTAGAACTAAATGCATATTTTACCTTTGCACGATGTTGAAGGTGGCAACAAAACGCTGCGACTCGTTCAGAGGGGCTGCGAAAACGAAACCACGGTGAAGAAATTCGAAAATTGTGGAATACATGAAAAAGATGGAAATAAATGGACAGTGTGCATGAAGCCGTGCAACGGAACCATTTGCAACGACTGGGTGATGGAAAGATGTCCTGCTGAGATTTGACGGGATCCATGCGACTTCAGCGAAACGCCGTTTACCTTCTAAACTGAAAGTTTTGTCTTAACCCTTCAGACTTGCTCGTAAACAAATGATAAAGGAATGCGACATAATTATAGACTTTGATCAGTTGCAAGTATGCCGTATTAAACTTTTGGCTTGAATCCTGAAGCTTTTAATTAGACCTAATCGGGACTTGTTTGAGGTTCCTTAGCCATTACATCATTGTGAACAGCCTCTACTAGGCTCGACTTGTTTGTGGTTCCTTAGCCATTACATCATTGTGAACAGCCTCTACTAGGCTCGACTTGTTTGTGGTTCCTTAGCCATTACATCATTGTGAACAGCCTCTACTAGGCTCGACTTGTTTGTGGTTCCTTAGCCATTACATCATTGTGAACAGCCTCTACTAGGCTCGACTTGTTTGTGGTTCCTTAGTAATGTCATCATCGCGCACAAGGCATCAACCAATGGCGCTCAAAATATAAGTGAATCGAGCCGACATTTTCTGCAGGTCAATCTCCACTTTATGGGCCGTAGACCCACTTTGTAGCTCTGTTCACTTCCCTCAGCATTTCCTGGAAAGTAGCTTCAGTATTATCCTTGCAGCATAGGTGCTACAAATAATTGTGCTGTAGGTCATGAAACAATACCAATTCGGATTTCGATGAAGACGAGAAAGCTTGGCGGAGTGAGGTTTGAATGAATTCTAGTGGTATCCTTGAAGAGGTGGGTCTTTAATTTGACGTGGAAAGCCTATGGGTGGCTTGTATAAAAGAGAACAATTAAGTTTGACTATAGACTCTTTAACAGGTCGTATTTAAGGCAACAGACTCATTGCAGCACTAAGTCATTGATAGAGATGCAAAGTTTTCTCTTTATTCTTCGCTGCAATATATCTTTAGCGCTTGTGTATAATATGGTACCCAATGGTAGTAAGTATGCAGCTTTTGACAGGACCAAGCAGGGGCTTCTATCCCTATACAGGGCGGGCGCAAGTTGAGCCCAGTGAAAAACAGGGGGGAAAATGTTTCTTTTCAATTTTTATTACACTTTCTTCAAGTTACAGAGTCTTCACTCACAGTCCTGTGAAAGGCCCACTTTTCCAATATAAATTGTTGTGAACCAATGACATCGTCCGATTAAGTCGCCCAATATAATTATGTCGATGGTCGAAAGCATCACGCCTTCAAGTTTACCAGGCTAGCGACTTAACGGTACCAGTACCGTGGCGTACGGTCCGTAGCCAACTAACTGTAACCTTTACTTGAACCTTATGATCCTTATCGCATTGTGAGTAACTCTCCTCTCCCTGCCATACTGCATTAATGCTTGACTCAAGTTGAGTAGATTGATGAATTTGTTGCATTTCGGCGTTTTCGAATGCAAGATTTTTAATCTACTTAATTCACACCCGTTGACTTGCATGCTTAAACATTGAACAACTTCACCGGTAGGCCCTAATCCTCCATTTTAGGTGCTTTAATTAATTTATTTTTGCAAGGTAATCCATTGTATATGGTCAATTTAAAATGGAAGCTGGATTGATGGAAATAATTCTTTGCCTCAATGGAAGCTGGATTGATGAAAGATATCTGCCCATAAATAGAAGTTGGATTGATATTTTTGCAGATGAAACCTATGAATTAGACATATTCTATCTAATCAGAAATTAGCTAAAACTCACGTCGGCAATATTGGATCTGGGAGACTGAGAGCGAGGAGGTCCGGCCCAGAAGGGGGGAAGGGAGGGATTGAGCCCGGTTGCTTAGGGGGGATAGAAGCCACTGGGACCAAGTAGACAAAAATTGAATCAAAACATAGTGCAAATGTGAAATGAGCAAATATTGTATTGTATTGTATTGTAGTTGATCAGTTATAAAGCGCTTCTCTTAGCAAAAGCCTTTCAGAAGCACTCCCAGTGCGAGGTACTCAAAAGACAAAAATTGAGGTCAAAACATGGTGAAAATGTGAAATAAGCAAATAGTCATTGGTATAGATTTCTCTAATTTTTCCGCTGCACAGCCTTCAGCGTTAATACATTGTGTGGTAAGCGCAAATAAGCAGATTATATTATGAGTAGGAAATCTAGGCACTGCTTGGTGAAAATACGGAATAGGAAAAAAGCACCAACTTTTGCATTTGACTCAGGGTGCTGACAGAATGCAGAACTTAAATCAGAAGCCCAAACATCGCAGTAGAGTTCTCAATATCTGACCACAAGCAGCGTTTATGAGCGCTTCAAATCGCAACTTTCCGTCGTGGTTAATACCGATGGCGTCGACGCCTGACTGCGAAGTCGGGATCGACTGTACCCATATTTGCATACGCTCTACGATGCTCCTCAAAATCTAGAAAGCCGTCCTGATTGACGTCCATAGGAGTGAAGGCGCTGAGCATCATGTCACTGACGGTCTTCTTGAACACAAGGTCATCCTCTTGCATCTTGATAGATTCAATCAGCAAATCTTCGGTCAGCAACACGTCATCTTTTGTTCCCGCAGACTTTGTGTAACTCGAGAATAGCTGCAAAACACGATGTTACTCGACGTGAGCCTTTAGAACAACATCCATGTCAACGTGCCCATGTGGAGTCCATAATCTAATATAAGACCCATGTTATAGAGGCTACATGGGTCTCATCTAATGCCAATGGAAATTTGGCAGAGCTAGGCCTACAATAGCGAGTAAGGGCCACAAACACCGCTTGGTTGGCTTATATCCAATGCGTCTCCGGTGGACACTTCCCCACGTAGTAGCTTCTCGCACAGAATACCTTACCAAGCACATGGGGGCATATCTGGCGCATGGCTAGACTACAGCTGTACGGTACTGTGCATTCTGTTCCATATGTTTGCAGCCTGATAAGATGGCTGATGATTTTTATCATGGTGTAAAATTTATCAATCGATAAGTGGAAACTTCGCTATTTTATTCTTATGGAAATAGTCTGAATTCTTTAAATATATAAACAAGTACAACCAACTTAACATCCAAACAATACCTAAACTTGCTAACCATATTGAATGTATCGGAGTAAAAACAGTGAGATTCAGGAGGCCTACAGTGTGCCAGAATGCCCTCATACAGCTCCATATGGGACACATATTCCCATACAGGACCCATGTTGGACCCATTGAATATTTGTGCAGCCTGCGTGCACTAATGACCATCGTTGTTGAACCTCAGAATAGGTTATGCATGTAGGCCCCTAATGAACACAATGTATTGCTAATTATGCCTCAAAGCACTAAAGAAGTGGCAAATTTTTTAAATACATTTCACAACATATTGTTAAATAAGCTCCAAAGACTTAATAAGAGGCACATATTTTTACAAAATGCCTATGGAATTCTATTAATCCAAACAACACTGCAGTAAAAAAAATACTGACGTAACTGAAAAGCTGTCTGATCGTCTCTTTCTGCGCTGGACTAAATCCTTCCAGGTCTGCGAATCTGTCTGCCATACGTTCAAAATCTTTCCGACTTATCACGCCGTCTTTGCCGAAATCCAGTCTTCGGAAGTGTTTTCTCATCTTTCGTTCCCAAACTTCATCCATTCTAATCAGATCTTGATTGAGCACTTCTGAACCAGCCGAGTCGCTTTCTGATATGCAAGAATAGGCCTAGGCCCCTATTTAAACTAGTGGCGAGCATTTTGCTACAATATAGAGAATTAGAGCAGAGTATGTACAAGTTAGGTGCCTACATACTTCTGCAATTATTATTCCTGAAGCTGTAACTTTGACGTTCTAGATCAGTTGTAACCAAAGCGACAACTTCCTCCGACAATGGAAGCTGAGTGGCTGGCTCTAACTATAAGGTCAACCAATTTGAATTTTTGAAATATTACAAGATTACCGATGTAAAATGCAAGATATCACGAATTCATTTCATTTGTTAAATTACGGTATCAAAAGATATATCACAATGTGATATTATCACATGCATACGAGTAACGATGCCAATTTTATCATCATTGCAGTAACAATATCAACGACAACAATAGGCAACACGAGAAATCTACGAAATTAACTTGGTTTGTTTCTCATCTGTATAACTTGTAAATTTCCATGAGTTAGCCAATAGGCCTATATAATGTAGTCTTTAGTAGTCTTTTGTCTATTACAGAAATCTGTAAGAACGAGGAAATTTTTAATCTAAAATTAAAGTATAAAAACAAAGAGGATTTTTAAAAATAGCTTCAGTAACTGCAAACCATTATGCGAATATAACAAATTCTTGACAATTTAAAAAAAATACACAACAGTTTGGACATTTCCATGCACTTTACACTCTGGTGCAAACACGCGTAAGAATAATTGACTTAGTAGGCTAATTTAGTTATCTATTATTAAATTAAGAGTAACTAGAAGATAAGAAAGTATTAAAAGAAGATAGTTTACGAGCACTCACTGCCTCTGTCGCTGTCTTTTCTCTTCTCCATAAACCCTTTTAGTACATCTTTTATAAGGAGTTTAAGTTAGTGGCCTAACATCACAATGTCATGCCGTAATGTCACATGCGTCTTCATCAATATGTTCTCTTGTCCATACGCTCTGTAGCCTACACATCACATGGTCGTCTATCACATGCAGTTTTTCCCGTTGACCTTTTGTTTAGTTTTTAGGAGTTTTTTAATAGCTATTGAAGAACAATTGGAAAGGCTGTCAAAGAGAGCGCTTATTGGGTTAAACAATTTATTTCTTTTCTTGCGAAATTTGGTTTAAAGAGTTCAAAAATTCAAAAGGCAATCTGACAGGTAGGCCTAAGCATGTTTGTGCTATGTAAGCCTATGAAGTCAGTGTTTCAAGATCAAAGTCACTGCTTCAAGATCATTCAGGCTATTGGTAGGTAGCTCATGAGGAACCATTCATTTTGTGGACTTTTTCTTGCAATTTTAATAAACCTACCCACTTAACGTAGGCATATGGGCCTATAAATGCTAAGACTAGATATTAATATTAATTACACGAACCTGTTGAATAGTAGCAGCAGACGATAGATAGTCTGCTGCTACTATTCAAGTTTAACAGGACTCGAATTAAAATGTAGCCTATATATATCCTAGGCTACGGCAGCCATGCAAGGCGCTCATCTGCTCTGCAGCTCATTTTACTTACGCCACCAAACGAAAGAAGGCTGAGTCCATCTTTACGGGGTAGCGGGAAGTAAGTAAGTGTGTTCTTTATTAAAAGCTGGCAAAGGCACGGCGTTTTGCTACAAAGTTATCAAATAATAGCAGAAAAGTTAGTAAAAATGCTCAAAACGCGACCAGGCTAAGACCTGGCGAAGTCAGGTCGCGAAAATGAATGCAGGGTCTCAGAACCGGCTGACTTTCGGGATTGCATCTGATCCGTCACCTTCCAATTCCCGACCTATATGAAACCCATCGTAACAGCTACATCTGACAAACAAACTCGGACCTCCTTCGGACTACCCTTTCAGACTCGACGCAACACTCGTGAAAGTTATCAAAGGCTGGTGCCCTTCCCTTAACTTTCCACAGAATATTCTGGAAATTAATACATAATTTTATTCAGTTTTAAGAGCTCTTTCCAACGGTATATTGAATGACAGTTAACTGGTTTTCAATTAGAATATTTTAAAAGAAAACCTGCGATTTTCTCGAAAAAACGCTATTTTTCGTAACTTTGGCCATCTGGGGGAGGCTCAAGACATTAAAAAAAAGTTAAAACTTTTTCGACATTTTTTGACCCCATGCCATTAGGCAACTTTTGGCTGCTATTAAATTTCGGATTTCTAATTTTCGCTTTTTTCAATCCACCCTACAGTAACTGTGTAGACTACATATGACCGTACAACGTCCGTTGGAAAATGAAAGGACTTACCAGCCACCCTCATAATTTTTTATGCCGAGGCTAAGAGAATGAAGTCCCTAGCACTTCATACCCAAAGCTGCCTCTGGGGTTAGCTTAGAGTGGACTGCTGTCCTTATCTCATTTCATTCCGCGCAGGCGAATAGCTAGTTGAATACAATACAATACAATTAGACATTTATAGCGCGCTTTAACAAGACAAGTCTTGCACGAAAGCGCGTTTGCGCTGTGTTCTTAGTCATAGTGTAATGAGAATAGATGAGTTTTAGTTTTGATTTAAATTGCGTAACAGATGAACATTGACGGATTGTAGCTGGGAGACTGTTCCATTCTCTGGGTCCAGAGACAGCAAAAGCACGATCTCCAAACTTCCTCTTGGTGCGAAGAACGGTAAAGTCTCCTCGTGTGGCCGATCTGAGTCCTCTAGGATTTGAAGCAGAGCATGGATTTGAAGCAGAGTATGAATAACCGTCACTTTAACCTTCCTGCCGCAACCTGTATTCATAGCCTCATAGGGCCTACTGAAGTAAATCGCCAAAGGAATTTTAGAATCTCTCCCCGTTTAAAAGTTAGGCCCCATGCGTAGGCCTAAAAACCGCTCGGGGAAAGAAATTTTCAGGTTGCAGTATGAAGGTTAAGAGAATTTTTGGCGTGCCGTGACGTAGGCCCTACAGATGTAGGGCTGTAGGCCTAATAATTAATAATTCCATGTCGGCAACTCTATATCACCTCAAATCAATTTAGTCTTAAGAGACTGAAATTCTGGAAATAAATCCCATGACGGTCACATTCACTGGGCCTATACTACCTATAGGCTCTTGTATGGTAGGCCTACAGTTCAAAATCCTTTCCCTCATGCGTAATTACTGCCTTAAGCTATTAGGCTAACTTAAAGTTAAGCTGGGCAAAAGCTACAAGTTACGTGAAGTTTACGGCTTTGCATTGACAAAATCACATATCCTATAGCCTAGGCTAACGTCTTGAAACCTCATTTCCCACATGAACTGAACTGGTTTTCAATTTAAGAGCTGCAGTTGGTGTAGGCCTATAGCCTTCGAATGCAAGCGTGCCTAGGGCCTACGACAACCTTAAAACGGCGCTATGATTTTATGATCATCCTGGAGATATAGGCCTAATTTGTAGCCTAATTCGTTTATCATGTCAAGAGAAACTGATACAAGGCCTGTAACTGCATTAAAAATAAGCTTAGGCCTACTGTAACACTTAAAAAATAATCTTGTCAACAGTGCTCCTACGACTTTCTCGAGCCTTTCATTGCAATCAAAAGTATTGGCAAAGCAATGTTCAAGTCAATGACAAATGCGTTGGTAATAGGCCTATCGGCAGGAGCGCCGATTTAGGCTAATTGACCGACTGTATGATTTGGAATTACGCATCACTTTATAATTATGTTGTTTTGCTATGTTTTCCAGATAGGTAAGTACTGTATACTATACAGTATTATAATAGCCTACATCCTTCATAACCCCAATCATTTTAAAAGCTATAATTCAAACTTTACTAGAATCGATTCAATGGCCTAAGACCAAGTAGCCTAGGCCTACGTAGCAGGTCCTATAGGCTGCAGATGTCCTTAAACACAAATAGCTATGGACGGTTACAATAAATAGGAATTGTGTTAAACTAATAGTAAGAATCTTCCTTTAAATTCACTTTGCGTGGAGCTCCAGTCTTTTCACCATTTGCATTTTTGCAATGCAAAAGCACGCAAAATATCTCATTCACGTGTAACAATGGCAATAATACATTACGATGATTATAAAGATTTGTTTTAAAATCTTTACCACGGTCAATTTATTAAACATTTAAGATCTAGCCTCCTGAAAAGTACTCTTTGCCAGTCTAAATCATCTATTCTAAACCTAAGATCAATTAGGGCCTATTATTAAGTCAAAAGGCACATCTCAATTAGATCAATAAAGGTGTCTTTCTCAGAAACATTAGGCCCTACTGTAGTGATTATAACAATGATCCATAAATGTCTTTTCAATTTCAAACACTTCATCGCAATACAATAAGTCTCAAATTGAAATCATATAATTATTATATCAACATTAATCACTGAATGATTTTCAGAACTTAGTTTTACATCTGGACTTGTGTTTACAAATAGCCTTGAAGATAGGTAAGGTAATTAGTGGCCTTCCTCTTCTTTGGTTTCGCTCCTATCTTACTGATCGTACTCAAATGGTTATTGTAGGAGACTCTCGCACCTCATGGGTACCTGTTAAAGTTGGAGTCCCTCAAGGATCTGTGCTGGGTCCACTTCTTTATATCTTGTTTACAGCCGATATTCCTCTTCTCTTTGCTAAACACACGGCCTCTGGTCACCTCTATGCTGATGATGTCCAGGCCTTTGTAGATGGCCCCTCTTCTCACCAACTTGCTCTTTCCCAATCTTAGGAATCTCTTTCTGCTGATCTCAATTGTTGGATGTCCTCTAATCGTCTTTCACTCAACTCTTCCAAGACTCAATTGATCTGGCTTGGCACTCGCCAACAGCTAATTAAACTTGATTACGATTTGCTTGCCAAGCAATTCCCTCAGTTTACTTTCTCGACAAATGTCCGTAACCTGGGTGTTGCTCTTGACAGTACGGTACTCTTTCTTTCTCTGCACATACCCCGTATCTTTAATCTCTCTCGGTCCAGTTTTTATCACTTGCGGCGTCTACGTGCCATTAGACGATCTGTCCCCTCGCCGATTTTTTCTTCCATGGTTCATGCCTTTGTCTGTTCATGCATTGACTACTGTAACTCATTACTTATGGGCCTACCAAAACTCCGTCTGGCTCCACTCCAATCAGTACTTAATGCTGCTGCTCGTTTGATTGCCCGCCTACCTCGTTTCTCCCATATTTCGACTTTCATGATTGAAGACCGTCATTGGCTTCCTCTAACTGCTCGAATTCAGTTTAAAATTCTCTTTCTTACTTGTAAAACGTTTTTGGGTCAAGCTCCACGCTACCTCTGTGATCTTATGAGACGGCCTATCTCAGCTACCTCTGGACGTCCTCTCCGCTCTTTTGACCATCATGACCTTCTAGTTCCTCGGTCTCGGACTGCCACGGCACAGCATCGTGCCTATGCCTCTGTTGGACCTTTGCTATGGAATGATCTTCCTGCTTTAACTTGTGCTGTGATGTTATCTGGGGCACCACTGTTTCCAGGGCCGTAAATCCTGGGGAGGGAAGGGAGGGAATTCCCTCCCCACTTTTCAGCTTGGGAAGGGAATGTGAAGGAATTCCCTTCCCACAAATTTGTCTAAACTGTGAATATTTAAACCCCAGTCGCTACAATCTGTTCCTTTGTGACGGGCAGTCAGACGAACAGACTGCTAGCCTTTCTGCCGTGCACCCAGGTTATCGGATATACTGACTGACTGGCAGAGCTTGCAGAGGTAGGCCTATACCGGTCAAGGCTTGTAAGATTGATAGACCCTGATAACCTCTACATAATGAGGTCAATCCTCAAACGTTCTTGTGAAGTCTCATATAGGCCCGCACATAATACCCTGTATACGTGACTCGGCTCCAGCATCAGCAGGAAGAGGACAGTGGTGTGGTGGCTTCCAAGTTTTTATTTTAATTGAGTCTTCATAACTCCATTTGAATCCTGATTGAAGTAAAGGCACACAGTCACAATTGGTTCATTTACAATGAATCAATCATTTATTGTCAGTGATTGGTATGACAACTGTTTTAACTTCTTAAAGTAAATTTTCAATGCTTACTGCTGTTTTGTTATCTTTGGTCAGCTTTAGGGGCTTCGCTCCTCTGACCACTGAGGGCCTTGACCATGGGCTTCCCCCATAAATAATAATAGCTCAATAATACGTTTTGCAGACTTAGTTCATGCAGCAAGTAATATTGCTTTGTTAACTGTTATTTTAGCATTATAATTTAAAGTAGGCTATAAAATACTCAAAACATTTTTAAGTAAAAGTAGGCTATCAATATTGTTAGTAATCGATTGGACTACTGTTCTTCGCTCTACTGTGGACTTCCTCAAGTCCGTTTGCATCCTTTGGAAGGCGTCTTGCGGGCGGCAGCTCGTCTAATTGGTGGTGTCCCTAAGTTTGGCCACATCTCTGCATTTATGCGTGATGTCCTCCACTGGCTCCCGGTCCAGCAGCGCATCCATTATAGGGTCTCCTCCATTGTCTGGCACTGTGTTCTGGGCAGATCACCTGTCTATCTCCGGGAGCTCTTCACTTTAACCTCGGCATGCTCTGGTCGCCGATCTCTGCGCTCGGCCTCTAGAGGTGACTTCATAGTTCCGCATGCTCGCTCTGCTACTAGACAGCGTCGGGCTTTCTCGATCGTTGGTCCTTCTTTCTGGAATAGCCTCCCCTCAGACCTTCGTTCTCTCCCGCGAGACCTCTCTGATTCTTTCTATAGACTACTTAAGACCTTCCTCTTTGACCGGGCCTGGGTCGGGAGCGCCTCTGAGTAGTTATCTTGAAGGGGCGCTATATAAATTCCATAGATAGATAGATAGATAGATTGTCATTCCATTGTATTTTAAATACAGGTAGAAAATACTCATATAGTATTTAAAGAAGTATTTTAAATACTTGTATTTAAAATACTTCCTATCACAGAATAAAAATAGTAAGAAATAAATAAGAACAAGAAGGAAACACGTTGGACCAAATAACCACAGTTTTGCACATGTAGACTTAATACAAAACTTGACAAGCTGGCCAAGTATTACCCCGTAAAAACTTTTTTTGCCCCCTGAAAAAAACTGAAATGATGTCCTTGAAAGTGACTGGGAAACCAATGCCGCTCGTCGTTAAAGTGTTAACCTAATGGGTAACTGAATTCAGTGGGCTTCTTAAGTGAACGTGCAGTTTCCCTCCCCACATTTTGAAACAGATTTACGGCCCTGACTGTTTCTGCACGTTCTCTTAAAACTTTTCTTTTTTCGAGGGCCCTTCGCACTGGAAGCGCTTCTGATTAGGTTGTACTGCGAGAGGCGCTTTATAAGTCCGTAAATAGAATAGAATAGAATTTATCTTCTGAGGATAACACTTTTCCATCAATACAGTGGTCATCTTTACTGTACATGTCAACTCTCTTACCTGAAGTAATTAAGTGGCAATTTTCTGTTATGCTATGATATAGTTCACTCTTGCATAATTTTTCTCTAGTGTGGCATTTCAAGTGCATTTTCAGATTGACACCCAATGCAAATATTTTTTTACATAATTTGCATTTGAATGGCTTTTATCCAATGTGGGTTTTTGTATGGCGTTCCATACCGACTTTCTGAGCAAATGCTTTCTGACATAGATCACACTTGAATGGTTTTTCTCCACTATGGGATCTTTTAAGGAATGTCAGACTGCCTTTCTGTCTGAATGCTTTCTGACAGAGATTGCACTTGTATGGCTTTTCTTCAGTGTGGGTTCTTGAATGATATTCCAGACTGCTCCTGTGTAAAAATGCTTTCTGACATAGATTGCACTTGTATGGTTTTTCTCCAGTGTGGTTTCTTGTATGGCATTCCAGACCACCCTTCTGTCGAAATGCTTTCTCACATAGATTGCACTTGTATGGCTTTCATCCTGTGTGGGTTCTTGTATGGTATTCCAGATTGTTGTTCTGTGCAAATGCTTCATGACAGAGATTGCACTGGTATGGCTTCTCTCTAGTGTGGGTTTTTGAATGGCAGTTCAGACCACTCTTCACTGCAAATTCTTTGTGACATAAATCACACATGTATGGCTTTTCTCCAGTGTGGGTTCTTGTATGGCATTTCAGAATGTCTTTCTGTGCAAATGCTTTCTGCAGGGTGAGAATTGCCAGAGGTGGGGGGGTTCAGCCCCTACCTAGTTTTTCTTAGGCTCCCATAGTAAAGTCTACATTTCACACCCAAACTGCACAAAAATCAACGTCTAACCCCCCCCCCAGTTATTGTTTTACAATTCCCATACTGTGCAGCTTTCTGACATAAATAGAACTTGTATGGCTTTTCTCCTGTGTGGGTTCGTATTTGGACAATAAAGCAGGAACTCATTGTACATGTTTTGATATTGATTTTCCTGGCTATGGATTCATGCTTGCATCGTCAGATCTTCAACAGAGACAAAAGCTAACTGTAGCCTACTTACCGGTATACAATCAATTACACTTGTAACCAAGAGCTTATCGAGAGGGAGGCCAGTCCAGCTATGACCCCAAGTCCCCAACCATTTGATTTAGGATGACCTCATCATTATTATTGTGACGTAATGTGGATATTTGCTAGTGTGACGTAATGTGGATATTTGCCAGCAAGCAAAAAGGCCGGCAACAAAAAGGCCGGCGACAAAAAGGCTGGCGACAAAAAGGCCGGCAAGCAAAAAGGCCGGCTAGCAAAAAGGCCGGCAAGCAAAAAGGCCGGCTAGCAAAAAGGCCGGCAAGCAAAAAGGCTGCGGACATTTGTCCTCGCGCGCGATTGGTTGCGCAAAAAGGCTGCGGACATTTGTCTTCGCGGAAACTATAAATAGAGACGCCTGTTGCGTCGGTTGGTTAGTCGGTGAGTTAGTGTTCAGAGTAGAGTACAGTTCAGTTGAGTTAGAGTAGTTGTTGTTTTAAGCTGTTGATCTTCGAAGTTGACGTGAATAATAATACAATCTGCTGTGTTGATCCGAGTCGCTGTCGTCTTCCTAGTTAACCTAGTGTTAGGCATCGTCGGTGGCACCATTAAGTCCTTTGCCCGACGGGAAAGGCCGAGTTCAGCGGACGAGCAAAGAAGAGGGAAGATTCCGAAGACGCTATCCTGGTGAACATTAAAGAAGAGAGAGACCGGAATCCCGCCCGACGGACGACGTCCGCCACATTATTATTATTAAATAAATTTGTAACGCGCACAAGCCACAAGGTGACACCGAAATGTGAATTTGAGGCGCGAATAGACAGCCGCCGGGTGAAGATGCACTTAGATTTCCAAATCCTTGAAAGCCAAGGAGAAATAGTGAGTTTTGAGCTGCTTTTTGAAAGGAGGAAGTGAATTTGAGCTACGAAGAGAGAGTGTGAGTTGAATCCATTCCTGTAGAGCAGAGGCATGGAATGCACGAGAGCCCATAACTGTTCTGCATTGTGGCTCAGCTAAAAGACCTGTACTTGATGATAGTAGTGCATGAAGATAGGTAGTTGTGCTGGTGCTGAGGGCTTTGTAGGTCAAACAGGTCAATTTAAATTTTATTCTGCATTCAACAGGAAGCCAATGCAGCTTATGGAGTAGGACTGAGGAGTAGGCCTATGTCCGTAGTAGGACACGCAGCACTACACGAGCTAAGGAGTTTTGGATATGTTGCAGCCTTTTGAGGTCAAGGTCTGAGACACTCACAAAAGGGAATTAGCATAATCAAGGTGAGAGAATATAAGTGCAGGCTATAGTTTGAAACAATTTCTTATTTAGAGCCGACCTGATGTGACGAATTGCCCTGATATGATAGAAACAAGATTTACAAAGGCTTGTTATGTGTGGTCGAAATGTGAGATTACTGTCCAGGGTTACCCCAAGTGTTTT
This sequence comes from Aporrectodea caliginosa, assembly GCA_020284085.1. Taxonomy (NCBI): domain Eukaryota; kingdom Metazoa; phylum Annelida; class Clitellata; order Crassiclitellata; family Lumbricidae; genus Aporrectodea; species Aporrectodea caliginosa. Next base: position 225,357 of record JACEVL010000120.1, on the reverse strand, counting down.
TACAGGATCTAAAAGTGGCACAGCAGTGCTTGCGAGGTAGATGCTAGAAAGTGAAGGGAGAGAACGCAGTTGCTGGCTTGAACCGAACAAAATTGCATCAGACTTGTCTGAGTTTATGGCCAAACTATTTAAACAGAACCATGCATGCATAGATGAGAGGCACTCCTCGAGTTTTAGTTTTACCAGACTGGTCAGTGTCTTACAAAGCAATATGAAGCCGAGTATCATCCGCATACTGTTGTAATAGGATTCCAAAGTGCTTAGCTATACGACTGACTGGGGGAAGTAAAGACTGTAAATAATAAAGGGCCGAGGAGGTGAGGACAGATCCCTGTAGTACTCCAGCAGTGCAAAGTGTGGGCTCAGAAAAGTGACAGCATTCAAAACTGATTGGAGCCGATTATGCAGGAATGAATCTAACCTGCATTGCCATAGTCAACCCTGAAGCAATGGAATTCATGCACCAGGCTTGAGTTGTAAGCAAATGGAGTAGGCCCTATAGTGTAGGCTGACCAGATATTGGAAACTAAAAACCGGGACACTTCAATCACAAAATAAATTTGTCATGTTGTCAATAATTAATATAATATAACTTGCACAAATATCTATTTTATGCTTATTATATTGGTATAAGACAATAAGTCTATAAGACTAAGTGAAAGGTTTTATTCAAATCATGCTTTTAAATTTAAAATTAAATTCTAAATTTATCAAATCAGTCACTCATATTTGGCGCTTGAATGTATGCTTCTTAAAAGTGTTTTGTCTGCTAATATTTCGGTAATGATGAAGAACTTGCTCTTGCACTCAGAGCGACCTTGTGTTTCTTAGTGGCAATGTGGTCATTGATGTCTGACCTGCCACCGTGAGCAACCGAAATAGTTGACTTACAGATATTGCAGAATGCAGTAGGCTACTACCATCAGTCGCACTGCTGGACAAGAATGAAAATTCGGCCTTCAGATCGCCGTTTAAAGAACATTTTCTTTTTGACATTTTATAATTTTATTTTAGTAATTTAGTTTCAAATTATTATTTATGAAAAATTTAATGTGTTTTATCAGAATATTATCACTACGACAATATGACGTTTAGAACCGGAAGAGGTATTATGCATGGCAATAAATAAAAGTGAGATTAAAAATGAATTTACTCGCCAGATGCCAGTAGTAAAATCAAGGAGACGTTGATAAAGTAAGTAAGTATATTTTTTATTTCATCTCATGACAAATGCATATGAAATACATCATATATAAGATCGGAGTCAGGTAAGTTTTTTAAAACCTGGACATATTTAGAGTTTGGCCTACCTTTCCCGGCAGCCGGGAGAGCTAGCAGAAAATCGGGACGGTCCCGGGAAAACCGGGACGTCTGGTCAGCCTACTATAGTGTGAATCTGATGCAGATGGTAAAAGCATGCTCGACACCCATTCATCACATTTTCTGATAACGTCAATCCATGGTCGAAGGTCACCCCTAGATCGTGCACAGTGGTTGAGTAGACATAAGGAAAGCACTGCCGCAGATAGGCCCGTCATGCTTGGAAATTTGTCGACAGCTATAATTTAGACCTATAGCTGCAATAAAATATGCTAACATGTGCACTTCAGAAAATTCACTTAGCCAAGTGCTCCTACGACTTCTCTAGCCTTTCATTCCACTCAACACTGTTATGACAAAGTACTGTTTAAGTTAATGACAAATACGTTGGCAATATCGACAGGAGCGCCAATTTAATTGACTGACTATGATTTGGAATTACGAATAGCTTCATAAGTTGCTTTTCTGTTTTCCAGAAAGATAGAGCAAGGTATCCTTTATACAGTAGCATCGACATGATTTTACAATAAGTATGGCCAATTAGGGTCTGGCAAATGGAAGGAATTTTCCTTAAATGGAAGCTGGATTGATGACAGTTATCATAGACATTGGTAGACTGCTTACTTACCAACGTCAAGTATGGCATTGAAGACATTAAAATAATTTACCAACGTAAATTACTGGATAACCGGCTAACGATAGCAACAATACAATTATGATGATTAGAAAGATTTCTTTCAACTTTTTTCTATATAGCCAATTTATTATATATTGCAGATCTAGCCCGTTTTCTAGCACATTTTTGAAAAGCAGGCCTACTCTTTGCAAGTTTAAATAATCTAACTATCTTACAACTAAGAACAATTATTAAGTCAAAAGGCACATCTCAATTAGATCAAGAAAGGTATCCTGATGAGAAACATCATTGTAGTGATTATGACAATGATCCATAAACGTCTTTTCAATTTCAAACACTTCATCACAATATCCACAGCCATAAGGTTTCACAATGAAATCATCTATATAAACATTAATCATTGAATGATTTTCACAACACAGATTTTCATCTCTACTTGGGTTTATAGACTTTATATGTTGCCTCGAAGATACGTCAGGTAATTTTTCTTCCGTTGATAATACATTTCCATCAACACAGTGGTCGTCTTTACTGTACATGTCACCTCTCTTAGCTGAAGTACTTATGTGGAAATTTTCTCTTATGCCATGATATAGTTCACTCTTGCATAATTTTTCTCCAGTGTTGGATTTCATGTGCATTTTCAAATTGACACCTGATGCAAATGCTTTCTGACATAGATTGCACTTGTATGGTTTTTCTCCTGTGTGGGTTCTTTTATGGTATTCCAGATTTGGTTTCTGTGCAAATGCTTTCTGACATAGATTGCACTTGTATGGTTTTTCTCCTGTGTGGGTTCTTTTATGGTATTCCAGATTTGGTTTCTGTGCAAATGCTTTCTGACATAGATTGCACTTGTATGGCTTTTCTCCTGTGTGCGTTCTTGTATGGTATTCCAGAATTTGTTTCTGTGCAAATGCTTTCTGACATAGATTGCACTTGTATGGTTTTTCTCCTGTGTGCGTTCTTGTATGGTATTCCAGATTTTGTTTCTGTGCAAATGCTTTCTGACATAGATTGCACTTGTATGGTTTTTCTCCTGTGTGGGTTCTTTTATGGTATTCCAGATTTGGTTTCTGTGCAAATGCTTTCTGACATAGATTGCACTTGTATGGTTTTTCTCCTGTGTGGGTTCTTTTATGGTATTCCAGATTTGGTTTCTGTGCAAATGCTTTCTGACATAGATTGCACTTGTATGGCTTTTCTCCTGTGTGCGTTCTTGTATGGTATTCCAGAATTTGTTTCTGTGCAAATGCTTTCTGACATAGATTGCACTTGTATGGCTTTTCTCCTGTGTGCGTTCTTGTATGGTATTCCAGAATTTGTTTCTGTGCAAATGCTTTCTGACATAGATTGCACTTGTATGGTTTTTCTCCTGTGTGCGTTCTTGTATGGTATTCCAGATTTTGTTTCTGTGCAAATGCTTTCTGACATAGATTGCACTTGTATGGCTTTTCTCCTATGTGGGTTCTTGCATGGTATTCCAGACCTCTCTTTCCTGCAAATAATTTCTGACATAGATTGCACTTGTATGGCTTTTCTTCTGCAAGTTTTTGTATGTCGATACTGAAGCAGGAATTCATCGTAAATGTTTTGAGATTGACTCTATTGGGTATGGATTCATGCTTACATCTTGAGATCTTCAAAAGTAACAAAAAAGCCAGTTCAGCTATGACCCCAACCATTTGATTTTAGGGTGACCCCACCATCAGCTTGCCCCAAATTAGATAAGTGATGGAAGACCACAGAAGTGTTACCAGGTACAATGTACATAAAGAGGAAGTGCTAACTGGAAATATTTTTTTTATGAAGCTTTAAAATCGGCTGCTATTGCAATTGTATTGCAAATCTATATAATGCCACTCAAAGACAGACTCATCAGAGGCACTCCGGAAATAACACACTGAAACTACAATAGAACAAAACAGTCTTCAAAGGTTTGAGGTGAAGAGGCAAAGAAAGGCTGAAGAGTTCCGGTTGAAGGTTGATAGGAAACATATTCCACGACCACAGCAAATCTTCTATGCTGGACGATGGAAGTCCAGGGTGGTTGAATCACCACTGCCTGGTGTAGCCAAACAGATAAATCTGCAACCAGATATGGAATAGACAGAAATGCAATGGTCGTGGAGAAAAAGTTGGAGCATAGAACGCTACACAATTATGCATAAGCATCCAGATCTTTAACTCAATGCGCTTTTGCATTGGTAACGAGTGCACATCCTCCCACATGAACCTGGCTATATGCCGAAATGTAGGTAAGCCGTCAATCAGAAGAGCCACAGCATTCAAAACTGATTGGAGTCGATTTATGCAGGAACGAGTACTGTTAGGCCTACATTGTCATAGTCAACTCTGAACCATTGGAATGATTGCACGAGGCTTGAGTTGCAAGTGAATGGCATATAGTGCGAATCTGATGCAGATATTAAAGGCATACTTGATACCCATTCTTCACATGTTCTGATAATATCAACCCTGGTCCAAGATCATCCCCAAATCGGGCACAGTAGTTGGTGATACTGATACACAAGGAAAGCACTGCTGCAGATAAGAACATCAAGCTTGGAAATCTGCCGACAGCTACAAAGCCAGATGAACTGGGTTTCCCAGAGTTCAAATGAAGACGACATCCATATACCAAGCGCCTCTGATATCTAAAGAATTTTCATCAAGGAGATAGCCTCTGCTATGAAAAAGGTCTTGTGTTAGTTACATCAGCTGCCAGACAGAAAGACAAGAGCCAAATGATGAAGTCAGTATCGATTATTGTTGAAAATCGCTCAAGTAAATTATTATGATGTTAGCCATCTCCCACTTTATTATTATTATTATTATTACAAACATGTTTAATGAGCACAATGTCACATGGAAATGCTAATCAAACACACGGTTAGGCAGTCGCCCGGTGAACAGCTATTAGATATCCAAATTCTTGAAAGCCACAGAAATAGTGAGTTTTGAGGCATTTCTTAAAGTAAAAGAGCATTAGAACTTCAGACAAACACTGGTAGTCAGTTTCATTCCTGAGGGGCAGAAAAATGGAATGCATGAGAGCCCTGTCATAGTGCTACATCGAGGCTCAACCAAAAGACCAATACCTGAAGATCGCAGACTGCATGGCGGAATGTAAGGAGAGAGTAGTGGCCAATAAATTTTGAGTCTAGTTACAGCAGTACACCGATGATACTCACCTTTACATGGCTCTGTCATTCACAGTTTGAGAGTGCCTTTCTTAGTGGTGGCATTCGTAGGCATTTCCTGTTATGAGTGAAATGAAGATGTGAAAGTCCTGCTTGTCCAGGCACAATCTTCAGGCATATACTCCCCAAATTTGCTGCTCAGACAAACCAATGTGCACAAGTATAAGACTGGCATAACTGTAGTCACTGATTAAAATTATCATTTGCAGTCATAGTAGTCAAGTATTATTATTTCTGCATTTAATAAGTGCCACTACATTGTATTGTATTCAAACACCTATAAAGCGCCTCTAGTAGGGTGAACCATTCAGAGGTGCTCCCAGTGCACAAGGCCACGAGAGAAGAAATCTGTTCTGAGAAAAGTAAAGGAAGAGGAGGGGTTACCAGCTAGAATTTGAGAGTGAGTAGATGGAGACAGTGTATTCCAAAGAGAGGGACCAATTGAGGTAAGGACCGAGACTAAGCCATAGCTGTTCTAGTATGAGGAACTAGAAGATCAAGTCTGTTTGAAGAGCAGGGTGGACGATGCGAGGATGCTGAAAGAGGCCAGAGTAATACAACAGCTACATATTTCGGGGCCTGGAAGAACATTCATGAGGATTTTTAATTTAATTTACTGGGCATTCTTATAGTATCGGGGACCGCCAGTTACTGTATTTTGGGGCATATATGGTGGGTGTGGCTTCAGAATGCCTGTGTGCTGTAATTCTGGACTGATCCAAATAATTCTTTCAAACTAAACAGAAGCTGGATTGATGAAAAGTAATAATGCTACAATGAATGAATAATTTACAAAGCCAAAACGATAAATTATCATCTAATCAATACTCCATGTGTCTCTTCCATAAGCCAATCACAGCATGCCAGAAGTATTTTGTTCAGTGCAATGACTGCACGCCGAAAGATATCAAATATTAAACACGATCTACCCAAAACTGGTGGTCCCCAATACTATAAGAATGCCATAATTATAACGACTATACACTCGTCTATTTATAAGTTGAGTTTTTTGGGACAATTTTGAAATTTCAAAGTGGGGGTTTGCTTTATACAAAGGGCAGGCAAAGATTGCAAGATTCATCAGAGATTCCATAAAACAGGTTATGTCGGCCTTCGCATGATGAAACAGTGTAAATGTAATGTAAATCCTCAAAATTTCTCAGCCCCACATGAAAGCCGCATCAGGGAGCCCAGCTTATTCACCGGGAGATGATATCGCATGACACATCTGTGGTGGAATTTACGTATAATGCTATATCGTAGTAAATTATGGCAAATCTGCATTTTAGTGTTCTTGTTTCTTTTAGTGAAAAGTAATAGCGTATTAATTATTGCAATAATTTTAATGATAAGTGTCATCAATCCGACTTCTATTTACGCAGGTAATATTTTCATCAATCCGACTTCTATTTTCCTAGGAAACTATTATCATCAATCCAACTTCCATTTCCATGCAAAAATTCTTTTCATCAATCCAACTGCCATTTTAAAGCAAAAATTGTTTTCATCATTCTAACTTCTGTTTACACAAAGAATTCTTTTCATCAATCCAATTTCCATGTTAACGCAAACAATTATGTTCATCAATCCAGTTTCTAATTACGCAAAGAATTCTTTACATCAGTCAAACATCCATTTTAACGTAAAGAATTTCATTCATCAATCCAACTTCTATTTATGCAAAGAATTATTTTCATTGGTAAACGTGTAGTTTAGCGTCGTAAATTATTCGCCCATTGTAGCATTTGTTGTTTTTCATCAATCCAACGTTTACTTTTTCAAGAATCATTTTCATCAATCCAGCTTTACAATGAAGGAGGAAATGTTTTTCATCAATACAACTTCTATTTAATTAAGAGTTATTTTCATCATTCCAGCTTCTATTTAAGCAAGATTCTTCTTATCAATACCACATCTATTTAAGCAAAAATTATTTTCATCAATCTGACTTTTATTTATTAAGAATTCTTTTCGTCAATCGTATTCGACCAACGCTGAAACCCATGCAATGGGGAATAATTTACAACGCTAAACTACACGTTTACCATATTCATCAATCCAACCAGCTCAGAAAAATAAAAAAATACGCTAAACTACCCGATAGGTTCAATGGGGGGTCAACCCGAATCCCCGAAAAAGCTGATAATACTCAAAAGCCAGATTTCCCGAACTCCAGAAAGCTATTCAGTTTAAGGTAAACATGTAATTTAGCATTGTAAATTATCCGTGGATTGTAGCATTATTATTTTTCATCAATCCAACTTCTACTTTGGCGAGAATAATTTTCATCGATCCAGCTTCCATTACGCAAGAATTTGTTTAATCAGTCCAGCTTCTATTTAAGCAGGAATTAATTTTCATCAGTAGGGTATACAACTTTTATTTAATTAAGAACTATTTTCCATCAATCCAGCTTCTATTTAAGCAAGATTATTTTCATCAGGCCCACTTCTATTTAATGAAAAATTATTTTCAACAATCCGACTTCTATTTAGCAAGAATTCGTTTCGCCAGTCCAACTTGTATTCGACCAACGCTGAAACCCATGCAATGGCGGATAATTTACGACGCTAAACTACACGTTTACCCAGTTTAATAATTGTACAGTGGTTCTAACACAGACTAAACGTCTTCTGAACCACTTAAAACCCTTGTTATGTTATGTTATGTTATGCTATGTATGTTATGTTAAACATGACATTGACCTAACGTGGCCGCCTTGATGTATAGTGATATACTGCCTATTCACATGTTTATTTATTAATTATATTCATTCGGGTCGGAATTAGAAAATCAATGTCGTGGTCCGACCGAAATTCGTTTGGGGGATTCCGGTTTCGGGGATTCGGGCCGCATTGACAATGGCCGCACCCGGTTCAATGCAGTAATAAAAAAACGCTTCATCATCATATATTCGTTTAATGTGTTAACAACAGACATAACGCTGTAGGTGTACATAGAAAAAACTACATCTAGATATTATAGTATGAATTAATAATAGCTTAGTAAAGAGTTCAGGAATAACATACGAGAAATAAAATTTCGTGAGTCCTTGTCAGGAAGGTTAAAATTATGTGGTCTGACCCTAAGAAAATACGGAGTAAAATGTTGGTTAGGAAATAGGCATCTGAGAGAATGATTCTCATTTAAGAGGACGGCCTTAAAGAGTGAAGTGTCTGCTTTATTAGCTAGAACATTTGTAGAAGGGGAATCTGACGGAATAAAACCAGAGCGTATTAATCTGTTATTCAGACGTTCTATGCGGGATTTGTCCTTTTCGCTCGCCAGTCCCCACCAGGCGGGGGAAGCATACATTGTTCTGGCTATGGTGGTTGCGCGGGTGATCAGTTGTAGAGAATCTGCAGATGCACCATGGTTTTTGAGTGTTTTGAGGGCGAAGATTGAAGCAGAGCCACTTTTGACGACTTTGTTGATGTGTTCCGTGACTGAAAGTTTTTCATCGATGGTGACGCCTAGGGCTTTTATTGAGGTAGAGCGAGGAATACCGGTGATTGAGGGTTTGTTGGAGAGTGAAGATTGGTTATGTTTGATTACTGCCATTTCACGGGTTTTGGAAGAGTTTATTTTTAAGTTCTTTTCCTCTGACCAGTTGTGGATATGTTGAAGTTCTGTTTCTGCGGTGTGAAGGGAGTTTGATCCGATGAAGAGGTAAGAATCGTCAGCGTATTTGGAAAGACGATTTTGAGGATGAATGGGGTGGAGGTCGGATATGCCAACAATGAAACCAGTTGGGCCGAATACTGAGCCTTGGATGACACTGGCGTTGATTGAAATTACTCTGGATTTTTGACCTTTGTAGATGGTGTAATGCTTTCTTCCGTTCAGGTAGTTGATTAGCCAGTTGTAGATGTAGTCCGGAAGGGAGAGAGATGCTAGTAATTGGGTTATTGCAGAGTGACTGATAGAGTCAAATGCTTTAGAAAAGTCCATTGATATTATTACAACATGGTCGCTAAATGCAGTTTAGCGTAAAATAATGATAAGATAGAGAATACCTTTTGAACAAACCGAAATAAATATTGGCTTAATTAAATACTGAAAAACTAGTAGAATAAATATGATAATATCAATATTATTGTTAAAAATTATCAGTTTTGTATTTATTTTGACCAGTGTTGCCACTGAGGTTTTTGAAATAACCCTAGATTTCCTTCTGAAAAACCCCCAGAAAACCCCAGACTATACAGACTCCAATATTAGGCATAAAATCAGAAAAATGAGAAAGTAAGTATGCTACTAGGAGGGCCGTAGCAAGCTATAACTGCGTCCTGTTCCGAGCGTAAACACAGCGCCCCCTCAAAGGTCGACTTAACCAATGAAGACCACGTTTTTATCTCGTATATAATATAAAACTTTGTCTTTAAAAGAAAATGGAAACGAAGTTTTTGTTTTTATATTAACATTTCATTTTAGTAACTTCAGGTTTATTTCAATGAAAGTAAAATGAATTTATTAAACTAAATTTATTAAATATTAACTATTGCCGTTTACATAATTATTTCAATTTAACAGTAACACACCTGTATTGAAAAAAATATATGTTGGGGACCAAAATTATATAGCGTATAAGCTTTTACATTTAATCACAATATAAATATGTGTATTATGCATGCTAAATGCCAATGGTCAGAAATATCCCCAGATTTATGCATATTTTGCCAAAAAATCCCCAGAACCCCAGACGGAGGCCAAAAACCCCAGATCTAGCGAGAAAACCCCAGCTGTGGCAACACTGATTTTGACGTTCTTATTTTGACGCGTGCTTTTTTGCAAATGTTTTTTTATAGCGCACTAGCAGTTTTTACCCGGCGTTCGCCCGGGTTTTCCTCAGCGCCCGTGTATTTGAATTTAACGACTTCTTCGTCAACGCCTGTGAATTTGAATTTAACGATGTGAAAATTTTTCGTGTGTCCCTCTGGCGAATTTACGCGCTGGCTTGAAATTTGTTTAATTGCAACTCTATGTAATATATACTCCCATGCATTTGATGGCATTAAAACTATGACCACATCGAAACTTAAAATGTCCAAATATCGGAATTTAAAGTAAATTTTGAGTTGAAATATAGTTGGGTTGAGATCTATAGAAATTCAAGTGAAAACGTTCGTTAAAAATTTCGTATCGCTAAAGTGTTGCATTGGCGAATCTTTAAGTCCGATGACCTAGAAATTCTCCCGTGGTCCCCACTTCTGATGTTAAATCAACGGTCAACGTGATTGGTTGCGAATCAGAGCGTTGACCTATATGCTACGTGTGACTTAAGATTGCATATTTAATTAGCATGCGTGACGTGAACAAAATTAATGGCCTTACTATCATGGCCATGGTGTAAGAGACCGGTATTGAGATATAGCCTCGTCGAAAAGTTGGAATTTTAAAATGGCCATATATCGGCGTTTAAATAAAATTGCGAACTGAAAATAGTCGCGTTGACCTAGACGTTGCGTAATAATGTTTTGTAAATTTTTTCAAATCGCTGAACCGTTCCGTTTCGGAGCCTTTAGCCGGACATGCAAACATACATACATACGGAAGGACATCGTAAACAGACTAAGACTTATAATATTAGATTACTTTTAGCTCTATGACCGCAAATTCGTGTTCACCTTCATGCAGTACTGTTGATCATTAGCCATTTGAGTAGCCTGAGTTGTTTGAGAGTGTAGGCCTATTTCTTAGGTGGTTGAGAGAATTTAGAGTTCATTTAGAGCATAGTTGTGGCTGAAATTACTAAGTGTTGTAAATGCAAGTGACTTGTATAATTATTAATTATGACTCTGGAAAGTTGTTGAGTACGCTTAAGTTACTAACAATAATAATTGAATCGTGAGCTTTTCGTGGCACGTCAGTTGAGCGTTTATGAAAAGTTTATGAGAGACTTGTGGAAACAGAAGAGTATCTTTGAACAAATGCAGAAAACAAAAAGTATAAGTGTTGATCGTGGCGAGTTTTCCTGAAATGACTGCATGACTATAGGTCGCCGAATCTTGACAGAACGGTTTCGTTGTTACCAGAAACTGCGTGCTTTGAAACTGAGCAAAGATCAGTCTGTTAATAATGCCTTTTCTGCGATGTCTGAATAGGCATGATCTTATATATTGCCAAAGCACAGATCGTTGCAGATCAAAAACAGAGGTCACGAGAAAAAAGCATTTTAGTGTTGTCCCAAGCTGTATAACAGATGAGGCAAAACTTAAAAACCCATGGTAATTTTGAAGCGAAGGATCGAAGTTGCCGAAAGGAATTACTTCTCCTAGAGGTGTAAATGCAAAAGCCCAAGTGTCCAGGGCCCAAGGGATGAATGGACGAAGACGGTACAATAACAATTGCTTCTAGTTTATCTGATTTAATTGTAAGATTTTAACCTCTCTTATCTAATTGATTGATTTTTATTGCGATTTTACCATAGACTTATGCCGTTTGCATTAATAAAAAGGTGCTATTGAATTAAATTATAATTTTTATTAAAATGCAGCAGACCATTGTTAGCCTACCTCTTAAATAATCCCGGACATATCCTTCATTACCTATTACCCCCTGTCCTATATACTGGTCACGATTTGCGCCCACGCTCACATAACCGTGTTCTTTCTAGATTTGATTCCCTCACCAGGCGTGGTTTCCTGGCTAGGATGTTGTACAGCTAAGCCATATAGTGTTTTTTTAGTTTACTATTTACTAACTTTTTCGCTACTATTTGATAACTTTGTATGTACAGCGCCGTGCGTTTGCCAGCGTTTAATAAAGAACACACTTACTTACTTACTTTCTTGATTATTGTATAATAGCCAGTTTATTGCATAGAAGGAACGTCTCATGATCTCGTAACGTTTGAGAGAACCGGAACCGGAAATAGAGGGATAGTATTTGTGGATGATAAGATTATTATTAAGCGCGGTTTTTGATTCGCAAACGTTTTTTAATCTGCGCAGTAAATAATGAACACTGCAAAGGCTCAATATGAAATGATTGGCGAGGCGCTCGTCACTCAGTATTTCAACACCTTCGACTCGAACAGGGAACTCCTTCTCCCGCTTTACGCAGTACGTTTTGCCGTCGCATACTGCTTAGGGTCCGCAAATCGGGCTGCAGCTGACCAGTGTTGCCTCTTAAGGACTTCGCTGTACGCCAATAAAGATGATGGCTTTCCCAGAAGCAAAATTTACGAATGGCTTAAACTTACGAGATTTATATTAGATTAGTTTCTTTGCCCTGTCATTGTGCTTGTAAGCCGATCGTTGTACTTTTACGGATGGCTGTTTTTGAAGCCTTTCTTTATGTTGATGTTTGCATTGTGTCGGTCCTTTTTTTCTGTTCTGAGACTTTACAGTTTATTTGATTCAAATAAGCAAATTTGATTAAGTTTCCATTTATTTTGCTAGTACCATTGTCAGTACATTTTCATCAGTTAACTGTTTCGTGCGGTGTTCATTTGGAAGCTTCCTGGAGTTCGAGAATATTTTAAACCACTGTAACCACTTATGAATTAAGCAGTTTTATAGTTAAAGCATAACTAATTACAGTATTGCAATTTAGTTACATTAACGTTCATTAACTGCATTCTTATAAAGTTGTTTTTATGTGCAGCCTGATGCAATGTTCACGTTTGAAGAATTCAAAGGCCAAGGACATCCAGCTATCAAAGAAATTCTTACGGTCTGTTGAGACTATTGCCGAGGCATTCACTCTAACGGAATTTTTATTTAAGATATAGAAATATAGAAAATATGGCAGGTTTAAATCATTCAGTGATCTAAATTTTATTCTGGTCAGGTGAATGCTATTTCTGGATTTTCATTTTTTTGCCTTAGGTTTGTAATTTTCTTCAGCCAGTTATTAATGTAGAAACATATTAAACTAAATTGAGGGTACTATGAGGAACAGCAGTGAAAACTGGTCAAGTGCTGTTAATGTGTAATAATCATTCAAGACACGGCCAAATGTTTGTAAACCATGTTTTTAACATTCAAGGCACTTAGTTAACGTGTCCTAATAACCTAGGGTAAACTTCAGCATATATGAATCTATGAACAGTTTTTAAAGGAGTTGCAGTAGCCGACTGCTTGGAGCGCTTGCTGTGTAACGAGAGGAGCATAGGTTTTAGCTGCCCATGAGATGTTTACTGTGTAGGGACCTTTCAAAGAGCATGTCCTTCAGTTGCAGTTGCTCGGTGCCATCATTTGATGTTTGGTCATGAGATAGTTGCGCTTAATAAATGTGTAGTAATATTAATAATGATGCATAGGGTGTCCCAGAATTATTTTTTGTCGAAAATTTTTATGCAGTCCCTCTAAAAAGTTTCTTTATGGTCCCATAATAGCACCTGGAAAATTTTATGAAATTTTAAAAATTTTTAGGGGTCCCGCAAGACACTGACATTTTCACCATGTTGGCATAATTTGCCTCGGACGTGTCCAATTTGTTAATGCTTTAGACACCGACCTTTGATCCCATGATAACATGTTTAATACCATTGGAAAGCTCTTAAATAGTGGAATCTACAAGTATCTGACTTTATTACGTACATAGGTATGGTTTTACGATCAAATAATGAAAAATTGTACAGCAACTAAAGAATTTTGGACTTTCTCAATATCAGTTATTGCCATTAATCGTTAGAAGGAATCATTATTACAAATCCTTGTTAATGCGACCAGCCATGGTTTCAGCTCCTCCATACCTTCGTCTGCTTATTCTTAATCACTGTTTATACCTTCAGCTGCTAGATTAATCTACAAGATTGTCATGATTGCACTTAGAAAAGTCATGCCTGTGTTTTTCAACAACTTGCAGAAGAAACTGTTTCTGTTCTTCGTTCTTGTTGAATTGAAATTCTGTATAAGAGACAACTCCAAGTTCAGCATTGTCATTCACACAGGCAAAATTATTAACAACCTGACATGCGATCTTATGCAATTGGCTTTTGGGTCACTCTTCACATGGAATATCGAGGATACAAGCCACGATGAGTTGGCGGTAGTTCAGAAGAAGCTTCGAGAAATATATAATTTCCTTATCGTACGGGAAGAGATTGAACCAAGTGCAATCCTCGATCACCTTTCATTGTCAACATAAGCTGTGCTTTATCTTCAGAAGAGAGATGGTGTGAGAACAGAGAGAGGGTTTCCAGCTCTTGGCTTAGGTACCAAGAATGACACAGCATCATCTTAAGTGGTCTTCAGAGCAGCAGCATCGTAATATTGCAGCCTTTTTATTAGTTGAATGTCATTGATGGGTGAATCAGCAGTGACTCGACACGAAAACCACGATTGGATGTAGATGTTGACTAACAAAATCTGTTAAATTGTGGATGCCCTGTAATTCACGGGCCGTCAATTGGATAACCGATTCGGTTCCATTAAAACGCAACTAAATCTTCATTGAGTATAATGCATTCGCCATCCAACGCGCTCTAGAGGGGCACCAGGCTTGCGAACCGCTGTCGAACTGCTCAATCCAAACACGGATGCCGCGAGTTGGAGAATTCTCTCTAATAATCTTGAGGATTGTCAAGTTGAAGCTGTTCAGTAATGAACTCCTTCAGTTTGTCAGACACAGACAGACATTAATGAGGCTTTGGTTGAAGGTGAGCCAGGTCGGACCATTTATCTTTAAATCGCTTGAAGAGAAGAATGCCTCCCCCAGTTGATGGACAAACTTTACCAAGGCACACTACGAATATGTATAAGACAACAGGACTTCAAACATGGGATGTTGACAAGCCATCTACAGCAGATTACGACCGGTGGCTGCCTCTAGAAGGGCGCAGGCTCCATTAACTCTGCCGGTATTTGAGGCCCTTGTGTCAAAACACATGCCTATAATAAATGTATCGCACTGCTACGACTTCAAAAGGTCTAGAACTGCTACTGCTGCTGCCTGTCTTGACACAGAAGCCAACTTTGGCACACCCAGAAGTTTAGTACTTCTATCAACTGGAGAAGAAATCAGTACTGACAATCTGTCCACTTTGTCCGTGTTTACTCCATTTATGTCAGGGAGCAGCTTGCCTTCCCAGTGCACCACAGATTTAAAGGCTCGAAAGTCTTCCTTGATTTGCAAGCAAAGAAATTTGATTTCTTGTTGCAGTGTGTTTTGTGTCTTCTTCATACTTGAAACTTTATGTAATATATATATATATATATATATATACAAGAAGGTTATGTCTTTAGATTCTGCTGTTTAAAAGCTTTCTAGTGATACTAAACATGTTATTATGGGATCAAAATGTTGTCACCCAAATATTTAAAAGTCAATGACGCCATGCGTAATTTACGACAAACTGCACTAACTCTATGAGCCTTGCGGGACCCCTAAATATTTTCAAAATGTCATAAAACTTGGCAGGTGATATTACGGGATCATAAAGAAACTTTTAGGAGGGACTGCATCAAAAGTTTCAACAATTTTATTTTTCCTATGTTATCGTGGGACACCCTAATGATGCACTTTTAAATGATCATATACATAAAGATCTACATAATTTCATATGTACAGTTGACATCGCTTAAGTGCATAGCCTTGGAATTGTCTTAAATCTATGCGCATAACTGACTTGTGTATGTAACAGAAGTTCACAGGTACTGGTACTGTGTAAAATTGGCTAAATGTATGGCTATTTAATAACAGAGATGGAGCCTATGCACTATAATGCCTTCAGTAACCATTCAGTTAAGGCAATTCTAAGTGGAATGATACGGTTTGCACACTCCAGAATGTCGACAATGTTACTTCACTTGCTGATATGGACCACAGTGTAGCTAAAACAGACCACGGGACAGCCAGAGTCGTTAGCTGTCCACTGGCGAACTGCCTAGGCGACCAGAATGTTCTAAGCTGCCTATGCAATTAAGCGACATTGATATACACAGCAGTGCATAATGGGTCTGTGGTCGGCTATGCACACATAGCCAAGTTATGGACTTGTGGGACATGCACATACCTGGAGTTATCTTCCATTGAAAAATTTACCCGACATTCAAAAGGGACCGGCCATCTTCTATGCAAATTAAGCACTTATCCGTCATGCACTTAAGTGGTGTAAACTGTAATGCATGAAAGGATTTGATCTGCACTTATTAATGCTTTGTTGATTGGTCTAAATTTTAGAATTTTTAGAGGTTATTTCAGCATAGTGCAGAGTGGAAGACAGAAATCTAGAAAATGATACAGGTTTTGTTACAAGTTGCAGTCAGCAACTCTATGTTATATTGTCAAAGATCGTAGTTTTGGCAGGGCTGAAATGGGCAGCTTTACTGCTGTTGAATCGACTTCTGTTGGTTTATTTTCCTTGATATGGTTTTGTAGGAGAAGTTGCGGTTTGGTACGATTCAACATGTTGTGACGAAAGTAGACTGTCAGCCTGCCCCGGATGGATCGATTCTTGCTCTGGTCACTGGGAGACTAAAGGTAAATGGTTTGATTTAAATTGCCAAAATTTATGGTTTGTTTGCTTTCTTTTTAAAATTAATTTACATTTTTATTGTCATTTATTTTGCTAGTATTAATTGCCAAAGATTGTAATCGTGAAGTGCTGATCTTAAGCTAAGCGCAGGGCATCAGCTTTTTATGAGCACTGTCCAGAGATGTCGGAGAAGACTCGATCAGTCATTATGCAATTGAGAGTTAAGGACTTGCTCAGATTCAGAGTGTGAGAATTGAAGGCTGTCTGTGGCATTTGTTCTTTGTATCTTTGCTGAATCAATATTTTTCTTGTTTTCTGTTGGTCTCTGATTTCAGTTTTTAACAGCATTGTGTGACAGTAGCATTATTTTTACATGTTAAGTGTTAAAAGTATTGTGTTATTGTTAACACACCAGTATGTTTTGCTATCTGTGTTTTTAAGGTGTAGAATAATAATCTGACAATAATAGAAATAATAACGCTGGATGTTGGAAAGTAAAATTGATATGATGTGGATAAACACGCTGTTGTTAGTAATAGTGATATAATAATTATTAATATCTAAGTACCCAAAGGATAATATTTACCATGTGGGAAAAGAATAAAAATAATAATAGTAATACTGTACCGAGGTAATTGATATGCACAGAAATGATGATGCTACATTTCATTCTCTTTCTCACTTAAATGTGTGAAGTTAAGGGAACCATAGAGTTATGTAGTTGTTTTCACAACGTAATAACTTTAGAATGATTTGAACATGTCAAGCGTTCGGGAAATGAGTGCAAATGATGTGTGAAAATCAGTTTTACTTCGAAGACTTCTCATAACTCATGTCCATACGGAGTCTAATGAAACAATACATTTCTGATGCACAGTGGTTTATAGTTGTTTCTTTTAAAGTTCTGATTAAAGTGCAGATGATGCTTTATAAAATCGTTTTTACCAAATGCTTCTGTGTTCAAGATTGGTCTAATGAGACATTTGTCTGTTGCACAGTGCTTTTCAGTTGTTGATACAATAATAGTACAGTAGTCACCCAGATATTGTTTACTGTCTAATCTAATAAGGCACTTGGTGCCATTATCGTGATGTCTAAGACATCAGTCAATGGATGCTTTGTGTAAAATTACATTAAGAAATCATCTTCCATTGAAAAAGCTAGTGTGTTTTAACCTGGGATTTTTAAGTTCTGGTATGTGCATAGGTCTCAACCTTGGCTTCGTGATCTCCTTTATAAAACAGAGTTTAAAACTGTTTCCTCCAATAAATTTTACACTCTGAAATTTTGAGATTAGGTTATGATTTGGCCGTGAAATTTATTACATGATTTCCTGTTTTGTTGGTCATAAAGTCAATATACTGTATTATATTTATTAAGCCCAACTATCAAATGACTAAGCGTCAATTGATGACGCTTTATTTATGCACATATGATTTGGCCAGACATTGATTCCAGCCAAGGCCTTTATAGCTGCTTTGAATGAGGCAACCTTTGTTTGATTTTCGTTGTTTTGATTGCAGACGGATGAAGATCCTCCACACGCCTTCAGCCAAGTCTTTCTGATTAAACCAATGAATGGCAGCTACTTCATCTGCCATGATCTGTTTCGACTTTCCATTCACAACACCCTTTGAATGGACTGGCCGAGATTAACGTTGCAAAAAGAATACCCTTTGGATGAACCTTATATCACTCTTTAAATTCGACAAGTGCATTCCACATTTACTCGTTTGCATGAAAGGGCTGAACACTTTCATCTATACACAGAGTGATATCTTGATTTTAACATAATTCACTGTTAAACTATATAAATACTGGTATAAAAGACTTCTTCTCAAGACTATTTTTAAATGTTGAAACTGTTCAATGACCTGACACTGTTTTAACTCTTTCTAACGTTAAAGATTCACGTTTAAGTTGAATACAAAGCGAATGTTGGTTTTCTGACTTTTAAAATGGATATACCGCATGTGGTATTTTAATAAACATCTGTTATTGTTATCTGGGTTGCAAATTGTTTTCTTCAATGAGAGCTGTTGAAGGAGAAAATTTAATAAATTTGTAATCTACCCTACGATCGGTGGATATGGGTATTTGATTGAGCCACAAAGCAGAACTGTTCTGGGCTCTTGTTCATTCCCTGTTGCTGCCCATAGGGAATGGAACTGACTACCAATGTTTTTCTGATGTTCAAGCTCTTCTGTCAAGAATGCCTCAAAACTCACTATTTCTCATTTGCTTTCAAACAACTGGATATGTAACTGGTCTTCACATGGTGACTGACTAACCGTACCTCGGATTTGCATTTCTGCTTGACTGCACGCATTAAAAATTTGCCCAAGAAAGCACAAAATGCAAGCATATTGATTACTGCAGAATTAAAGGGCTCTGCTGGTGACCTTAACCAAGGTACAATAAAGATTCATGCAGTAGTCTGACATTACCAGTAACTAGTGGTTACTTCTCAACATTTTACTGCTTTGGCTAGCTCTAAGATTTGAAGAATCATCTTACGCATTTCCTCGCACACATTTCTTAATTGTTTTAACCTACTTGAAAAGTACACGTATATGGCCGCGTCACATTGAGGTACTTTTCTGGATTCTATTCGTGTTAATATAACATCAACAGATTGCTCTTTGTCTAATGATCTGAATGAAGTCCTTCACATGTAACTTCTTGGTGGCAGCAACATGCTTTGTGAATAGATTTTTTTCTACATGCTGTAAATATAGATGTAAAAGTACATGTCATAAGGACCAGATTGGAGCTTTATTTGCTGAAAATGGTGTCCAGGATTAGTACGGTAGTAATTTTTATAATGACGAAGACAAATCTCTGTGTTTACTGTGCTACTTGTTTAATAATTCCTGTCAATAAAGTTAATGGAAGCACAATTATACCCTTTGACAGGAAACAATTGAAAGAGCATTATTGATGGTGTCCGCAGCATGTGAACCAGTTCTAAAATGTTAGTTGACATTATGGTACACTGATTGGAGATTCTTTCAATGCTGAGAATTTCTAAATTTCTGGTAATGTTTTGAGGTACTTTGATGATTTTTTTGGTGGATGCACAGAATTTTGTGTGGTAGAAAAGCAAGTAGTTTTGCCAATTGGTTTAACTTGCATTACCCAAAAAAAGTGCATTTAAAATAAGAAAGAGAATTTAAAGATAAATGTTGTCTGGAGAATTAGTTTGTGAAGTCCAGGTCGTAGTCGACATATTCTTTGTAGTCTTCTCGAGGCCATTTGTCCTGTTAACACAAACAATGGAATTATTGCCTAAAACTTTCCTAAATCTGTACTCATTTAAGATTTAGTAACATTTAGTTTAGTTAGTGCGTTAATTTGTGTAAATTATCTGCAAGAAGTACGCACGACCATTGTGTGCCTCTTGCAGATAATTTACAGCACAAGACGTTTATTTTTATAATGTTGTACTCATATTGACAGTTGATTGTTGTTAATGTCGTATGTACACCAGAGTGCGGATATGCAATTGGTTTAATAAAGAATATACTTTAATTAATGCATTAAAATGGCTTTTCTAATTAACTGTTGGCTCTCACAAACAGTCTTATGTAGCAGCATTGTGTCTGTGTCAACTGTCAACCTTGCCAAACCGAATAAACGAATATTGATTGATTGATTGGTGTGAACTTTCAAGGTCTCTACCTCATAACTATCCAACCACATTTTACAAAGATCTAAAGCAGAAATATCCAACAGAAATTTGCATGGCATTATTGAGCTGCTTGTTAATTGTGTATTGATTCCCATGGATCGATCTTCACAGATTCTGACCTTGCACTGAAACTGATCCAACAGCCTACGGTCCTGGACAAGGGGCCAATGCATTGCAGGACTTGCTGCCTACATCCCATCTTACACTGGTACCAAATTCTACTGCTTGGCGACAGATGCAAGTGTGCATGGGCGTATTTAGGGGATGGTTTTACAGGTTCAATCCCCCTCCAAAATAAATGCATCACTGTTATAAAAAAACTTTAAAAAATTTAGACAAATACGACCAGGTCCAATGAAAATCCCACGAAAACTAAAAAAAACCATGAAATTGTTTTCTGGCTACATCCCTGCAGTGTGCAAACAACTTGCCCTATGTCATTACATGGAGTAGAACCCACAACCGCATGATCTATGACCAAACACATTATCAATAGACCACTGTGTCGCAAGTTGGTCTCTCGAATGCAGTTAGGGAAACCCTGTGTGGTGCTGAGAAGTCCTGCTGCTAGCTGCTTAATTTTTACGCTGATTAACCTCTTCCTACCTGACAGGGTATGCCTTCCCTGCATGGGGGAAGTGAGAACACGGTTGGATCACAGTAGGGATCTCGGCCACAGAGGTCAATTGGAGGACGCGGAGGAGGACGAACGTTTGCTGTCCAACAAATAACACAAACTATAAGTCATGGTACTGTGCAAATATAAGTAGACTAAATTGATGGTGTTTTGTTGCATACCCTTTAGTTATACATGTACATGTTTCTTAAGATTAAAGGTAACACTTGCTTACAAAATAAGGGTAACAAAGGCTTAAGCGGTAATGGTAACGCTTGTTTAAAAAGTATAACTTCTTTTTAAGATACTACACAAACTCCTATGAATTGTGGTTCCAAACTTAAGGATCTATCGTCTCAAGTGCAAATACAGCTGCAGCTCTGCAACACATGGAGATAAGAAAAGACTGTGAACTCGCAAGTCTACATTTGCCATTGTTTGTGACTTGGTTCAGCATAAATTTCAAACTACATGTACCTTAGCATGCTTTTGTTTAGATCAGTTAGTGTTCACTGTTCAGCTCTTTTGAG
Source organism: Aporrectodea caliginosa (assembly GCA_020284085.1). Classification (NCBI taxonomy): domain Eukaryota; kingdom Metazoa; phylum Annelida; class Clitellata; order Crassiclitellata; family Lumbricidae; genus Aporrectodea; species Aporrectodea caliginosa. Next base: position 203,935 of record JACEVL010000120.1, on the reverse strand, counting down.
AGGTACTGAATAAGGTACTACTGTATGTTTGAGTGTCATGATGCATTCATATATCCATGCATGAGCTCACATATATTGGTTATAGCTTGCCTATAGCATACATTTTCAAATGAAACATATCAGTATTACATGGTAGCCAGTTGGTTAGAGTGCTTGCCTTGTAATGCAGAGAGTAATGCAGACCTTGAGCAAGTTCTTTGCTCAGTGTCATCAACTGACGCTTGGTCATTAGACAGCGGTGCTTAATAATGATTATAAATAATATTACAAAGTTTAGCTTGAAATAGCAAATGAACACGAGAATTGTCCTACCGTCAACAAACAGAACGTTCTTCGTACGATGAGCACGAACTCCTTTCAGGTCAAAGTATCGCCAGCGAGCGCCGAGACCGCCTTGCCTGAATCTAAATTCAAAATCAGTAATAAAATTAAATCCAGGAGCAAGACAAGGAGGGCAATGAACTGTTAACTGAACCTTGTAAACTGTCTTTTGACTTGAATTTTCATGCCAGTTGCCACCTATAGTATATCAAAAATTTTGCCATGGACTGACTGACTTGGTCAACAGTGAATTCTTTAAAATGAATTGTCAAATAGGTGACCTAACGAGTGGAACTTTGGTCCCTTCTGGGCTGGCCATTTGTATCCCTGAAACATATTTGTACACTGCATTATAAATTTTTTTTTAAAAGCTATAAATTAAATGTGGAGCGTGAGTGCAGAGGCGAAAATCTATACATAACTTTGGGGGACAGATTATACGAGGGCCGGCTTTTTTGGGGGGACAGGACGGCTTAAGTCAAAACTTTGGGGGGACAGTCCCCATCTGTCCCCCCATGATTTACGGCACTGCGTGAATGTTTAGAGAATAGAATACATGCATGGCAGTCCAAGTAAAGTTCTATATTTATTATTTACTTGTTAATTTATTACTTTTAAAGTAATCTTTGTAGTGACTGCTGACAGGTATCAATCTCTTATTTACACATTTACTTAACTGGTCACAAATCACTGGTTTCACTAGACAAACAAGAGTAATAGAGCTACAAAAGTTGTAAGATGATGATAAAAAATTGTGAAGTAGAGATAAATGTGAAGAACATAATTATGTACCGTAGGTCCATGATCTCATCATACGTGGAACATCCAGGGGGTGTGAGAATGGTACAGCAGGGGCCACGTAGGGGTGGGAGATGATGCCAGTCAACCGTGTAGCAGGGTGGAATACAGATTGGTAGCATGGGAGGCGTTAGAATTGGTGTGACGACCTCATAGCAGTTCCTTCTTGGAAATGGCCCGGGCTTATATCCCAGACAATCCGGCTAAAACAGAAAGAAACATATCCTTGGGGTAGATTATACATCATACATATCCTTGGGGTAGAATGTAAGAGAAATTTCAAAGGTGGCAATCTGAAGAAATCATATCCTGATCTCATTCAAAGAACAGTTTCAAACGTTTGATAGAATGAGAGCAGGTTAAGCTTGAGAAGTTTTGGTCAGCAGATAGGCCCTGTATTTTGAACAGATCAGCACTGTTAGTTTACAATTTGGCTTGAGGAGCAACAGTCTTAGTTTCTTAGGGACAACGGAACGATGTCACACAAATTAAAAGCTATACCTATAGTGAAACTGCCACCACGACACTTGTTGGCTGAAATTGCTGAATTGGACATCAGACTTGTAATGCAGAGAGTATGGGTTTCGGCTTCCTCTGAGACATCTACTGTATAGGGACCTTGAGCAAGTCCTTCACTCACAACTGCTCAGCACCATCGACTGATGCTTTTTCATTAGATAGTTAACTAAATACATACGGCATGAAAATGCAACACAACTGAATATTATAAAGGGCATCTTGATCCTCTTATCATGTATGTGCAGTGGACTTATGGTAGGACCAGAGTTGGTGGTTAGGCGGTGAAAGTGAGGTGGTGAGAGTGGTCAGATGTCTTAAGCTTACCGTCATGCCAGTTCCAACGCTGTTGTACGGCCATTCTATGCTGCAGTCATAAGGCTGAATGGACGTTATTGTTTCGCCGAGCAATATGTGCCTAGAAAAAATTAAGCAAACAAAATTGAAGCATTGCAGATCAAAAATTAACACAAAAGGCATATAATTACGGAAACCCTTGATTTTGAAGTGCTTATAAGTCAGATATGTCGCAAGGCTAGACAGTCCACGTATGCATTGCACATCTTAGCTGCTCATGGCCTCAAGGGCCCAAATATTTTTGATGTGGCTCATGCCACGACTGTGGCATGCCTTCTGAAAGCTAGCCCAGCATGGTGGGGTTTTGCTCGTCAGCAAGATAAAAACAGGCCTCTAATCCATCATAAGTAATAATAATAATAATATAATATCTTTTCTTTAATAAGCGCCTTTGACAAACGCACTTGCGCTGTACATTTTCACATGTTATGCAATCTGAAATCTTAACTACTAACAGAACAGACAGCCTGCAATTCGCCCACAGTCTCTAATAGCAGCCTACAAAGCATGTCCGCAATAATATGAGGAAAACATTTTTAGGAAGAATGCTGTACCTCTTGGTCTCTGTGACAGATGTTATCCAACGGAGTGCTCTTCTGCAACCGGTTTAAAAGTAGGATGATCCGGCACTTATTTATTATACACCTCGTTGACAACCCAACCTTTTATCAGTTCCGTTGCAAGGCTAATACTGCATGGTCTCTTCAGCAGCTGCTCTAAACAATCTGAGGCATGTTTTACATAAGTTGCTCCCACCAAGGAAATCAACTACCAATGCCCTTCGCCCACAGTCTCATAACATCTTGACACAGACTCTTATCGACAATAATATGAGGAAAACATTTTAGGAAGAATGCTGTACTCCTATTGATTTTGTGTTTGTCCTATGATGTTTGTACACCGGAAGTGTTTGGCTACTTCTTGTAGTGACAACCGGTTTAAATGTCTAAGAATATACTTACTTATTGTCAATATACACCTCTGTAGGTCCCATAACAAATTAACTCTTATCAAAGATTTTCGGGACACCGGGACACACTCATAAAATCGGGACATGTCCCGGAAAACCGGGACGTATGGTCACCCTAACTAAATTATCAATGCTACATTCTTTAAGTTTTAATACTTTTGACAATAAAATGCAAAAAATGGACGCCTCTTACTTCGTAGGTTTTAATGGTTCCGCGTCTAAGTATGGCAGTGTTTGCTGCATGTTGTTTTCATTCAGTTTCCCAGCTGTTGCTCAATTCTTAAAAGATGTTGTCTGCTTTCCCGCTCTGAAAGAATGGTCGCATCAATGCGTTGCCTATGGTAACGCTGCCAAATGTTACGTAATAATTCTGAATAAATAATTATAGTTTCAAATGTTTAAAAATTCTGGCGCTCTATCAACACGTGCTGGTTAACGTTTGTCACTTCCAAAATTACAAAAGTGTTTAACTTGCGCTAGTTTTTGGCGCTATTTATAGATTTTAGCTGTTTTGATTTTAAATATTTGTGTCCTTTGCTGCCTTTATTCCGATACTAGTTGAATTATTTATCTGAACCATTTAAATAGTTACGACTGTAGTAATGTGCTTACAATCAGCCATAAAATTCAAATAGCAGCAAAAAAAATTATTTAATGATGCTTTCGAATGGTAAATGATGGGCGTAAGGTGACGCTGTGTCTAATAATGTGTTTATGAGGAACTGATGCAGAATCTAGCGTAATATGTAATCTGTGCTTACATTCTATAAGTGGCGATGGCTTCTCCAAGTGAGAAAAATGCGTCGAAAGAAACGGTAAAAGTCTGAATTATCTACAGTTGAATGGCTTTTTGTCATCGGATTAATTAAATGCTAATACGCATTTGTATTTGATCGCGTTGTTTGCCAGCGCAGACCCGTGTTATTTCTTCTTGGCCACGCCCCTTTACATTTATATAGCGCTGTGATTTTCATACTTCCGAGTCATCTGTAGGGCATACGTTTCATCCTCTGCCCATCTTGCATCTAGATTCTAGACAGACTTAGTTATTACTGTTATGATGTTTTCAGGTTAATGCCAGTAGGTCAAAACACGATTACAGCACCTTAAAACACTAGATTGGACGTCACATAGAAATGAGTATGCGTTTTAATATTGGCAGTCGTTTTATCCAGACTCTTCCAAATATAAGAATAAAAACTGAATGATAACTCAGTTTGGTTACCTGACTTTTTTTGTTAGCGGAACTTTATTTGTGCAGTGCAACCCAGTCTGTGCTGCAAGTCTTTGATATAATTTCCTATCCAAAATAAAGATTTTCCTATTTCAACAGGTTTTTACCAAACAGCTCTGCCAGCATTTTCATGGGAACTATATGGAATAGGAATCCAATGTGAGAATATGACCCAGTATGGGCCTCAATTGGGCATAATGGCAGGGAGGATGCTTTTGGTCTCAGCAGACTAACCAGAAAATTGAATGGATATGTTGAACGCTAGCAACATTAAAATATTATCACATGATCACCTAGAAAATTTGGAAACTGTGCATTTGCACTAGCCGGCCCGGCTGAATGGAATAAACTGCCAGACTTTATTCGCAAATGTTCAACATTATCACTGTTCAAAAAGACCATAAAGACTTATTTGTTCAAGATTTATTATGATTAGACTTTCCTGTTATGTGCTTTTGTGCAAGATTCTTTTTGTTTAAGTGTGCTATAAATGTCAGTTTAATAATAATAATAATAAATAGGAGTTATTGGAAGGCTGATTATACATTGAATTGTTATCTCCAATGTGTTGGCGATAACAGTACCCGGTTATTAGCTTGGATTTTCTAACATTAACAGTGTCAAATAATCGAGTAATTGGCTTTCATAGAAAGCCCTTTGAAAGCCCTTTGGCTTTCATAGATTAATTTATCACAGGTTATTTTCTAACTTTTTGGTTTTGCATAGCATGTTTTACAACTAGTGTCTAGTTTGTATGTTTGCAAGAGCCATAATAAATTTTCTTCCATGATGTTATAGTTGTGGTAAAGACTTATTGTAAATTTTTTACAGCCGGTCTATCTTATGACAATTGTCAGAACATTATTATCCAGGTTGGTGAATCATTTTATCTTGTATTTACTTTTACATGTTGTTAGCTTGTTGTCTAAGGGTGAAGTGTGAGTTAGTATGATAAGCGGAAAATGACAAGGAAAACAGAAGACTTTCTCAATATTGAATAAAACTCATATATTTACACTATGTACAAATTGAAACGATACTCACACATCCAAGACAAACACAACAAAAGCACCAAAAGCAGACTCTTGAAGAAGACGTCAGCATAAACGAAGAACAACTCGAGAACCGGCATTAACATCAACGAGTAGCGACCACGTAGGGTACACTCTCAACAACGACATCAACGAGTAGCGACCACGTAGGGTACGCGCTCAAACAAGACCTACGAAGAGGTACTCAACGAAACACACACAGCAAGCCTTACTTAACTAAACCGGTCTCCCAATACACAGCAAAGCCTCTCTATACAGACGACACCATCCTATATTTACAGTAAAACGAGGTGCGCCTTAACTAAGGTTAGCACGTGCACATGTGACGATGAGATGAGAACGTAATGGCGGGATGGCTGAAGGCCACTCCCAACAATGTGATTGTATGCATGGCTTTCTCTACATTTGGTTAATCTTTTCAGATTTGGGAATTTTGTGACTTCAGTGTAACACTTTACAGACTTTTATATATGATGATATGATAGTTAATCTTCACATTCAACAGAAAATTAAATAAATGTATTTAAGTCCTGTTTGCTTACAGATCATAAATTATTATGTTGTTAGGTCAGTTCTATAATTGTGTATCATTTAACAACTGTGTAAATAAGTTTTAACCTCTTCTGATGTGTTTGTTGTGATTAGCATTGGTAGTGATTTATGCCCTGTCATTAGGTGCCTCTGATAGGATTTATATAGTGCTATATAATTGTCCAGCCATATTTGTTGAAGTAATGACATCACTCTATTAGTCATAAGTTGCTTTGTATTTCTTATTATGTCATTAGTTCTGATGTCAGCCAACGGGAAGAGCAGAAGAAGAAGCTCGAGAAGGAGTTTCACGAAAGTGACAGAAAACTTGATAACATGGTATCAGGTGAGAACCTATAATACACAGACTTGTAGAATAACTTTGATATATAAATTTTCGTGTATCTACATACATAATCAGCTGTCGGCAAGTGAGTTCTTTGCTCCAGTTTTGAGTCAGCCAAGTTGGCAATCGTTAATAATAATAATAATAATATTAATGACAATTTATATGGCACCGCAACACAGCCATGCCATTACAAGGGCACCTCACAGTCAACTAACAGCAGTTTAGGCCTTAGAAAACAAATAACTCTTGAGTCCAGAATTGAAGGAGTCAGTTGAGTCAGCCGCTCGTAGAGCAGGAGGAAGACCGTTCCAACATCTGGGGCCGGCCACTGAGAAAGCACTGTTGCCAAAGTTGTACTTTGCTGCGCTTTGGAATATGCAAGTGCTGTGCTTCTTCACATCAGCCAATCGTGCTATCTTGTGTTGGACTGTTTTGCTTTGGTCTTCCATTTAATTAATTAAAACTGTTTTGTTTGAACCTATTCAGCATGTATTATCTGCCTTCCTTAATGTGTCATTGTTTAGATCTGTGAGGTATATTTAGTGTTTGATACATACTTACATGTACCAAACATGAAAATCCTTTGTATAAATAGGTAATCTGATCATGTAACCTCAAACTGCGCGCCTTAATTAAAATACACTTGCCATGACAGCACCTGTAAACCTTATAACACACATCATTATTACATAAATTCTTAATTGTTTGGTGTGGATACCAAGTACTGAACATAGCCTTGTTATTTCATCCAACCATGATTTGACACAATCCTTTATGTGGGCTTCAGAGCAGCAGAGTTTCTCTGATAAAGCCAGTTGCTTTGAGAGGCAACAGAAATGTTGTATTGTACTGATTTTATATTATTCTGAAAGCTCATTTGAATGAGCCACTGTGTATGGGATCCATATTGAGAATCACCTTTCCCCGAGACTACTATAATTTGATCATTTTGTAAACCCTCAATTAATTAGAATAACTTGTTATATCTCATTCATCTCTTATCCTTGCATATATACACCGCTTTTTCAGATTTTTATCAGATTGCATTGTTTTTGCTCGGCATCGGTAATATTTTACATTTTACATATTATTATGATTTATTGTTGTTTTCTTACTGTTTTACAGATCATCTGTCTGACTTGACATCTATTATTCAATCGTTTAGTAAAATATCCTCAAGAGTCTCAGGTGAGCTTGTTTTGTTGAATTTTTTTTAGAATTTCTAAACGAGTAAAATGTTTATTTGTCAAGAAATGGTGGTTATGATATAACTTGTTTCTAGTTTGTCAGAAGTTAATAATTCTTCTCTGTAGCATTCCTCAAATTCAGATTTGTAAATGGAATAATTAAATAAATAAATACATAAGCAAATTGGGTCCCTGGAATAACGAGGTCACAATTTACTGAAAACTGTGACTGTTTTTTTAATGATGTTTAACGTCATATTGGCAAGCACAGAGAGTGCTTCTGATTAGGTTTCTTTGTGATTGGTGCTATATAACTGTTCGATTACACAATTGTCTTGCAGCATCACAGGATAAGATCCGTTCCATTAAAGACAACCTCCAGTCCTGTAAGAACTTACTCCACTGCAAGCGTGATGAACTACGCAAGCTCTGGATCGAAGGCGTGGAAAACAAGACGATCTTCGCGATGCTGGATGAAGTGGAGAAGGTCAAGGACGTTTCTGAGAAACTTCGAGGTCATCTCGAGAAGAAGCAGTACCTCAGCTGCACTGAACTCATCGTGTCATCACTTGCTGTGCTCGAAGGTGACCTGTCTGAGGTTGCAGCCCTTAAGGAAGTGAAGGATGAGCTGATCTTGAAACGAGAAGAGCTGTACGAAACGCTGATCGAGGAACTGAACCGTCAGATCTACATCAAAGCGACGAGCAGTGTTGTCAAGGGATTCCAACGACAGGGATCTCTGAGGCAGAGTCAGAACCAGACGAAGGTCTCTTACCTCCGACTGGCGCTCAAGAACTCGGCGCAGATGTCTGAGGGATTGGCAGCAGAGGAGGAAGCTCTGAGGATACTGATGGCGGCCGATCTGACGGCAATCGCCCTGCCACAACAGAAGATCGAAGATCAAAATATGGATCCAGATGGAAATCCATTGGCTTTTCTTGCCATACTCATCCAGTCCCTTGCCCTTCTCAAGAAACTGCCAGAGGCAATTGATTCGCTGCGCCACCGGATCAAACCAGGTTTGCTGGCGATCGTCCACCGAGCGTCCCAGCAGGTTGCGGACAGTGCTTACATGGAGGGTGAGGACCTTGGTCAGGTCCAACAGCCTCAGTTCCTCCTGGAGCTTCTGGAACTTATCTTTAAGCAGTTCCGAATAGTCGCACAAGTCCATGCCGTCATTCTGGCCAACATCCAAAGAATCAAAGTGAGGAGTGGAATCATGTTTCGTAAATGATTCGCAATTTTGTTTATTTCATTAATTTTTTCCCCATTGTGACTCTCTCTACATTTTCTGTGTGGACATGGCAGCCTGTTGGTTAGAGTACTCGGCCTGTAATGCGTAGAGTACGGTTCAAGCCTCCACTCAGGCAGTTACTGTTTAAGGACCTTGAGCAAGCCCTTCAGTCAGTATTGTTCAGCACCATCGATGTTCTGCACTTCTGAATTTTGAAAGGAGTGCAATATCAAATGCAGTCAATATTAATAATAGTAATAATTATGACAATTTATATGGTGCCGTAACAAGGGCACATAATTCGTAATTGCAGTTGCGTAATCGCAATTGTATTGTGTTGCATATCAAATGCAGTTGTATAATTGTATATTATGTATTGTGTGCTATGTTATCATTCTGATATATATTTATGTTAATAATTGCTGTCTGCTTGGAGAGTTGTTATATCAGATAGGATGACTACATGGCTGAGCATTGCTTACTCTATATTAATAGGTCTCTATGAAAGTAGTGCACTATTTTCTTTCAGGCATGCAATGAGTTTTTGGAAGCATTGATAACAGTTTTGCATTCTTACTTTCTTTCATTTGATGCTACATATTACTATAGGCATTTCGTTTGTGATCTAATCTAGAAGACAAGGACCTTTGGAGAGTCCTGTGGGCCATGATGAACAATCCTCTGAGGGAAAGACCTAAGACTTGCTTGGATTAGGGTCATGGAAAGCACTTCAAAATGAAGGATAATTATTGACAGGGATGCTTCATAATTCTTGAGTTTTCCTCGAAACCGAATGGAATCTGTAATTTTTCGTAGTTCGTACCATTGATTGTGTATCTGACTGTTTTTCAGAATAACATGTCCTCATTGGGTGGCTTTTCTCTCTATGACTCAGTCGAAGTCTGGAATACGATTCAGTCAGTTGTAAGTCAAATTATTTTCATATTTATTCTTTTACGAATCATTATAATAACTTGGCTGAGGATTATATGTTTTTAGAACATGTTTTATAGACATATTTCTGTTAAAGCTGCTTTTACTTTGGCTAGAAAAATTAATTTATTAATTAATCAAGGTAATAAAGATAAGAATTTATCATTCGAAAAAGCTGATTATACTTTGGCTACAAAAATTAATTTATTACTTAATTAAGATAATAAGAATAAGAATTATATCATTAGTTGGCATGCGATGTAATGCATCCTGATAAAGCTCCATGCTTTCAATGCAATACTGTTTTAACTGTTACAGATTAGTTCTTTTCTTTGGGTAATTATATAAATCATATGCCTAAAAATTATAAAGCAATACTAAAACTAAGCACAAAGCTGCAAGTTCTACAGATAACCATAAACTCTTTTATATCCTCTGCATTTTTATTAGTATAGTAATTCTACCCAAGGTCTGGCGTCAATACAGTCTCTGCTCTTGACCTCATGACTTTGAGTTGCCACCTAAGGATGATAAGTACTTTATATGTCATGTCATATACAGAAATCTGATCAGTAACTCCTTGGGTGCAACTCACTGATACCATAAAACAATTAACATCAGGTCCCTATTATTATTTTGTTTCCGTGTTTACTTGTACCTGGTTGTGGTTTGACAACTTGATCTATAATAAATGAATATAATTATATATGTTTTGATTTGAATTGTGTTTTCATCTGTTGTATTTCAGCTGCAGAATTTGCTGAGTGATTACCTGGACATTCACAATACAACGGGATTACAGTCACAGCAGACAGCTTCACTCGATGACACAAACGTCGACATTGCCGTCTACTTTCTAAAGAAAAGACCAGCCAGGCTAAAGAAAGTATGTTGTTGCTTGGTCATTTGATAGTGGTGCTTATCAAATAGTGCTTACCATATAGTGTATAACAATCCAACACATTAACAATACATTATCCAGGACAGATATGAACAATATCCATATCTATAACTTGTCAAGGCTCTTTACTTATAACCATAAGTTACGCACTTTTGTCGTTGGCTGCGTTATGACAGCCAGTTTTGAATAAACGAAAATACAATACAATACAATCAAATGTTTGGCTGTGGCAATTTTTTGTGTTTGATAAACCTATCTTTGTAAACTAAGTCATGGAAAACCTCAACATTTTGGTTGCAAAGATTTACAAAGGTTAGCAGAGGGATTTGTTTTCCATGCAGTTTAGTACACTCTCATCGTTCAAAGTGTTAAGCCTTGTTACCTAAATCGTTTAAAGCTTTAGCTAAAACTGTGTCTCATTTTCTTTGAATAGTTTCCTCTGTTCCGCTTTGATTCTTCATCACACGCAATATCTATGAATAGTTATCTTCGAGAACAGCGACAGGAGTACTACGGATCAGTAAGTACTAATACTAATTGAAATAAGTACTCTGAAATTAAAGGTTCTGTGTGGAGTCTATGAGGCCTTTCCTCTGCTTCATCAGTGATTCGCTGCAAGTGCTTGGCATTCTTTAGCCATTTTAACAATTCTGTTCTAACAATTTCTTATTGATTTTTATAGGTTGGTCAGTATTTTTGATGGTACTTTAACTCCTTCACAAGTAGACGTACTTAAACAATATTGTAGCCATTAGTGCAGTTAATTGACGTGCTGCGGATTTTGGGGATCGTGACTATTTTAGGAAAGATTTAGATTGAAACTTAGACTGTGATTCAATCTTTTTCATTTGATGTATTTTTTTAGCAGGCCTAGACATGGCTCATAATAATGTAATTATTTGATGCAAACATTTCTTTTATTATCGATTTTCATCTACCGATCTTCTCTTCAGTCCAGGCTCTTGAATACTAAGCAGGAGACTGCTTCTGATCAACTTCAGAATCCTTAGAGCAGCTTGAATCTGTCACTTCTATCATATTCTGCATTGATAACAATACTTGATTTGTCTTGTATATATATTTTGTATTTTCTATATATTTTGTGTAGGGCGATATATTAGGTGGTCGTGATGGAGTGGATGGTGGTCCAGGAAAAATTCTCTTTGTCTGCCGACTCTGTGCTAGCAACATCACAGGTGATCATGTGATACTTTTGTGGTGCTACATAATGTTTTGGCTACTTTATATCAGTGTGATTAAAGTTTTTGATTTATTTCAGTTTCAGTTTGAGTTAACTGGAATAGCCTCATTCCAGTTTCGATTACAGTTTTTCGGACTGATTCAGTTTCTTTTTCAGTTCAAGTTTTCACTGAATTTCTATTGCAGTTTCAGTTTTCAGCCAATTTCTATTTCAGTTTTTGACGTTGTTAAGCAAACTTACGAGCTAATGCGTGACATGAACATGTTGTTCACACATGTAACTTCTTATTTAAAAATTGCTATTATGTATTCAGAATTTTATATGACACAGAACTTTTCATCATAAAGTAAGATAGCCTCAGCTACTGAATAGTCAGTAATGAAATAGATTTATAAATATTATAAGCTACCAAGGTTGGGTTAATGCCAGCAAAAACCTATTTTTGCCGGGACAGTGGCAATAACCAGCAATAACCGGTTATTGCAAGTTGTTGCCCGGTTTTTTCAAAGTTAAGGCAAGGCACAGACAGCACAAACTGCATAGTTATAATAAATGTTTCTTGTAAGAAATTAAAACCAGTTAGTAAATCTGTATTGCCGATAGCATAAATGCAGTTAAAGTCAACTACACCGTGAGGCATAAAATGGAAGCCCTTACAAAATCGTTATTATTTTAACAATATTCAAACAATGTCAATGAAATTCATGAAACTTATAGCTAAATAGCAGGCAATGTAAAAAATTAACAGTTTGTACTCAAAAATTAATGACGTCATTATTATTACGTCAACGATTTAACAGAAATTATTTATAGGGCCTTTTTTAAATTAAATTATTGATTTTAATGATAGATGTTTTCGCATAAATTGCATTTGTTTCGATCAATTATTGTATGAGTTATAACGATTTTTCCAGGGCTTCCTTTTTTATGCCTCACGGTGTATGTGAGATTAAGAAAAAAAAATCTGACGGTTTATTTTAAGAACAATTTTGAAATAATGCTGTTTCAAATTTTAAATGGTGTTTTTTAAATTTTGAAACATTGTATTGCTGTTTGAAGTTTTAAGTAATGCTGTTTGCTTCTGAGTGTTTCTTGACTTTGTTGGATGAATATAATATGAACTTCATGATCAAAACTATTACTGATAATTATATAATAAGTATGATTTTGAACAAATATTGTTTTGTTTGTTTTTCTTCTAGTGATTTACATCCCACTACAGAACTTTCTGTGTGAGGTAGAAACTGCGATGAAAGTTCCTCCAGGGTATGTTTGTTTTAGTGTTGATCTCATCTGTTTCTGTAAAATGGTGGAAGACTAGTTAAGTGTATTGTGAATGTATCAGGACACCTAGAAGAAGAGAAGAGAAGCAACTCCTTAATCTAGCCCTGAGGCAGCCATGGATATGAAGTGTTAACGACTTCATTTTCTTAGCCTTGGCCTATGAGGGTGGGTGGCCAGTCGTCTCTCTCTCTCGTGTCTCTTCTTCCCACCGATAGTGTATGATCAGTGTGCTCCTTGTAGCTGAGTTGGCTAGGGAGCACTGGTGGAGCAGAAATCTTGAACCAAATGTCTGCTATGGCAGGGATTTGAATCCCGACCTCTCGATTGACAGTCCAGCATGCTAACCACTGCACTATCGATATGTATGAAGTATCCATAAAGTTAGAAGAGAGAAGAGTTGCATTACCAGCAGAGTCCCGACCTCTAAGATTTCCAATGTTGCAGTGCCGACGTACATGCAAAGAGAGAATGCAACACTATGAGTAAGAACACAGCAAACGCGCTTTCGTGCAAGACTTGTCTTGTTAAAGCGCGCTATAAATGTCTAATTGTATTGTATTGTATTGTAACTATCAGTGTACAGAATGATATAGTATTATATTACCTTGAGCATTGTTTGCTGGACTGTCAATGACTGAACCATCCTAGATTAGCTGTTTGTGCTATTAATTTGTTGCCATTGTTGTTTTCAGAGCACTGACTCTTCAGGTGTTCATTAAAGAGTTCATTCAGAGTATATACCTGGGACAGGTGCAGTCCAACATCGAAAGCAACATCTACATCGCCACAAAAGGTAGGGGCAGCACCTCTTCAATCAAAGTCAGCATGCTGGTGTTCTGAAGGACATCTTCTGAGGCTTTAGCCAAGTTCTTGTAACGGCAGATTTATATAGCACCTTCTCAAGAGAGGTAATGCCGACCTGACAACATAAAGCACAGTTGAGCAAAATGGTTTTGTTGATGTTCCGATATTTATTTCTCTATATTTTCTGTCTGGCTTCTGTGTTTTCAGTTTTATGATATTTATGAAACAGACAAAGCCTTGAAGATTTTGATAGTTAGGCAGATTATGGCTGTGACCATGATTTCACCTGAAGCAACCATCAATTGATTTCCTGTGTATTTGTTAAGAGTGCTATAGAAGTTATCAGAAATACTAATACATGTATATGTGCAGTAGGGATGTCCAGAAAAATGACACATCGCAGAAAACACCCATACTCAAGTTTTTCCCATTATTCTATTCATATATTGTCTATAAATATTTTTTACAGAATTTTTAAATGTTATCCTGAGGTCACTCAAAGCCCCTGAACATACCCTACTTAAATCCCCAGAACTGAAGACGCCCATGCTCGGGTTTTGGAACTTGGGTCCATTGTCGATTTACTCTTTATCACAACAAATTAAGGAAGAGTCTGATCTGGATGAACTTTACGTTGTTGTGTTTATCTCAATGAGAGCTACGTCCGTGTAAAATATACATACAAAATTCAAGGTCTGGGTATGGGAGTTTTCTGCGATGTGTCATTTTTCTGTACACCTCCTAATGTGCAGCTAAGTCTCTAAAATAAAAACTGATGAAGTTATTGTATTGGGTTGTTTTTTGTGAGGTTTTGATGCTATACGGCTAGCTGACTCCCATACTCAGCGGGAAATGGGTGTCCATAAGCCCCTGCTTCAGGTGAGTTCAATGATTATTTTGTGTTGTCTTAGCAATATATTTATTTAGCATTTTGCCTGTTTACAGTTTGGAATCATGTTTCATGTCACTTGATTTTCTTCTGTATACAAAGGGCTTCTAATACTGATGCTACCATTCGCAGTGCCATTTTTTCTTGTAATGAAGGCACTGTATTTATTTCTCTCCAGATGTTTAATTTCCTTGCTGTTTGAGAGTGCTACTGAGATACCATAAGTCATGAGTTGTGTGAAGGAAATGAGTTGTGTGAAGGACATGAGCTGTGTGAAGGACGTGAGATGTGTGTAGGGCTTTCTTGCATTGACAATTTTCAATAACTTTCTTTTATGAATGTTTCATGAGGTTGCTGCTTATAAACAATTTTACCAAACATGCTAGAGCCAGACTGATCACCATCAAAATCTTTCATTGGTTTTGCATCATATTCATAAATATTTAAAGTGCATAAAGATACAATGAATAAACATAAGTATTCTCAAGCAATGCAGAAAGTCTTATATATCGAGCTCATTGCTCCTTCCTTTAAGTTTGCCTGTATGCACGTGCGATGTGGAAGATAGTAGTTACGGATTAGCTGTGCATATCGCAGAGTAGGACTGTTATTTCTTTGAACATTTATGTTGCTTCTGTCAACCAGAACACCGTCTTGGTTGGACGAAGCCTTCAAGATCTGTGTGAACTCATGTGCGACCTGCCAGATTATGCAGAACAATTTCTAAACATGATCTGCAAAATTCTCCAGGATTACTTGAAAGTCTGCAATGGGGCATACAGCGGTTGGCATTTTTATCCTTAAAATTTTTGATTATCTCCTAAAACCAACTTAATTTTTATGTGAATAATTTAGTAATACTAAGGAAATATGAGGAATTTTTTGTTCTTTGTGCATTTGTTACTAAATACTTTAGACATTTTTCAAAAAGTTTTTATGCTGATGTCTAATGAGGGATTGCATTGTATTTTTCTGCTGACAATATGCTTTGTAAATGTACAGATATATGTGTATATGTATAAATGTATATGCCTATTTATATAGCAAATGTTAGAACATGAAAAGAAACTACAGACGTCATGTTTATGTCAATGCATATATTCTGGGATAAATTTGTTATTTTCTAATTCCATTAAGAGGATGTTTACATTTAATTTCTACATGGAACTTAAAAGAAAGTGATTGGAAAGAAACTAATGTGTTTTTCAGTCAATGTAAATATTCAGGTGTAAATATAAGTGCTTGGCAATAAATTAATCGATTTCTTATATGGTTTGTAGATTTAGTGATGCCGAATTCTGATGAGAAGCGGGTCATCAGTGCAAACTGGGTCAAAGACGATGACATCAATAGGTTTCTTAGGTAAGATTTATTAATTCATTCTTTTCAAGAATTTATATAGCGCCCCAAGAAATCTACTCAGCGGGGCTCCCAGTCCAACCACGGCAGTATAACCTAGACTTGAGCAACTTGTGAAACATATCCGTGTTGTTCCTAGGCAGTAAGCACTCCATTCCAAATGGAGGGGCCAACAATCGAGAAGGTGCAACGCTGCCTAAAAACAAGAAACTTAATGTAATAACAACGACTTGAATAGACTGAGTTCAGACGCCAGGGTGCCACTCACCAAAAGGATGTGGGTGGCCTGTTTTTATAAACTCTGAACTGCTTTATCCCCTATAGGAAAAAGAATGCTGAAGACTTCTGCACTATCTTGTCAAATGTAGAAAGCAGTCAGGAATGTGTTAATGGCTTTACGCTGTTACTGTACATACTCTATGTATCTTTATGTGATCATGAACTCCTGTGAGGAGGATAGTTTATCTTATTGTTGTCCATTGGACCCAGCATCTAATTATCAAGTCATCTCTATTATCTAATCGCAAACCGGTCATCATACTCATTACGTAAGAAGCATGATTATCGATCTGCTTTATCTAGAATTGGCTGCGCGCTCTTCCTCGATTCGTATCACGGGTCCTAAACTATGGAATTCTATTGATCCTTCTGTACGATCTGCCCTTTCTCTTTCATCCTTTAAATATACTTTTAAATCCTTATTAAAGTCTCTCAGTACTCCTAAATTATCCTACTTTACTCGAAACTAATATTTGAAGGTTGACTTCCAGTGTTCCTTTTCCTGATGTAGCCTTTCTGTTTTTGATTCTAGTACCCACCGAGCAACCTACCCATCTAGTTTTCCTACCTATGGGGATGACTCGACGTCGTGCACTTTGTGCTTCATCTCCTCATTAAAGCATTCTTTCGCTTTTCATGAACTGATGTATCCCATCATTGCACTGTTTATACTATACGCATTTACTTGTCTAATTAACATTTCTGAACATTGTTTTAGTGTATGTTATGTTTCTTCTAATGAGTTCTTGCTGTTCACTGATTGAAATAAATAAATAAAAATAAATAAATTATCAATATAGCTGTCATTTCCATTATATGTTCTCTGTACTGTGCTCCTTTCCAGTTTTCCATTGGCTGCAAACCAGTAGAAGTCTGAAAATGTTTTCTGTTCATACTGTGGAATTTCATTGAAGTAAGCCATCTGCTGGAGACAAGTCTTGAGACTAGATTGAAAATACAAGTTAGCTTAACAAACAGTTTCAAGTAAAAAGCTTGTGGAAAGTCGTTTGTGTAACGGGATTTTTCCGTTTCTTCTAGGTCACTTCCCAACTGGCAGAATTTGAAGGAAGAGTCGCAGGAAGTGAGTATGTCGGAAGAAGATATGCGTGCAATGAACTTCAAAGAGTCGAGCATACTCACGAGCAACCTGTCAAGTAGTGAGTCGCTCATACCGCAGTCGGAAATTATCAACGACGTCGTGCAGTTACGGACGCTTGGCAACCTCTGTGAAAGCATGGTGAGCACTGCTTTTCATCTCGCCCAAGACTTTGAAGACATCTTTAATGACAAGAGTACTAAAAGCGACTGGGAAACCAATGCAGTTCGTCATTAAAGTGTTAAGTTTTATTTTTATTAATTTTTGTAGAAGTAATGAACAACTATATTTTTTCCTTTAAATGTATCTTTTGCAGGAATGGTTTTCTTTACGAATACATGATTTTGCAACGAGTCTGAAGTCACATGGCCCAGTATACATCATATCACCCCCAGAGCGCTCTACCTCACAGGGTCAAGCCCTGAAGGAGTTCAGCGTCTCAGACAACACGGTCTTGACGCTCCGGTCCCTGGCACAGCACTTCCAGGACCTTTCCGAGCTATGCCTGATGGTGCTCCACCTGGAAGTGAGGGTGCATTGCTTCCATCACCTTCTTCAGATTTCCCAGCACCACACGGAATACCATGGCGTAATTGACAAGATGGAACCAGACGAAAATGTGACGAGACTTAACAAAGACCTCGGCAGCATTGAAGAAACAATGCAGCAGTCCGTTCAACCTAAGAAATTCAAGTAAGAAATTCCTGGTTTTAAATGGCTTATTTTCAGTTCTTTTGAGGTGCATAATATTTTAGTTGTTAGTGCACTTGACTGTCAAGTGCACTGAGGTTAGGGGTTCAAATCCACAGCAGAGCGGAAAGATGTTTTTCTATTTCTGATCCACTTTGTATTCGAACTTGAGTATTAAACAAGAAAACTGACTGGACACTGTTGGTCCGAAGATCAGGTGACAAGGAAGGAGACTGGACACCCACTTTCAGATTTGCTGAGGCCAGGAAAGTGAAGTCGCCAACATTTTGTACCCATGTCTCGCACTTGGAGTTAGCTTAAGCTCTACCCCTCAATGGTTATAAAAATGTATGTATTTGATTGCCACATATGGATGACTTTGGAATTCTGTACTTGTCAGAGAGTTTGACATTTATATATATTCATAATGATAAAACCAAATGCATTTGTTGTGAATTGCAATGTTATATCAATTTGTTGTATTATGTTGAATATTTTTCATTTCATAGTAGCATTTCAGCCTGTTCTACTAATATGGTGGTAAGGCCAAAAAAAAAAAATAGGTGTGTTTCCAGTAACAGTGGTTTTAAAAACTGGGTAGGTAGGAACAAAATTTTATTTTGTAAAATATTTTTATGCAATGCTGCATCGTTGTATAATAATAAACGAATATATCGTCATCATATTTCACCTTGCTAAGGCCAACGAAAATTTACATACCTCTGGCAAGGAAAGCAGTGTTATCAATGTCGCAAATCTGCACCTCTGGCACGCAAAGGTTAAATTCAATTTTTGAAAAAATTTTAAAAAAAAATTTTCACAAAATTTTCCCAGTCAGGCCTAAAAAAAGTGACTCGGTCGGGTTACCGGAAACACAACATTATTTTTTTGCCTAACTATTTTTTATGTTTGTTTTGTGTCAGGTACATATTTGAAGGCCTTGGCCATCTGGTGTCAACAATTCTCATCAATTCATCACAGTTTCTTAAACGCATCAACGAAAATGGAATCAAAAAGATGTCAGTATTATGATTATGAGAAATTATGATTTCAATGCTGGCACATTGTGAAAGAAAGAAATCATTGAATCTAGTAATGAATCAGCATAAGAATTGTATAATAATTTGATAAATACAGGAATAGAGCGTATATGAGGTGTTTGGAAGGTGCTATATAAATAAAAGATAGCAGATACATACATACATACATGAATTCAGAGAGTTTAACTGTTGCAGACATTATTTTCGGCTTGAAATTTCACGACCAGGCATGTGATGTAATTTGTACAGCTGTAATTTAAATGGACAAAGCAGTCTGGCTATTGTGGACTTGATTTGATATAGTGCTGGTGAATAAGCTGGTCTCCTGATGTTGCATGTTTTGTGGTGCTGAGAAATTTTGAGCTTTACATTACATTTACAACAGCTGGAGTTACATTACATTCTTGAATGTTCAGCTTTTACAGGACATGTGAAAAGTTGTTATTAAATGCATTTTTTAAGTGCCACTGTCTCATATCCAAGCATCAGTCTATGGCACAGAGCTATTGTGAGTGAAGGACTTGCTCTAGGACTCTACAAAGTAATTGTCCCAGGGGTTTGAACCTGTAATCTCCATGTTACAAGGCAAGCGCTACAACTAATCAGCTGCACTGTCCCGCAATAATAATTCCTCATTCTGCCGATGGACTTGTGGCATGTGAAGGAATTCTTGCAATTAAAAGCATTCCCTGCTTTTAAATTGATAGATGAATTCAGTGCTATCATTATAGTAATCCATCAGGTTTCAATCATTGGTTGTATATAACTTGTGCCCGATAGCGCATTGGATAACACACTGGCATAGAGAGCGAGAGGTACCGAGTTCGAGATCCGTAGGCGGAAATGCTTTGTAGGCTGCTATTAGCGCCGTGTATTGCAGGCTGTCTGTTCTGTTAGTAGTTAAGATTTATGTCTTCTGTCATTTGTGTTCTTGTGAATTGTTTCAATTGCATAACATGTAAATGTACATCGCAGTGCATTTGTCAGGCGCTTCAATAACGAAAAGATTATTATTATTATTAGATGGTAATCTAGAAGAACAATATTTGATCCTGTGCAGTTTAGACCTTGTTGATTTATAACTTGGGCTTTTGTCGTCAGGTGTCGAAACATATTTGCCGTGCAACAGTGTCTGACAAACATCACAACGAACAGAGAATCCGACTTGGACCATGCACGCCAGTACTACGAACTACTCTACCATTCCACTGATGTAAGTCTTCCACCTTTGAGAGTGGTGTTAGGTTTCTATGTCACTGTTGTGTCATTTTTTTAGAATTGTTTTGGATTTCAGAGCATAATTGTTTTTACTTAGGATGTTAGTTATGCACAAGAAATTAGGTATTGTACTGTATTGTGTTAATGTATGTGTTATCAGTGATGTTGTGTTGTCCCTGATATTGTGTTTATAGTAGATAAGTTTTCTTACTGTTTTTTATTTGGATTTTTTGCTGATGATATTGATAGCCGTGAAAGTATATTCTGCCATGATTTACTGCGATCTTTGCCTGCTTTTGTATCTGGATGATTATCATTATTGTTTTGTTGGGAAAAGTTCATGATAAACACAGATGATGCAAATTATATGAAGTGTACTGTAAGCCTTTCCACCAGGGTTGGGTCGGGAGCACCTCTGAATAGAAATCTTGAAGGGGCACTTTACACATTTTCTGAATGAATAAATATTAGTTATTTGATGTACAAAGTTGCAGTCAAAATTTGAAAAGTTTTGACATACGCATGCTTTACGTATGCATATACAGTACTTTTTTTGCTGATTGAAGTTGAAGTATCTAGAGTTTACATCTCATGTAAACAGGTTTGTTTTCTTCAGTTTGCTTTGACCTAGTGTTACAATACATGCAGTACAACTGCATTTGATATTGCCTTCCTTCCAAAGTTCAGAAGTGCACACGACCATATGACAGAACATCGATGGCATGAGCAATTGCGAGTAAAGGACTTGCTCAAGGAACTTACGCAGTAACTGCCTCAGATGAACTCTTTGTTGTGTACAGAAGCAACAGATATTTTTTCATGTGGCCTGAACTTAAAGAAGAAATGTGAAGGGAAGACTATTTTAGATGTAGTTGTTCACTGGTGCAATATGAAAGATTGTTTCTGTGGCTTCACAGAACCATGATTTAGTTTGAATCATGTTGATATTATCATGAATGATAAAAACCATCTTTATAGGCTTAGGATTATGTGCAATTCCTAAATGCGAGAATGTTTATGATTTATTTGTGTTTCATATGATCGTATTTTGGTCACCATTATCAACTGTTATGGGAACAGTTGATAATGGTACATCCCATTCATTTATCTGTTTCTTTTTTTTAACAAGAATTGAAGTTACTGATTCAGCAGAGTTCTTCGTTGCTATCGGAGACAAGGCAGGTGGATAATGGAACGGCCTTCCTGTGGCTGTTGCATCTTTTATGCTCTACTGAATATGCCAGACTTGTTGTGTTTTGAACCACAGGAGATCATTGTTAGCGTTCTCCAAAATGGTCCTCGCTTCACAGAACTCGAATACATTAATCTCTTGGAACTTCTGTCGCGTTCCTCTCTCCGGGCGACCCGACACGACGTGGTCTGTGCCGACACTGGGGTTCAAAGGATGCGAGAGCTCTTTTCCAAGATCAAAAAGTAGCTTTGGATGTGGGTGTAGTTCATCTGGTCGACCTTCATGGTTGCCGTTTGGTTTCTGCATCCCTTTGACAGCTTGAGAATGTTTAGGAAGTTCTGTGAATATATCCTGGAATGATGACGTGCTTTAACATATTGGCTTCTGTTGCTGTGTACTCCCTGTTTGCTGCAGCCTGTTGTGTGTGACGTCCATACTGACATTCTTGGCCTCTGACTTCTCGTTGTTTGAGTGCACCAGTCAAGAATGTCGACTGTTGGAGGCATGTCTGTTACTGAGAGAAGTTTTGCTATTGAGTGGGTGTTGCAGAGTAGTTTGCTTTGTGTAAAGCTTTGACTGTTTAAGGCATGTTGTCTGTTGACCTGAATGTTTTAAAGAAAGTCTTTGCAAAATACATTGCCTTGTGTAGTTTTGACTGAGGCATACATTGTAAGAATTTCTGGTAGACTGTAACAGAGAAAATGTACCTGGTAGTAGGAAGCTAACTCTGAGTGTAATTTGAATTGGTAACTTCAACTATGTGTTATCCTACTCCACTTTTGTTGGTGCTGAGAAATTTTAGAAGATTTACATTACATTACTTTCTATTATCTTGGAGATTTCTGCAGATTCAATCAAAGTTCTGCAATTCTTCGTTGTATGTTTTAACATTTTGCCAAGTACTGACTGATTGAGTGAACACTTGTGACTGCATGTATAGTACAAGTTTAAGCCTCCGATAATACAGTTCTGTATAAAGAAGTAATTTGCAATTGCTTCGCACCAATAATGATATCTTGCCAAAAGAGGAAGAATGGTATCAGTAAATTCTAAGTAAGCAAGTAAGTATATCCTCATTAACCAATTGCTAATCATACTTTGGTGTACATACACCTTTTTCATTGACATATAATCTCAGGAAATTTTTCAAAAATAAAACTAGTGAATCTGAAAGAGCATTTTTTTCAATCATTGTCCATCTTTGCTGTACATGTTAAACTTCAATGGTTTTCCTGACTGTTGCCATATCATTTACTATCTCTATTTCACATGTTTTCATTGTACTGCTTTGTAATATTCTGTACATTCCACTAATGTAGAGATGTTGTAAAAGTAGTTATCTTGTTAAAGCTTTGATTAAGGCATGTGTGATGAGAGACATTTGTTTGATGTTGATGAAAAATGCATTGCCTGTGATAAATACTTCCTTGTATGCTTCAAGTGTATTTAAGTTTTCATATCCATATAAGTCTGTTTCCCCATGGTCACTGCAATGTGTCAGCAGTAGCCAAATCCTGCACTTACTAACAACCGCATGTTTCACTTTGCATGAAAGACACAACACAGCAATCAACAAGACACTTTGTTCACTCTCACCAACAATTAAATAATCATAAATAAATTTTTTAAATCCTGTAGTAATGCTGAAGGCATCAATCGCTGCTACCAAGCAAAGTTGTTGTCCATGACAAAATCAAGGGTAAGATGGACAATGTAAAGCACAATGGAAGTTGACGACTTGACGCTATTTTGATCTATTTATTGTGAATTTTACCATATATTACATATCATAATGTATTTGTATTTGTGAAGCCTAGTTCGTCTCGTGGAAATCAAATTCCTTATCTTCATCATATAATATTCTTGTTTGGCTCTTTGAGGAACTGATGTGGAATGCTGTTGTAATTTAATGTAAAACCTTCACACAAGAGCACTTTTTATTTCAATTATTCTATTAAAACAGCATGTAATAAATGAGCTATTGCATTCTCTTATCTAGTACCGGTATTATCTTGGACCTCCTGGACCATTAATTTCTGGAACAGGCTGACTGTTCCAATAAATAAACTCTCCAGTTACCTTACACAAAGAATCACTTAGTGTTATTGCAACTAAGAACATTTTTAATCTTCATGCTGCATTCCTTTGGATTTTATCCCAATAAATTCCTCACAAATAAATTGCAATGTTCTGATTTTATACCCAATAAATTCCGTACAAATAAACTGCAATGCTCTGATTTTATACCCAATAAATTCCTCACAGATCAACTGGAATGTGCTTGCACATTGCCTCTGTTAATGCTGCATGTACATGAGTTTTGTGTTGTTTTCATTTACATTGTGTTCTATTTTAGGAAATCCTGAAGTCGATTGTGGACAGAGGGCGTCAATTTACCGAGCAGGAGTACACAATCCTACTGAACTTGAAACACCGCAGCGAATACGGATCAACAGATAGCGACCTAGCACGTCTGCTTAACAAGCTGAGCACGATACTGTCACAATACAGCGGGACTTCATAGGGCAATGTGTCATTGAACGTTCTGTGTTAGACACTCGTCAGTTGAATGTGCTTACTATGCTGTTTATTCTTGAGATCATATTCTTGAAAATTAAATATAAAATTATGCAATTTGTAAACATGATGTTCGTCACTGTAAAATCTGCCTTTATTTTATTGTATGCTGTTGTGAGTGTTTAAAGTTCTAAGCTAAATGTCAGATGCATGAAGATAGTTTTACTTTTGTTACTACTTACTAGTGTATAGTGTTTTTGTTTTCTAGAAAATGCAATGTATTGTTGATTATTAAATATTGTTAATCATAAACGTCTTCAGTCATTGGCAATTTTTTATTTATCAGATTGGAAGTGGTCAAGTGGTGTAGCGGCGGGGGAAGAGATGTCAATATCTTGCCATCTCTCTTGCCCATTTTGAATTAACTAGATGAAGTTGTACTGTATGCCAATTACCCACCACCTTTGTGAACCTTACAGAGGTGCTATATAAATGTTCTGATACATACTGATGTTAATTAGCCTGGAGCTCATTGTTTACATAGAATGATCAAGCTGTGAATTCTACAGCTTCTGGTCTATCATACCTTTTGTTGTGACTTTGGTTGATCATATAGTATTCTAGTATTCACAAGCTTGAGCTTTGTTCAGTGCCCCAAAAATCTATGTTTGGCAAGCAGCTTTTTGACAAGTGCTCGGTCAAAACAGAATCAGTAGGCAGGCAAGGTCAGGTTCTGTTCGAGATTGATGAATATTGTTGGTGATATTAATTTAGGGTTGTGAGCCAAGCATCTCCTAGCAAGCATTATGTCACAACTGTGAGCTTACAGATTCTTTTCTATTCTTGTTCATTGTACAGTTGTAAGAAAGTATTACATATATATTCTATCTATGAAATTTATATAGCACCCCTTCAAGATTACTACTCAGAGGCGCTCTCACATGCACACACACAATTGTTTAAAAGAAGTACAGAAAACCATAACTGTCTGTATGCTATGACTGTTTATTAAAATAATTTTGATTAAGCATTGCAACAGGCAGAAAATTGAAAGGCATCACACAAAACTGGATCCACAATAAAAAGCAACGTTTTGCTAATGAAACGCACTGTAGCTAAAAACAATTTGGTGGGTAGTGCTGAATGCATTGGTGGGTTTCACAAAAGTAATCTGTATACAATAAGAATTGTTCACGGTTCACCAGTTCATTGCAAATCTCTTGCCCATGCTTCAGTTTTCATGGGTCCTGTGGTTGGTTAGCTTAGTGACCAAGTAAACCATTTTGAAAGGTTGAAGATACTCATGAATTCAAATCAAAGTTTTCACAAAACTTCCGATATAGGCAGTCATCAAAATATTGGATGCATGGAAAACACTAGAGCTATGAACATTTGTCTGGTAATACATAATTTTGTGATTAGTACACATAATGTAACCTCATATAAACTCCTGGGATTTCGAGTCAACTTTTAGAAAACAGTTTAAAATGATAACAACTCAATCAATAGATTTTGTCTAGCAAAATAACACACAATATAAAAAATACAACAAACTGCACCTTTAGCAACAATTCGGTGGGAAAAAGTCACTCAATATGCTTAAAGATGAAACGGAACACACATTAGCAATTTATTGATGAAGCTGAAACAGACCACAAATATCAAATTGGACATTTTTAGTATTGGACATGCATATTTTTAAGCATGAAATCATTCATGTCATAGTCTTTGTCGATTCTAATGTATTAACACTGCACTACAGAGTAACTAGGATTGCCACTTGGCAATGCATACAAGACATACGAAGTTCTCATCGAAAAAGGAGGAAGAAAAGCGTATTCACGCATTTGAGAACAAGTGTATGAGAAAGCTGTTGAGAATCCCGTGGACACACACCAAAACTCGGAAACTACGACATTTTGGTCATATCGTGAGACAGCCGCACGACAACATCGAGAGCAGCCCGATGACAGGTCTCGTGGAAGGGGTCCAAGGACGAGAATATCGTGGATCGACAATGTCCTGAACTGGACCGGGCTTGCGGGTGCTGACCTAATGAACGCAGCACGTGACAGAAGACAGTGAGGTCCATTCATGTAGCCAACCGTTGCATGGTGATGTGACATGGACCACCTTTACTTGGCTTACTAATATAATGATTTTTACCCCTAAAACTTTCATCAGGGTTAAAGATGTAAATATTGGGTACTCCTGTGACTAGAACCTTTATCATGTTGTATTCAAAGTCATTTGATGCAAACTATGAGAATGCAATCTAACATACCAAATTCTCTAGCACTGTCAACCTCAAAATCTCATTCATAGAAGTCAAGTTCTTAAGCACTTTGACAGAAGACTAGCTTTAAACAAATGTCACACACCAGCACAGCAGTTTAGTATCCCCAATATTTTACATTCAGCTAAAGTTGCTGTACGCTCTAGAAGAAAACCAAGCAAAATAAAATTATTGACAACGGTTTTTCTGAAGCTGAAAACCAAAAATGGTTTTGGACGTATTTAATGTCGGGCATGCATATTTTTAAGCGTGAAGTCATTCATGTCGTAGTCTTTGGTCGTTCTGTTAGTGTTGATGTATTCGAGCGATCGGTTTGTTTGAGGGATAAAGTTTTTCTGTGCTACACCAGATGGAGCTCTGTTCTCTTTTCCATTCTCCACAGTCCTAGCGTTATTATCTTTCGGCTTACCTGGATAGGAGGAAACCGGTCGCTTATCCGCATAAACGTTTTCATACTCCAGTTTGACTTTGTTTCCCTGTTCTGCATGAACATTTCCAAGACGACGCGATGGATTAGCCATTGTCTCCTCTCTCGGAACAAGACGGTGGTTTTGATTTTTCTGGGCATTTGACGGTCGAACTGTGACACCCTCTAGTGAGGTTACCTGGAGTACAGCTGGATTTGCAACGACAATGTCTTCCTGACTGCTCGTGAATGCCGCATTGTGGTGGGTATATGGCAACTGTGGCGCTCCCGCAGCCGGATTGTAGATCACCTGTATGTCGGCCAGGTTTATCTCGCCTACATATCCATTTGCCCCACCAACCTCAGAAGGCTTGTCGTCTTCACAGGCATTGCAGAAGATGCACATCACTAGCGCCACCGTGGACAGGCAGAAAACAACTGCAATGCCCAGAACGATTGCAACAGTCTGCGTGAAAGCGTCTTCGTTTGTTTCGATCAAAAGATTGCCGCTTTGATGGGAAATTTCTGCGTTTGATGCTCGTTTTGTTCGCTGGTGCAAATGTTCCTCCAACACTGGATGAAGTTCTTCATGGAGCAGATTAGACGAAACATCAACATCAGTTAGATGTTCTGAGATTACTTTGGCGCTGGTTTGAAGGATGAAGTCACAGGTGAAGATTAGAAGCAGACTGCAACAGAACCTACAGTTAAAACAAACTATCTATAGTAAGAAACAGAATAAGTGCCGTAAAAAAACCTACAGTTGGAAAGCAAAATGTAAATATACCTCACTTTAACTAGTTACTGTTAAAATAAATGTACAAACACTGAAAAGCACAGTAAACCTTAAAATGTTTGATAGCCACTTTTTATATTAAAAACATGGATGTCATGGGGGGGCCCGATAGCCATTGGATAACATCTGGCGTAGCAAGAGGTATTCGAGCAGCGGATATGCTTACTGTGTGTAAATATACTGTTCTAGGTTAAGATTGTTTCAAAAACATTAAATGTGAGCGCAGTATTTCCTAAATAAGATATTATTATATTATTGTTACTACCTGGTCACTGAGCAATTTGTATATAGTATGCTCACTGCCTGTAAATTTAGGTTAATAAGACTGACTGAGGCTCCTTCAGATATGCCTCATGTTGTCAAAATGGACTTTGGGACCACTATAAATAAAAACATGTTATTTGGTTAATACTGTAGGCTCTTGCAACAGATAAGGCACAAAACATGGTAGATCAGATTACATCAAAAATATAGTAGATAAACATACATGAGTGTGACCTTAATAAATTTTGTCCACATCATGCCTTACTCTGCATTGCTAATAACCACTGTAACAGTTTCTGTTACTCTCCAGCTCAAACTAATAATTGCAATCACTATCAATGGCAAGACACATTCTGGATTTAATATGTAGGCTACATCACCTGTTCCGACAGATTGAGACACAACAGATGTTATCAGATTATATTAAAAAATTATCAGTAGATTAACATACATGAATGTGACCTCAATAAACAGACACCACATCATGCCTTTCTCTACATTGCTAATGGATACCACTCTAATAAAAGTCTCTGTCACTCTGTAGCTCAAACTACTTTGGAATAATCACCCTTTAGATCTGCAGCTGTTCCATTCACCTAACCAGCTCAACTACCCCGGTACTTTCCCTGACATTAGAACTGTATCAACCTTCCTTTAACCCTTTAACGATGAGCGTGTACTAAAATGTATGGGAAACCAATGCAGCTCGTCATTAAAGGGTTAAATGTAATTTTAAATGGCAACAGGTAATGTAATTACCGTTTAATGTAATTTCAAATGGTACACAGGTAAACATGCAGGTTACGATTACAATTACCATCACCTCCGATCATCTGACAACAACTAGACAATAATTAAATTATTTGTTCATCTGTTTGCTTAAAAATTTATGACTCACTGGTATCGGTACCATTTCCTCAGACTGTGATTTTCCATGATGTTAGGATTTTGTGGGTTGTAACCACTTTTCAGTCAACTACGTTTGTACTTTCCTTTGGGGGAAAATGTTGATGACACTAACAACAACCTGAAACACAAATTAGCTTTTAGAAGAAACATAAAGCCTGACTACACTGAATACATAAATTTTTCTAAAAGACTGCTTTGAATTCTGGAGCAGTAAAATTTCTAGAAGCAGGCAATAAGTCAAGAGACTCTTAAAACAAACCAATATTAAAATAATTATCATGATTTCAGTAAAGTAATGGAAGTTTGTAATGTAGTATTTTCATTATTAGTCCTCCAGAAAAATATCTTTCATGATGATTCATATGACAGTGTCTCTACTATGCAAACCACATTCAAAACTCTTTTACGGTGTCATCCAACAACAGCAAAACTTTACACCATCCACAGTTTCAGTTCAATTAACACTGTCATTGACAATCATAGCCATCAGGTTAACTAGTTTTGCTTGACATTTGATAAATGCTTTCTAATGATTTAGAACATAAATTAATAAATTTATTGAGAATCTGATTCTGAAGGAACAATGAACAGTAGGCCTATTAACACAATTTCCAAACAGGCCTAAACCCGTTAATTCTTGCTTTTATACTATCCTCACGTTTTTTTATATTAAACTAAAAACACCACAAAATCGACAGTTTCTGTTTAAAAATACACACCCTTACAAAACCAACAACTCTGATTACTAAGGTAAGAACCATTTCCGCGTGTCACAAAAACAACAAAGACCTCCCTCCTCGTGACTCACATTAATTTAGTCCGAGGAAAATCCATCTATTTTCAAATTGATAGTAAGCCATAGTAATTTTATCCAAAGTATCTCGTTTATTTCAATCAAATTAATCAATAAATAAATAATCACCGGCTGCGTACGGGTTATTATTATCATTAACGCGAGTCTAGTCCTCGTAAAAACTTCAGAATCATCGACCTACCTGTACAGGGTACTTCAATTGCGCCTACCGCCTACTAATTTGAATAATTGAACTATGCACACACTCACCTGAACTCCGACGCCGTATAATTACAACCGATCTAATCCATAGTTCGCATTAAATAGCGTGCCGAAAATTTTAAATCTTTCGTAAGTGGCGAATGAATTAATATCCCTCCAAGCGTTGACACAACAGTGATCCCTGTATAATCCTCGGGTCCGCTGTACGTAATGAGCTGTGCCTGTACGCAAGTGACAGCGCGGGAAGCAGCCAGCCAGTGCGCTCCTCACCCTCAAAGACAGCGCAAGCCAGTAGGCTAGACCCAATATACGTCGATGGCTAGACCGGAGCACAGCCTGTACTGTGACAGTGGCAGGTGAAATACTGACCAAATGCAGGTATGATCAGATCCAACGGGGCGGGCATCGAGGCATCCCCCTTCGCATCGGATACGACAGCCAGAATGCGGCTGCTCGTTAGTTGCGTCGATGCCAAATGCTCATCGTTCCGTTGAGCAGTCACTTCATTCGTTCGCCCGACGCTTATGCCCGGCTTCTGGCAACCTGATACTGATGTGGCTGACTAATAAGTCATCTCTGCTGCATACGCGGAATGCCGATCAAAGTCTAAAATGGTTATTTATGCAACTGCTTGACTTAAATACACAAATATTTTATCAGCAACACGTCAGTTCATACGCAAATCTATGTCAACACTGAAGTACGTGTTGTGTATGCACATACACATTCCAGCTCATGTGTGCACATTTAGCCTATGTAGGCTAAATACTGACTGTTAGGCCCTAAGATGCTGTACATTTTATATATTGAAATGTAACGGTCCATGTAGGCAGGTCAAATACATACCTATCCATTATTTAAAGCACAAGTTTGTATCGGCTTACGCAAAGAAACGGTGGCGTATCGAAAGGGGCAGAGGGGTCGAGTCGCCCCAGGCGGCACTTGTGCAGAGGCGGCAAAATAGGGTTGAAGAAATATTTAAAAAAATTTGATATAAAATGAAAAGTAGGAGAGAAACTAAGATAGAAAAAAGGGGGACAAGAAAGAAACCACCACTTTGGTCAAGTCGGCCCTGGATTCCGTTGATCATTACCCAGTGGTTAAATTGCTCATCCAGAGGTGCCGGGTCTCCAAGTCTTTACGAATTTAAAACTTAAGCCTAGCTGGCAAATCTATAACCGACATAATATTATTTATGCGTATATGTATGTAGTTATCAATACTTATCACTTTTATGGCGTTTTCGAGTGTAAATAGACTCGGACAAAATACAAAATGCATGAAACGAGGCACATCATCGATTATTGCAATCATAAACATTAACTTAAAAGAAATAAACATTATTTAACATAACATATTACAGAGGACTAGACTTTGGTTGACATGTCAATGCAATTACAAACATAATATGACTGTGATTGATTTGTTGATCTCATGTAAAGCGCCCTTTCCTTCGGCCTCGGCTGAGCTGAGCTACGGCGCTATAGAAATCGTCTTATTATTAAAATACTTTACGACAAAATACCAAAAATTAATATATGCGGAATTCATGTACTTTCATGTACTTTCACAATGAAGAAAGAGCTCAGTAATAAAAAATTACTAAAGCAGTCTGACTTAGATAGATCATAGGCATCACTGCAATGCAAGTGCGCCTCTCCATAGGCGAGCAACATACCACGCCTCTCCATAGGCGACTTCATCCAGATTCAAAACCTTCTCCATACTTTTCTTTTAAAACAATACTTCTGTTCACAATCTTGGAATCATCATCGATAAAAACGACTTCATCCAGAGCCTTTCCATAGGCGACATCATCCAGAGCCTTTCTTCCATAGGCGACATCATCCAGAAAGTCCCTCAGCGCCTTTCCATAGGCGACTGTCTATACAGCGCCTCTCCCTGGGTAGGCGACATCATTCTGCAACCGCAGAGCCTTTCCATAGGCGACATCATCCAGAGCCTTTCCATAGGCGACATCATCCAGAGCCTTTCCATAGGCGACATCATCACAGAGCCTTTCCATAGGCGACTGTATACAGCGCCTCTCCATAGGCGACTTCATCCAGAGCTTCTCCCATAGGCGACATCATCCAGCTGCTTGCTTTCCATAGGCAACATTATCCAGAGCCTTTCCATAGGCGACAACATACAGCGCCTCTCCATAGGCGACAGCATACCGAGCCTCTCCATAGGCAACTGCATGCAGTGCCTCTCCATAGGCGACAGCATACAGCGACTTATCATAGGCGACTTCATCCAGAGCCCTCTCCATAGGCGACATCATCCAGAACCTCTCCATAGGCGACATCATCCAGAGCCTTTCCATAGGCGACTTCATCAAGAGCCCTCTCCATAGGCGACTTCATTCAGAGCCTCTCCATAGGCGACATCATCCAGAGCCTTTCCATAGGCGACATCATCCAGAGCCTCTCCATAGGCGACATCATCCAGAGCCTTTCCATAGGCAACTGCATGCAGCGCCTTTCCATAGGCGACAGCATACAGCGCCTCTCATAGGCGACATCATCCAGAGCCTCTCCATAGGCGACATCATCCAGAGCCTCTCCATAGGCGACTTCATCCAGAGCCTCTCCATAGGCGACATCATCCAGAGCCTCTCCATATGGCGACATCATCTAGAACCTTTCCATGGGCGACATCATCCAGAGCCTCTCCATAGGCGACATCATCCAGAGCCTTTCCATAGGCAACTGCATGCAGCGCCTCTCCATGGGCGACAGCATACAGCGCCTCTCCATAGGCGACTTCATCCAGAGCCTCTCCATATATATGCGACATCATCCAGAGCCTCTCCATAGGCGACATCATCCAGAGCCTCTCCATAGGCGACATCATCCAGAGCCTTTCCATAGGCAACATCATGCAGCGCCTCTCCATGGGCGACAGCATACCGCGCCTCTCCATAGGCGACATCATCCAGAGCCTCTCCATAGGCGACATCATCCAGAGCCTCTCCATAGGCGACATCATCATCCAGAGCCTTTCCATAGGCGACATCATCCAGAGCCTCTCCATAGGCGACATCATCCAGAGCCTCTCCATAGGCGACTTCATCCAGAGCCTCTCCATAGGCGACTTCATCCAGAGCCTCTCCATAGGCGACATCATCCAGAGCCTCTCCATAGGCGACATCATCTAGAACCTTTCCATGGGCGACATCATCCAGAACCTCTCCATAAGCGACATCATCCAGAGCCTTTCCATAGGCGACTGCATGCAGCGCCTCTCCATGGGCGACAGCATACAGAGCCTCTCCATAGGCGACTTCATCCAGAGCCTCTCCATAGGCGACACATCATCCAGAGCCTCTCCATAGGCGACATCACCCATTTCCATAGAGCGACAGCATGAGCCTTTCCATAGGCGACATCATCCAGAGCCTTTCCATAGGCGACATCATCCAGAGCCTTTCCATAGGCGACTGCATCCAGAGCCTCTCCATAGGCGACTTCATCCAGAATCCTTTCCATAGGCGACAGCATCATCCAGAGCCTCTCCATAGGCGACATCATCCAGAGCCTTTCCATAGGCGACACCTCCATATAGGCGACATCATCAGAGCCTTTCCATAGGCGACTTCATCCAGAGCCTCTCCATAGGCGACTTCATCCAGAGCCTCTCCCATAGGCGACATCATCCAGCGCCTTTCCATAGGCGACATCATCCAGAGCCTTTCCATAGGCGACATCATCCAGAGCCTCTCCATAGGCGACAGCATCATTCAGAGCCTCTCCATAGGCGACTGCATGCAGCGCCTCTCCATAGGCGACAGCATCCAGCGACTTTCCATAGGCGACTTCATCCAGAGCCTCTCCATAGGCGACATCATCCAGAACCTCTCCATAGGCGACATCATCCAGAGCCTTTCCATAGGCGACATCATCAAGAGCCCTCTCCATAGGCGACTTCATCCAGAGCCTCTCCATAGGCGACATCATCATCATCCAGAGCCTCTCCATAGGCGACATCATCCAGAGCCTCTCCATAGGCGACATCATCCAGAGCCTTTCCATAGGCAACTGCATGCAGCGCCTCTCCATAGGCGACAGCATACAGCGCCTCTCCATAGGCGACAGCATCCAGCGCCTCTCCATAGGCGACATTCATCCAGAGCCTCTCCATAGGCGACATCATCCAGAGCCTCTCCATAGGCGACATCATCCAGAGCCTCTCCATAGGCGACATCATCCAGAACCTTTCCATAGGCGACATCATCCAGAACCTCTCCATAGGCGACATCATCCAGAGCCTTTCCATAGGCAACTGCATGCAGCGCCTCTCCATGGGCGACAGCATACAGCGCCTCTCCATAGGCGACTTCATCCAGAGCCTCTCCATAGGCGACATCATCCAGAGCCTCTCCATAGGCGACATCATCCAGAGCCTCTCCATAGGCGACATCATCCAGAGCCTTTCCATAGGCAACTGCATGCAGCGCCTCTCCATAGGCGACAGCATACAGAGCGGCCTCATCCATAGGCGACATCATCCAGAGCCTTTCCATAGGCGACATCATCCAGAGCCTCTCCATAGGCGACATCATCCAGAGCCTCTCCATAGGCGACATCATCCAGAGCCTTTCCAAAGGCATACATCATCCAGAGCCTCTCCATAGGCGACATCATCCAGAGCCTTTCCATAGGCGACAACATACAGCACCTCTCCATAGGCGACTGCATACAGCGCCTCTCCATAGGCGACATCATCCAGAGCCTCTCCATAGGCAGACATCATAGGCGACAGCATACTTTCAGCGCCTCCAGAGCCTTCCATAGGCGACATCATCATTTTCCAGAGCGACATCATCCAGAGCCTCTCCATAGCGACATCATCCAGAGCCTCGCCATAGGCAACTGCATGCAGCGCCTCTCCATAGGCGACAGCATACAGCGCCTCTCCATAGGCGACATCATCCAGAGCCTTTCCATAGGCGACATCATCCAGAGCCTCTCCATAGGCGACATCATCCAGAGCCTTTCCATAGGTGACTGCATCCAGCGCCTTTAAATAGGCGAGGAGAGTTTAATTAGAAGACACTGTCGTGTTTAGCGAAGTTAAGATCATGGGCGAAGGAAAAGACATTCACAGAACTGTTTCTTTGATTCAGTTATCCAGTCAGGAAGACTGAACGTTGACTTCTGCTGTCAACCATTGCAAGCAGCCTTTCTTTGTGCTCACGAAAAACAATGAAACCTTGAAACAGTGTTGTGATTTTTCTTCTTCGGGAGAGTCTCGGACAGACTGTCCGAGCCGGTTCCACGGGTGGCCGTCCTGGTCAACAGCCTAACCCGAGCCAGACAAGCAACAGTATCAGAAGTCTATAATAGTCTAAAATATGGTACAGCTAACCGCTCTGCTAAATATCTAGTCCAGCAGAGTATTTGGAGCAGTTAAATTTAATATTATTAAACAGTAAAGTTGCCAAGTAGTGGAACCCAGAACGAAAGACTTAACTGCATCTTTAATATTACCTACATTATAGAATAAAATTTCATTTCAATGACGTGCAGCAATTCTACATACTTACAATTATGTGAGAAGAAGGCAACCAGCCAGGGCTTTGTTAGTGTGCAGTTCTACACAAAACGTGCAGTTCTAAATGAATTTGTGCAGCTGTAAAAGCAGTTTTTTGTACACCAACATGCGTTATGTAATTGTTTTCAATAAATAATAATAATAATAATCGTCCCCATCGTGCTGGTCAAAAGTGCCTAATGCCACTGCAATATATTATTATTATTATTTTTATTATCTGGATTATTGGTCCTTATTATGCCTTAAGGCTACGGCATTTATTATTATTATTATTATAATTATTATTATTATTATTATTCCATCTTTTGTCTCTTTAGTCTTTGCAAAATTGCAACTGCTTTATAATTTTTTATGTAGTATAAATATTTTAGTACGGCTTTAAACCTTTTTAACATTAAATAATCATGCCTGATGGATAGGCTACAAGAGAAAGCATGAATCTGGATTTGAGAAACGAAAAAAGGAAGAGAAAGGAGAACGACTATCTTGCAAACTATTTCGTACCACACAGCTGTAGAAACATTTTCAAGGTTTCTTTAGACGCACCTTTTCAGATCTGCAAGATTGCCATGTTAAGGGCCTTTGTGGGGCCCTAAAAGCCGTCTCACAAATAGCCAGATACCAGGACTGGGTCGCATTCTGTCTCCCCTTTGCCACAAAATTTAATTGTTAGCCCAAAAGGGATCTTATCACCAAAGATATCTTTTCCGTGCAATTTACTTCTAATCTAATCTAATATAATCTGGAAACTTCTATGGCGCTGTTATCGTAACACATAAGGCAGTATCATGGGAGGTTTGAACCCTGTCCGCTTTACAAGGCGTTCTAACGAATCGGCTACCGTGTCCTACATCTGGCTTTCGAATTGTCGTAGTAATCTAATCTAATCTATCGACTTCTATAGCGCCGTTATAATCATAATGTCCAAAACAGCAGTCGATGTTCGCTTCAAGTAAAATCGCAAACAACTCACAATCCATTGGAAAAGCCAGGTCGATCATAGCCGTATGAGGCATCCCTTACTGGCAAGCATTTAGTATCGGGGTGCGTGTATTGTCTCCCGTCATTTTAGGCGTCGGCGTAAGTAGAAGCTGACCCATGAGAATAGTTCTTTTCTGGCTTAAATAAAAGTTCCATTGATGAAAAATATTTTTGGTTAAATAGAAGTTGGGTCATTTTTAATTATTAAATGGAAGCTGATTGAAAAAAAAATTTCGATGAACTGAAGCGGGATTGATGATAGGCCTAGTTATAATGGACATAGGTAGACTGCTTACTTACCAACGTAGCAGTACGACAATGAAGACATTCAAATAATTTACCAACCTAAACTACGGGATAACCTTTGCCTTCTAGATACTAGGCCTAGCAATGGATAGTGTCGTCTTTAGAAAACATCGTTTTATGCGCTTCGGCGTGTAACTCCGATTCAGCGTTCGCGCAGTAGTCGGGAGCGCGCGTTTCTGCAGAGGCGGCACATCCTATTAGGCACGCAGGCACAGTGCCTACTGAAAATACGGTTCCATAAGGCACGCTCCACTGCGTGCCTACCTATTTATGCGTACCTGCTTTGTTATATTTATGATTTATGATTATTTATTATGTCTGCAAACATTTTCAGTCTTATGTCAAATTCGTGAGAAGAGCATGAAATGCGTTTCTCCTGAATGTGTTGTTCGCGATAATCGACGCGATTCCTCTCGGTAGGAGCGCTAGTATGCTTTTGACCGTTGACGCAAGTTTTGCGAAGCCTTGTTTTATGTATTATCCTTGCTTTGTAGCTGTCGTCATGCCGGAAGTACTATTACTTCTATCATGTCCGCTGCAATGGCTGCATAATTATGTCACTGAGCGAGAAATTATTATCATATTCAGTTTAGCATTAGATACATTGAAGTTTGAGTTTTTCAAGTTTTCATAAATCTATCGAACTATTCAGACACTATCAGGATTCCGGAATGGATAAATTCGTCGTTAAACGAGCTCGAACTCATCCTTCACCGCCCGATTCACCCAGTCTTAGGCCGACGAATCTGGCCAGTACGCGAGATGATTCAGATGATAACCGTTTAATCCGTATTAGCCGTGTACGGCGTGTAGAGGCTGAAGCAATGGATCGTTCGGATGTGGTATGTGACAACGATGTCACAGGAGAGGCTGAATCATGTCACCCTACTGCACGTGCATCAGAATAGACTAGACTGCTTGGATATTAAGTCCATTCAGACGGCGTTCGTTTCAGGGAACGACTACCGTCGGAGCGTCTTCATTGATTAATGTGTTCCTAGATTTCACGCAAATTGAGGGATGAGCCGGTATGACGGTGTTCACTGTTCATTAGTGACTACTGACTAGTCAGGTACTGTCAGTAAGCACTATTAGACTATGACATATATTCTCTTACTTTAATAGTAAGCACCCATTTCCCTCCGTGCCTACCTAATTTTGAACTGGTTGTGCCGCCCCTGCGCCTCTGAATGGGAAATCTGGTAGGGGCGCTATAACAAGTGTTCAAATACAATACAATACATAACAAGTGTTCAAATACAATACAATACAATACAATACAATACAATACAATACAATACAATCGTGCCCTCCGCGCAGCATGCCAAAAGATGCCGTCCGACGCCCGTAAACTTACACACCCCGATACTAAATGCTTGCCCCCTATACTTAACTTGTTTGTTGTAGTAGATATAGTAGTAAGTGTTAATAGTAGTAACTATATATTTCTCAAGTTTTATAAATTATAACATTAGTTATAATAAATAATCGAACTTACTGGTGTTTCAAGATGAATTTTGATGTTAAACGTCGCTCAGTCGCCCACGTTTCCGCGTTCTGTCTTAAGATGTTTCTATGGCAACATCGCGATGACGTAGGCCTACGTTTGTAACAAAACAACCGAATCGCATAATAATTTCATTCATTTCGAGAATTTATATGGCGCCTCTTCAAGAGATCTACTCAGAGGCGCTCCCAGCATGGCCAGATAGGCCAGTGCCCGTACCCGTACTTGACCCGTACCCGCGGGTCGGGTACGTGTCGGGTACGAATTTCACGGGTCGGGTCGGGTACGGGTAGGGTCATCACGGGTACGGGTATACCCGGTTTTACCCGTACCGACGTGAAAGTTTTGGGGTTACAATGTCACCGTTACATATATTACAGAATGTTATCGCACAACGTACTACTAACAGTTACTTAGTGTTCTAGCGTATAGCATATATATACCAAGAAGATAAAATGTACAATGCAATTGAAACAGCACAACAGTTGCATGTGACAGGTTCCATAAGTTGACTGTCTATTATCATTACTACTACTACTACAACTGCTGCTGCTGCTGTTGTTGTTGTTGTTATAATTATTATTATTACTACTACTACTACTAGGTCTACAACAACAACTACTACTACTAGTCTACTACTATCATCGGCATCAGCCTATTTATTATTACCACTGCATGCTGAGTTGTAAGCCAATTGGCCTGGTAGGAATAGGGACTTTGGGAAGGCGTGTTAATGACGTGACGGGTACTATACGGGTACGGGTATACCCGCGGGTACGGGTAGGGTCGGGTAGTAATTTTGAGTACGGGTCGGGTACGGGTACGGGTAACGGTTCTGTGTTACGGGTACGGGTCGGGTAGCAAAAATGCTGTACCCGCAGACCTCTAGCTCCCAGCCATGGCCAGTGGCGGTGCCAGGCTGCCAGCATGGGGTTAGGGTGGGCTGAAGCACCTCCCCCCCATCGGCGGCTCAGCCCCCGCAAACAAAAGTGGGAAATCATTGCCAATGCCAGAGAGGAGGGGAGATAGGGAAGAAATTGGGGTTTAGCCCCCCCCCTAACCTGAAATCCTGGCGCCGCTACTGATGTCCCAGCCCAGCCACAGCTAAGAAAATGTGTGATTTGAGGGACTTATAAAAAGCAGGCGAGTTGAACCTAGGCATCAATCGCGTCTAGTGGGAGGCCATTCCAGATGGAGGGACCCACAATTGAAAAGGCTCGACACTGTCTAAGTGTGAAAAGCTGAAAATTAAGCAAGAGTTTCAATACTGTCATTCTGTCAATGCCACAACATGCGAACTTAGAAACATTGCCATACTGCCCTGCGTGCTTCTGTGACTTTGCATGTTTTCGGTGCTTTGCACCTTGCTTAAAATCTGTTGCAGCATGAAGACCCTAATATGCATTCCATGACTGCGCGTAGGGCCTATACGTCGTCTATACGACAGTGAATTGCACTCATGCAAAGGCGGCCCAACAACGGAAATGAAAAGAAGAGAGGAAATATGTTCTACACTTAGGCCTATAATAGGCCTACATGACCTTAGTGGTGTGCAAATTAAGTTCTGTTTGCTAAATCCACATTCAGCAGTGCTAACAGGCAGTGTGTGGCAGTGCATATTTTAACGGGTTTGGACTACTGGGACCAGTGGCGTAACTAGGGCTTCGTGCGCCCCGGGGACAAGAATTTCCGGAAACTTTAAAAGTTTTCTTTCTTAGTTCCGCCAAAATTCCTGCTGACCTTTGTTTTGTGTGTGTTGCTTTTTCACGTCTTTTTTCCCTATTTCACATAAAATTGTCAGCGCTCCTGTCCTGCGCCCCCTCGTTACACCACTGACTGGTGGGACAAAGTCTGCTACTCTACTTTCAGTGTTGGAAACTAACATTGTAAGTAGGCCCTACAGTATTACCTGGATCAAATTGCAATATCGTAGAGAAAATAGCATATCCAAAATTAAGTGGCCAAGGGCGGTATTTTGAGCCCTCGCTCCGAGCGGCATTTCAGCTCGGTAGCCTACGCCTCTGCAGACAAATAAAAATGTCGGCAACGTATAGACCTACATGTACAACAACTGAAGAATGGTAGCCTATTCCAAAATTCCATCTGGATGTTATCGGATACGAAAGCATTTGCCAGGCGTTCAGAATTATATTAGACCTAAAAACCTTGGCTTGTAGCCTATAGAGCTACATTGAGATATGTTTGCCAAAATAGACTATGTGGAACATGCCAAGCGAATATACATGTAGGCCTAGGCTACATGTACATGCAGTCGCGAATGCAGTCGTCATGTAATGTAAATGAACATTTATATAGCCCCCTTCAAGATATCTACTCAGAAGCGCTCTCTGTGCTAGCCTATATGACATTAAATATCATTACGAACGAATATTATATTATTACATCAGTTAGCAAAACAATGCACAGTAAGCTGAAACAGTCATCAGTGGCGGGCCCACGCACACACGTGGAACCAACCAACGGATTCCCGTCGACAGTTGAAGATGGCGTGGATGTACAGAGTTGTAATTATAGGACTGGGCCTACTACATGTACATACTGTTGGCGATTTTTCATGCACCGACAATAATGAAGTTGGAACTCTAAAACCACGTTAGCTCTAACTTGCCAACAAGCAATACTTACGATTATTTTAGACCTATTAGTTTTAAAGAAAATTACATCCTGCCGTCTTGGCTGTCTCGGCACCCTCCCTCCATGCCCTAAATGGAATACAAGTGAGCAGTGTGACGACGCAGTCTTGAATTTCTCCGCCTGACACTTCCGATCATATCGGATATATTTCTACCACACGCCTCAGATAGGCCTAGGCCCTAGGGCCTATATGTGGCATAGATGTAGAATCATTTAATTGTCCGTTTCTTTGAAACGAAATTTGAGGATTATAAGAGGAATTCTATCGTTGATAACTTGATACGAAAGCGTCGTCGAATAAAGAATGCAGATCCACCATTCAAGACTTTCTATATAGGCCTAGGCTAATATTATCGAGTCGAGCCTTTGACAAAGCACTGACATTGGTGAATAAACAGTACTAATATCTCTAAACCTATGGATCGAGACTTCGGTGAATAAAGCGTCTATTGTCAATAGCGTTGTAAAACGACCCATTCGAATTATCAGATCGACAGATGGCTTAATATAGAGCTTGCCTTGTCTCAGATCCCTCGTTCTAGATATTGCGTATAGTAGGCCTCTATAGGCCTAAGTCTGCTGTTATTGATATTTATATCTGCTGTTCATGACAGGCCTGCTAAGCTAAGCGTGGCCAACTGGCCATATTGTATTAGCAATTAGGTTATAATACTTTACTATATCTAGCTGACTTATCTCTCACTGACTGCATGATTTGTACTCGGTGGCGGTTCTGAGTTTTCACGGTGGACTCGATCGAACGAAAGGGAGCCAGCTGGATGTCTCGGTTTGCCCAAATAATAATGTCTTTGCACTAAGTCACAAGCTGACAAGAGTTCTGTAGCTAGGCCTATAGGCTAATGATTTGTTAAATTTGACTCTATGAAGCTAAACAGGGCATTTGAAAGCACAACAGATTAAATAGCATATGCCGCCATCAAAATCATTTTCATTTTATAATGCAGGACAAAATCGAATCGTAAGCGTAACCTACTTAGACTGGTTCATTGCCTTTTAATTTCTTTGATATAGCTCCTGTTACAACCAACCCGTGTTGCTTTTAGCCCCGTTCTCCCCTACTGTCTTTTCTTTTATAGGATAGAAAAGTTAATAGACTTCCCTAATGTCCTTCGCGTCTGTCTTTGCTAGTAAGGAATTTGGTAGGCTTAAACAATGGTCTATATGGAATGAAGAAATTAGAAATATTATGCAATAAATTACTTAGTTAAATGGCGTCTTAAACGGAAAAACCGGAATTGAAAGCGCAGCAGTTCTTTTCATAGACTGTTACACTACCATATAGGGTCTAGGCCTCGTTATAATATATAGCCTAATCTTTCCTCCGCTAGCCTACATAGCCTAATATTAAATCTAGTGTGCACCTGTTCCAGAGATATTAGTGGACATGCGTATAACGTGTTAGGCACTATTTCGGTATTGATAGTAGCCTATGCATCGATTCGATTTTCAGATGAGCTTTCATTCATTGAATATTTCGAATTAGAAGATTAATAATTTAATATTGTAAACTAACATTATAAGTAAAGTATTACCTGGGACAAATCAATCAAAACTCCTGGGACAAATCCTAAAACTACTGGGGCATAGGCCTATCCTAAAACTAATAGGACATTTGTCCCAGTAGTTAGGCCTATACAGTTAAGATATGCAATGCCGATTGCTTCTAGAAACATTTTGCACTGAGGAGGACCTTAGAACATTCTGAACAGATCATACCGTTAAATTACGTTAATTGCTGCAATTAGAATATTAATGGCTGCGATTCCCTAAAAACGCAACCGAGTTTATCTGTTAGGCGCTACCCGGTATTGCATTTATTCGGAAGATGTCATCACAATATGTGCTACTATTTTCTATCATCATTCGCCAGATGCTACAACAATCGTTCAAGCTTAATTTTGACGACGCGAGGTCTGGCTGGGATATTCCGAGTTGTTTTCATTGTCATCAGTTTTGCAACCCAGGTTTCTAGATTCTCTTTAGTTGCTTTTTTAACGACACTGTCATAACAAAGATGATTTAGGTCGCCCTCCTCCTTTATCTAAGCTTGGGACTGGCACTGCCAGAGTAAGAACAGTGGCGGAGTTTTCTAGATAGGCCTATCTGTGCTTGTGATCACACTCTTGCAGTCATTTCATAAGAATACTTGGAGTAGGCCAGATGCTACAAATTTCAATTTAAAATCAACTCTTTACCCCAGATTCTCCCATGGAGGTCAATCAGGTCATAGGCTACTCTATAGGTCTTAATTTTCTTCCTCAATATTTTATGAGCGAGCTAGCATTTACAAATACCGCTTGGTTTAACAATAACGAGTTTTAAAGAATGAGTACAAAGACATCCGCTACAGAATTAGCAACAAAGGGCCGGAAGACATCAAAGACCATTGCTGTCATAAGACACCCCTAAACTTTTCATCTGCGAATCTA
Source organism: Aporrectodea caliginosa (assembly GCA_020284085.1). Taxonomy (NCBI): domain Eukaryota; kingdom Metazoa; phylum Annelida; class Clitellata; order Crassiclitellata; family Lumbricidae; genus Aporrectodea; species Aporrectodea caliginosa. The sequence continues at coordinate 160,839 of JACEVL010000120.1, read as the reverse complement.
GAGACACGTCCTTGATCACAAGTTGACATTAATGCAGCGTTACACAAACACACTTTTGATGATTTCCTAATTATTTTGGCAAGTGTATAATTATTAGCCTAGTAGTACTATCTACGTTGTTCATAGACATCTTGCGACAACCAGTCAGAGTAATTGACGTCGAACTCACCCAACTCCTTACATTTTCAGAAGATATTTTGATCTTACACTTTCAGATGATATTTTTATCTTACATTTTCAGATGATATTTTTATCTTACATTTTCAGAAGATATTTTTATCTTACATTTTCAGATGATATTTTTATCTTACATTTTCAGATGATATTTTATCTTTTTGTTTGAAAAGGCTAAAGATGATGAAGTAGGTTATAGGCTGATCTTTGCTAGCTGTTAACAGCCATAGGACAAATGTAATTGAATAATTTTTCTCACGTAGTAAAACCGAGTCTTTCTGCAGTCATTACGAATAATTGTATCCTTGTAAGTGGCTGTGGTGACTCTTTAGTTATATGAGCATTGTTCATGATTGGTTAGAGATATCAATACTTAATCAGATAATATCTTGTAGGCTACTTGTACCAGGTAAATACTGTTATCATTTAGCAAGTTCCTCACGCATATTTACTCAGCGCCATCGACTGCTGCATTTTCATTAGATAGTATCATAGTGGTGTTGAATGAAATTACAGAAATGATAAAACAATAATTATTATCCGTTGCAAGGTTTACAATGTTAGGCTTAGTTGAAAGGGAAAGCAGCGGACATTCACCATCAGCTGCATTAAACTGAAAGACTGGATATGTTCTTTTACATCTTGTATAAAGGCCTACTTTCTCTTCGAGCTCAAGTAAGTAGGTGATAATATTTTTCTCAAGAACACCGAAAACTTTATTTGACGCCGCAATTTTGGCTGATGAATACACAATTTTGTACAAGCCGTACAGGGTTGATTCTCTTGAGGATCCAAGTTGGAGTCGCGTGTGAATTTCGCAGTTCCATAACAAACTTCGAATACAAATTTAGTTTAAAATTCGAATCAAAGTTGGAAGGCTGGTTCTACTTTTAGGAAGAAACTTGCTTTCCTTAAAGCATTTAATTCGCTATGTGTCATGTTCGTACTGCGGACGTAAAGGGAACGCATTTTCAAAATGTTTCGATTGGAGAGATAGACAAAATGCCGTTTCCAGCACGAGTGCGTTTTCATAAGCTAGTCCTGCAGAATTAGTGAGGGTCTCTCGGTTCCCTCTCAGGTGCGTGAGAAATATTTACCCTTTTGTCAATTCTGGAATTCTGTATCCGTGTCAAGGTTCGCGGCGTGAGATAGTTATGTTGAGAGACACAGGCGCATTGCAAAGTTTCGCCAGTAAGGGTCGAGTCACTGCAGTCTTGTTATTATAGAGACACAGGTCAGGATAGATTGATACAGGGAGTGGTCGGGCAGCCAGTGCAAGTTCCGTTAGTTGAAATTCGGGTTGACAGTAATTTGGTTTCTGGGATAATTCTCTGTGGATTGGTTGAGACGCTTCAACACGCAGTAGGCTAAGTCTGTTGTAATCCAACGTTTGTGGGTTGGAGCCTGATGAGCGAACTCAATGTAACGACCTAGGACAGTTTGTTCGCCCGCACTTGTCTCTGCATGTCCCTAATAGATGCAGTAGACCTTGGTACCAACGTCATCTGAATAGCAAACGGTGATTCCGAGCCCATGGCAGGACCTTCACATTATTTTACCCCTTCTGTCATCCAGCCGCGACTCCTCTAGAGCAGGTTCAAGGCACCATTTGGAAACTCGTAATCATGAGCTTGAGATTTCTACAGCGCCCAAAAACTTCGCAAAAAGCGCAGTCGCGGGATTCACAGGCGCTCAATCTAAACAAAATAGATAGGCCGGCGATTCCAGGTCAAGATGTAAAGTGCTAAGCAGACTGGCAGTCAGACGTCTGGAATGGATGGTGCTTAGAATTTAAACGCCGAGGGAGGTAAGGGGAAAAGGAGGAATCTGGACAGGATTTGTAAAAGAGCAGTGTTTTCAGTTTTGAGTGAAAGACCTGTGGAGACTTTCACTGTATGGCCCATCGCCTTGAACTCGCAGTTAAAAATGCAGTAGACACTGTCAGTGTAGCATCTCAATTCCGTATTTTTATGGATGAGTTATACAAAGTGTATAGCATGTCCCCCAAAAACCTGGCTGAATTACAAGCAGTAGCTGATTCGTTTGCCATTGAAATTCTGAAGGTTCAAAAAGTATTTGATATTCGTTGGGTGTTTTCATCCTATGTGGCTGTTCGGTCAGTGTTGCATGACTATGCAGCACTAAATCAACATTTTGTAAATAATTGCTCTCAGGAATCAGCAAGAACTTCACAAGAGAAATGCAAATATAAGGGTTTACTAAAGAAACTTAATTCGTGGATTTTTGTAAATGAGGCTTGCTTACTTAGAGATGGTTTGCGTTGTTTGAAGCAGTTGTCTTTGTACTTTCAAAACAATGATTCAAATATCATACATGCGATGGATCATGTAGGTAATCTACGAGAGAAAATGCTTGCCATAAAAGTTAGCAATGGGAGAACTCTTAACAAATGTTTGGAATACAATTTTTTTTTTAATATCCACACTGTAATGGTAGCATTTTAAGCTGTCATTTGAAAAAAATTGCTCCATAATTTGAGTGCTGATTGGAACCAGCTGTTACTCGTAGCTTACATGTAGTTTGAGTTGGGTTTGAATTTGGGGGGGGTCTGGGGAGGGGATGTGCCCCTCCCCCATTTAAAGTTTTTAATTTCCACACTGTAATGGCAGCATTTTAAGCTGTCATCTGAACAAAAGTTTTCTATTATTTGAGTGCTGATAAGAACCAGCTGTCACTCGTAGCTATTTTTATTATATTCATGAAATATTTCAGAAATATTGGGAGGATATAAGCAGCTCCGTCCCCCACCTCAAGTTTGGGGGGCATCCCCCTGTCCCCCCTAAGTCTCCGCCCCTGGTCAGTTGATTGAAGTCGGGGAGACATGGGGCTTTAGATAAAACCACCGGTGTTTCCAAAAAAGCACAATGAAAGGAAACATGGTACTAAACTGTTTTGCATCAGACATCAACAGCAGTACCTACAGTTGTGTTTAGTTTTGGCAATAACTTATATTAATGCTCAGTACTGGTATTTCATAATTTCCTGCTATTTACTTGCTACTTGCTCAAAATCAGTAATTATTTTCAGGTTTTCTCTTAGGCCTACATTGCATTAAATGTGCAATAAAGATAGGCTAAGTATTGTAAAGTTCTAGAATTTCTGGTTTTCATATCGACTGTTTCTATTGTGTATATATTTTAGGATTTTGTCACAATTCACTTTGTGGGTTACTAGTAAAGTAATGCTCTGGTTTACTGTGACCATGTGAATGGTGTACTAATAAATTTCGTGATAATTTTAATTTTTCTATTGCATATTATTTTGAATAAATTCGTAAACAGAGGACTTGATTTTGATTCGAATATGACTTACAAACCTGCTACGGTAGCGTTAAAATCTGCTGGTTTCAAATTCGTAGACATTAGTTAAAAAAAATATTCAACTCCATATGGATTAAAGTCTGACCCCCTAGTCTTTTTTCTTTTTTCTACAATTCTCACACTGGAATGGACTCATTAAGTTTCCATAAGCTTATAGCATCAGATAATCAGGCCAAAAAGTTTAGAACGTTTGGTCCAACATTTATGCACTAAGCTTATTTAAAGAAAAAATAAAATATCATTTGGCAGGAATCATTTTTCGCCTACAAATATTGAAACTGTCTCAACCCGATGCGTTAATACCAAATTTCCTGCCTTAATGTTTCTTTTTAGGCAATAATTATAATTCGTTATGCAGCGAGCTTTAGCTTCTGATACTGTCATTAGGCGCAAAAATCAATAATCACGGTATTACCAAAAAAGTCAATTTCCGTCTGATCTAGAAAGCTACAAGTGGTCCCTTTTCTCCGCCGAGGTCACGTAGGCCCTATACGAAAGCGATCGCGTGACGTAACAGACGCACCAATCACCAAACAGCAGGTAACAACTAGGCCTATCAGCGCTATCTGATTATTTGACTGCAGGTAGCCTATTGCACTTCGACTCCCACCTCATAAGCAACTGTTGCTCCTGTCCTGCTGCTGATGTCTTCGTCAAAAATCGAAACTCTGAGACTGTGAGTAAACCAATAAATATTTAAAGTTTTAAGTGAACGAGGTCGCTATAGCAGTCAGCTTAGCAGTATCTTAGCAGTAGCTTAGCGACTGGTTTTCGACTTGACAGCTTAGCGACGGCGGTGGATGGTAGCGAATCCGCGGACTACCTATATATAATTGTATATTACTAGCAAGAAGTGATCGACTCCCCTAAAGCCTCTGACAATGACAGCTGAATAACCAGCAAGTTAGAACGAATGCCCGTCATCTTCTTGTCTAAGTGCTATAAATAATATTGTTATTTCAACTACTATGTCACTCTAGAGCAGGGGTGGGCAAACTTTTGGCACATTGGGCCACATTAAACGCCAAAAATATTCGGAGGGCCAGGTAAAATTTTTTAAACTTTTAATAACTATTAAAATGAAAAAAGTTTACTGAGTTAAATTTAATTATACTTTGGCTGTAACTTGTGAGATGTAGGCCTATGCAGCTGTGAACATATATAACAATTTTCCCTTAATCCAGAGTGATTGCACTGGTTGCATTCATTTATTCAGTCTGGGCACTTATATAGTACTCCTTCAACAAACCTACTCAGGGCGTTCCCAGCCCAGCCATGGCTAAAGAAAAAAGACTTGAGTGATTTATAAAACCCAGTTTGATTGGTCGTCAGAGGTAGCAAACGCAGTTCCGATGGTAGGTCATTCCAGATGGAGGGGCCTACAACCGAGAAAGCTCGGCGCTGCATAGCAGGTTAGCAGCCAAGCGAGGCCGTGGAACTAAGAGTTGCCCCGTCGTCGCGGAGCGAGGCACCCGACTCGCTACAACGTCGGACACTGGGTGGCAGAGGTCGCTCAGGTAAGATGGAGCACAGCCAAGGATGCAGCGTTAAACCAAAGCAGCAACTCGATATGAGATCCGTTGGGCCACAGACAGCCAGTGCAACACATCGCGCATGTAGGCAGAGACAGAGCGAATTTGGGAATTCGCACAATGAGCGGAGCGCAGAACATTGATCTAGTTGCCCCAGAACTCCAGACGTAGGCCAAAGTGGATGCGAATAATACAAACCGGAATAGCAAGTAAGAAAGCAGCATGAGGAATTCTTCTTGGGGTCTGAATTTTAAGACTTTACTTTTCTGAAAAATTGTGTGGACCAGATAAAATGTGTTGGCGGGCCGGATAAAAAGTGTTGGCGGGCCGGATCTGGCCCGCGGGCCGTAGTTTGCCCACCCCTGCTCTAGAGTCTAGATGACATAATTCAATGAACTGATGCACTGTGGATCTTCTCGTGATGGCATACCAAACAAAAATTGAAAGACAAATATTAGTACCCATACTCCATAGTCTGGTACTATAGCTAAGGAAAAGTAACTATTATCTTATCACTGAGAAAATTGTAGCCTGTCAAATATTACTGCATGCAGACTCCAAAAACTTGTTCCCCGTTTATCAGTCTGGTTTTAGAAAAAAAACACTGAGTTCCTCATGCTTCGCCTACTCTCTGATGTATAATGGTGTCATGGATAGGGCTCTGTTTGATGTCAGTGCGGTCTTTGATACGGTCGACAATGACATTCTTATCCATCGTCTATTAGTTTCTTTGGCATTTCTGGTAAGCCGCTTGACAGTTAGGCTTCACTCCTTTTTGAATGGGTGTATGTCCTGCGCTGTTGGTGGGTCTACTAGGTCTAATTCGATTGCCACTCCTTTTGGACTGCAGCAGGGCTCTGTTCTCAGCTTATTGCTGCTCATTTTATATACTGCTCATATTGCAACTGCCCTCGCCTCATGTGGTGTTTTGAGTCAGCTCGATGCTGATGATATTCAGGCTCATCTGCATCGTCCAGCATCTAATGCTCTGACTGCAGTAGCCACAATGCAGCGCGCAATGGAGGTGCTTTGCAATTAAATGTCGTCCAATCGTCTGCCCCTCAACGCTTCTTAAATGGCTGGGTAATTGGCAGCAGCTGAAAAATAGATTCTCAAGCCATATCTGTAGAAGTCCCTTACTTTGTCTTCCCGACATCATTCTGTCCGTAATCTTGTGTTGTTCTTGATCAGGAACTTATCTTCGCTGAACTCATATAATCTTTTATGCCGTGCTTCCTTTTTTCAGTTGCTGCAATTGTGGGTCATTTTCCGTTCACTTTCACCCAATGCTGCACTTGCCCTCGTGCATGCTTTTGTTCGTAGTAGGATTGACTACTGCAGTGCCATCTATGCTGGCCTCCATTTGGGGCGCATTGCTCAGCCTGAGCGCGTACTTCGTGCAGCTACTAGGCTTCTTGGTTGTTCCTCAAAATTTGACCATATCTCGTATTATATGAGTGACGTGCTCCACTGACTTCCTGTTTCCCAGCGTATTGAATTTAGGATTTCGATCCGGGTCTGGCGGTGCCAATTAGGAAGCACCCCTGTCTACTTACGGGAGCTTTGTTTCCCCACCTCAGGTTTGGTTCTTCGTTCTGCATCTCGAGGTGAACTTGTTGTTCCCTTTGAGCGCACTTCAAAGATGCAACGTCGTGACTTCTCAGTGTTTAGGCCGGCCACGTGGAATAATCTTCCTTCAGATCTGCGTGTTCTTCTAGCTGTAGACTCTGCATACACCTTTTACAAGCACCTGAAAACTGTTCTTTATCGCCGGAGTTGGGCTGGGAGCGCCTCTGAGTAGGTTATCTTGGAGGGGCACTATATAAGTCCTCTGAATGAATGAATAAATGAATGAATGAATGAATGAGCACTCCTTCTCACAACTACCTTCAAAAACACATCGACATATATAGGCCTACTTAAGCAGACACAACGATATCTAACCCAAGACTTTCTAATATCTAACAATTATCAGAGATATCTAACAACATACATGCATACATGAATAGTTTTGAATACATATACACACGTACATACACACATACATACACACATTACATACACACATAAATATAATGGCAATGATAGCGGCGTCATAATTATGTAGGACACATGAAGCCCAAATGCCCAACTGCCCATATTGCAATATGGGATTTGTAGGTCGTGCGTGTGACGGTGATGGAGGCGCTGCCGGTAATAGCTCAACGTTTATATACCAGCAGGATTAACAAAGTCATTACATTTCAAAAGAGTTTATTCAGGAGTTTTGGATTTTAAGAGTATCGATCAGAATAATCAATCAATCAATCAATTTTCGTTTATTCCGAACACCAGGCTGACAGAACGCAGCTTGTTACATTAGTTAGTCATATATTTATATATGTGTTCATTTGTATGTCACCTTGTCCTTTCTGGTTATCGTTTAATTTAATTTTAAGTGATTTATTAGAATATGTCTTTATATAATACTCTAGGAATGAAGTTACGATTATCTTTGTCCGGAAGAGAGAAGCCATGGGCCCGAGGGCGGAGCACATGTCCACAAGAGGGGCGAGGCGGGGGGAAGAGCCGATGGAGTACGTGGTGTTCGTTGTTACGCACAGATCTAAACAAGCGGTCATCAGCTTCCTCCGCCATCTTCGTCGCGCTGGGTGATTGAGGTGGTAGATATAGTCTGCGTCTCAGGGTCCTCATCAGCTGCTCGAGGCGGTCCCGCTCCCCTGCACTAGTGTAGCCCCACCAGGCCGGGGAGGCATACATTAGATGCGCGATGGTAGTCATTCTTGTAACTTCATGCAATCCGCTTGGTGTAAGGCCGTGGGATCGGAGCACGCGCAGGGCGTACATGGAGGATGAGCATGATGTCAAGACGTTGTCCACGTGGGTGGTCATCCGTAGATCTGATCTTATGGTCACCCCCAAGACACGCATCGTTTCTACTCGGGCCGCCTCAGGTAGAATGGGTGGGATGACTGTACGAGGTTTTCTCTTTCCGAAGATGATCATTTCTCGTTGTTATCTAACGCCTACAGTACTTAAGTTAATAGGCCTAATTATCTAGGACGTAATTATGAACCTATCTAACAATAATGCAACTCTGGGCTTCGTATCACGGGCGCAACCACGGTCCAGAAGTTGGGGGACCTACTAGAATGTCTGAGTGGGGGTGGGGAATTGCGAGCGCCAAAGGCGCGAAGCTGCGATTGCCGAAGGCAAGAAGCCCCTAACGACTAGAGGGGTATGGGGAGCGTCGTAAGCTCCCCCATCGGGGTCTGGGGCGGAGTCCCAGAAGCCGACGCAATTTTGAGCATTTGATGCCAAATGGAGTACATTTGGGCCTTAATTTACCTCAAATTTTTCACCGATGATTTTGATATAAAAGTACCTAAACCATCTAGATCTGTGAAAAAATATGACTTTATTATATGAATAAACTGGACGTGACAAGGGTTTAAGAGTAGAATATTATAAGCTCTAGAACAGTGTTTGTCAAAACTAGGAAAATCGGCAGGGAGGAAGCCTGAACGGGTCAATTTTCTCATAATAACGTTAAGGCGTTTATGTTCCCCTACAGTGGCAAATCCCCACTAAATGGGGGAGACATAAAGTAGCTGTGCGAGGGTAGTAGCTCTAACAACGTCAACGAGACGTTGACCATGGTGACCGTGGACGACCAAAAACACGTAGCGCGAACATGGATTTTTTGGGGCTTTGCAGCATATTTTGTCCATGTGTGCCCCAAAGCCAATCCGATCAGAGATGGTGACACCCAAAATAACCATCTCCTGGACCCGCTCGATGCCAGGGATGAGAGGAGGGAGGGCAATAGGTTTGGACCTCGGTCGTTTGACAACCATTTCTCTGGTCTTAGCATGGTTTAATTTAAGATTGCTAATGGATGCCCACTTATAGATATGGTCAAGTTCAGTAAGAGTGCTGTCAATGCCGGAAGCAGGGACCAGCAAGTAGCTATCGTCGGCATATAAATTTAGGGATAAGGTTTCCACTGTATTTAGGTTTAAGGTTAGAAATGGCTGTGACAAAATCAGTAGGTCCAAGGCCAGAGCATTGTACTATACTGGTATTAATGGTACAGAGGGGAGAGATTGCGGAAGGCAAGAAGTTCCTAACGACAATAGGGGTATGAGGGAGCATCGTAAGTTCCCCATCGGGGTTCTGGGGCAGAGCCCCAGAACCCGATTGCAATTTTGAGCATTTGATACCAAATGGAGTGCATTTTGGGCTCTTGTTTGTCTCACAATTTTCAAAAGTTGAGGGGGACCGTCCCGACCTGTTCGAAAGTTGGGGGGACGCGTCCCACGGGTCCCATAGGGTGGTTGCGCCTATGCTTCGTATGATATAAAGTTCAATTACGCTGCTGTTGCGAATATTTCTTGAGAGAGGGCATATACCACCGATAGTGGCTAAACTATCAGGCCTACACAGCAGTGATCTTCATAAGGTTATCAGAGTTTTCTTCTTTCAAATAAGTGGATTCAGGACTTTCAGATGTTCAAGAGGATCAAAATGCGACGTTATCTAGTCTACTATCTCAAGCAAATGGCCGTATCAGCGTCCTTTCAACAAAACGAAATCACTAAGTGGTCATTTATCGTAAACCCAAATTCAGTGATCAAAGTAGCCTACGTTTCAAAGGCGAAAATCGTGATCATAAATAAGAGGTCACAAGGTGGAGACGAAACGAACACAAGCTGCTTTAGCGTGTATTTATGGCTACTCTCTTGTTATCGTCGTATACGTGGTAGGCCGCAAATGAACAGAAGCAATAGATTCTCAGACTATGCGCTGGTTTATAAGCTTATGCATGGTTGCGAACAATTTTTACCATTAATAATGAATTACATGCATATAGTTACATAGAAGTTTGTAGGGTAAACCTGTAACTAAACTGATGATATATTACTGTCATGTGCTATCATAAGCAAGGTTACTGGCCAGGTTAGCTACACTGGTTCGGGCCTCCTTTGAGCCTCTGTTTGCATATCGATTGTCGCTTATTTAAGAGATTTACCTCTCGGGCTAGCGCGATCCGTAGCCTATAATACGGGAATCTTAATTCACGCGACATCAACTCAAATGCGCAGCGGACCTCTGCCAGCGGTGGTGAAGGGTCTCATTCGACCATTTCATTGATAATTATAATGGAGCAGCGTCGAGGCCGTACGGTCGCTATAGAAAACGTGTGCATTTACATGTTATTAGCCTACACTATGCATGCCGCAACGGCACCGTCACGTGTTGAATATGACTGAATAACCGCGCCTCCGATTAGGGTTGCCAGGTTGTCGTGAGGAAATTACCGGACAATTGCGAGCGCGTTATGAGAGTCTGGGGCGGTGTCCCCAGAGTGGCCCAGGGGCGTTGAAAACCCATGGTCAGGTAACAAAACAGGTTTAAAAGGCCGGAGTAAAACTTGAAAAGTTAGTGAACTTAGTTTAAAAAGTTAAAACAGCTGTCAAATCAATAATTGACAGTGAATGATTGATTCTCTGTCAATCAATCAATCAATCGTTCAATCAATATATTTTATTGTTCACCATAACAGTTCAAACATAAAGGTAGACAGTCTTGTACATTCAGTGACAATGCATGGGTAAACCCAACAGAACCAAAGGTTCCGCTTACAGGGTCACCTAATACAAATAGTCATTAGACAATCATATTTTCCAGTTCATCATCTGATGCTATTCATGCTGACTTTTTGATAATAAGTGCTGTGTCCATGGCACTCCATGATAAGAAGTCCAAAGTTATTCATTCAAGACAAAAAAACTGTGAATGTAATAGGGCCTATAGCTGGCAACTCACATGTCTATGATTCCCTTGTTCAACGCATCTGTGCTAACTGAGAATGTTAAACCAGTCTTCATTTTGTCGAGCACAATCTCCAATGAGAAGGGATATAATACATTATTGGCCACTGCTGCTGTTTTCGTTTGTCCACCCGTCACCTTTCTGACCCGCCGGGTGTGTGTGCTAATGCATGGACTTCTTGATAATAATATCCAGATGTTCGTGGCTAATGTGATGAAGGATATGCCACGGATAGGGGTGTCATATCTAGGATGAGCCTGGCTCACTCATTGACTGTAGCCAAAGCGAGGGAGAGAGAGAGAGAGAGAGAGAGAGAGAGAGAGAGAGAGAGAGAGAGAGAGAGAGAGAGAGAGAGAGAGAGAGAGAGAGAGAGAGAGAGAGAGAGAGAGAATTAGGGTCAATTCAGGGTCATGAGAATCTTCCGTGCCCTGTCGATGCTGTATGTCTACCCCATCCAGCCCCTCCGTACTTAGGCCTATATGCCTTATATATACGCTAAGATAGAGAGAACAGCAATAGGCCTACTTGGGGAAGAACATTGGGGTTAAGAAATGCCAGGCCCGTCGCCCGTTCAGGCTCGTTCTGGCAGCCCACAATGACGGGCGGGTCTTTATTACCGGACACCGCCATGTCCGGTAACGTCTGAAAGTTCTGACCGGACATATTATCTAAATACCGGACTGTCCGGTTCATTACCGGACACCTGGCAACCCTACCTCCGATTCGCATTTCTGAGTAACCTCGCGCGCATTAAAAATGCTTGTGATAATAATAATAATAATAATAATAATAATAATAATAATAATAATAATAATAATGATAATAATAATAATAATAATAATAATAATAATAATAATAATAATAATAATAATAGTAATAATAATAATAATAATAATAATAATAATAATAATAATAATAATAATAATAATAATAATAATAATAATAATAATAATAATAATAATAATAATAATAATAATAATAATAATAATAACCTAACCAGCCACCACCACCACCACCACCGTGAAGGCCTGGCCTTCATCATGGAACTCGGCCGACGATTGACAAGAACAACGGAAGATCTTCAAGAAACTTTCTTCCTGTTCCAAAAGATCTCAGTCACAATTCAGCGGTTCAACGCTATCGCGTGCCTGGGTTCGATGAGGCCCTAGAACCTTTATTTTAAGAACCATGATTTTAAGAACTATAATAATAATAATAATAATAATAATAATAATAATAATAATAATAATAATAATAATAATAATAATAATAATAATAATAATAATAATAATAATAATAATAATAATGAGGAATGGGCTTGAACGCATCATCAACATCAGTTTGAACAAACATCAATGGATGCAGGCTTCACTTCCCATTCGAGATGGTGGTCTGGGTTTGAGACGAGTGTCTTCGCTGGCTTCTTCTGCCTATAATGGCCTAAGCTGCGAGCACTTTGGAACTTCAGGCTGCTATCTTGACCAAATGCACCACTGTCCCAGATGCTTAGCCTACTTTGAGGAGATGATGGTTGCACGCCATGACACTTTACCAGCTATCACAGAGTCTTTACCGGCTAAACAGGGGGCATGGGACAGGCCTTTGGTAGAGAGAGACAAGCTGTCAATTATGGCCTCCATGAGCAATCCTGTTGATCGGGCTAGACTGGCTGCTGCCTGTTTTCCACACTCTGGAGATTGGCTAACTGCCCTTCCAATCAATTCTTGTGGCCTCTGCATTGATAATGAGGCGGTGCGAGTGGCAGTTGGTCTTCGGTTGGGCCTTGACCTCTGTCGCCCTCATACGTGTAGATGCGGAGATGCTGTTGGCTCAGATGGTCACCATGGGCTAGTTTGTAGACTTTCGAAGGGACGCTCTATCCGCCATCATGCCATAAATGATCTAATTTGGCGTTCACTACAGAGTGCAGATGTCCCAAGCACGAAGGAGCCAACGGGTCTTCTGCGGACCGATGGCAAACGGCCAGATGGTGCTACACTTGTTCCCTGGTCTGCTGGCAAATACATGACCTGGGATGCTACAGTGGTCCACACTTGTGCTGCTTCCTACTTGTCACAGACTGCAATTTCAGCAGGCTCCGCAGCTGAGCAAGCCGCGGTTCATAAGACTGCCAAATATGCATTGTTGCCTGCAACCCACTTGTTTGTTCCCGTTGCCTTTGAAACCCTTGGACCTGTAAACGCTGAGGGTGCAGAATTTCTCTCTGAGCTGGGACGTCGCATTTCAGTTGTCTCTGGAGATCAACGGGAAACTAAATTTCTGTTCCAACGTCTTTCCATCTGTGTGCAGCGCCACAATGCCATTGCATTCAGAGGCACATTTCAGGATGGCTGTGTAAACTGGGACGAGGCCTGATTTCTCGGAGAACGTTTTTTACTCCTGACCTAATTTTTTGTTCCTGAGGGATTATATCTACCTCGGGTTAAAAAAATAAATAAATAAAAAATAATAATAATAATAATAATAATAATAATAATAATAATAATAATAATAATAATAATAATGTCCCTTTGGGATCATGTTTACCTCCGGGCAAAAAAATAATAATAATATAATAATACTCTTTCTCCGGATATTAGTTTTGATAGCCTGAGGGAATGTAATTAATAATTCTATTGCGCCGGTGTCTAATGACAAGGCATCAACCGATGGCGCAGGCATCAACCTGATACCTCGGGTTAAATAATAATAATAATAATAATAATAATAATAATAATAATAATAATAATAATAATAATAATAATAATAATAATAATAATAATAATAATAATAATAATAATAATAATAATAATAATAATAATAATAATAATAATAATAATAATAATAATAATAATAATAATAATAATAATGGTGCCGTTCCAGACGAATTTTACTGTTAAAAAAATAATAATAATAATAATCATAATCATAATAATAATAATAATAATATTAATATTAATATTAATAATAATAATAATAATATGGTAAATATATGACCACATTTAAATTGTGCATTTAAGCTCCAAATGTTCTTCCTACAGTCAATATGCGGCACATTGAACTCATATGATATATAATTATGGGCTTCACATGTAAAACTTTTATACAGATATTACTGTCGTGATATGATATTCTAACCATATTTTCAACGTATGCTACAGGCCTAGCTGTTGGCCGAGGTTGTCATTGGGTAGGCTATTACTTTATTACAGTGTCTGCAGTGTCCAGAATCAAATAGTTGAGAAAGTAAGGTATTTTACCATGGTTGACGTCTTTTATGCTGCGAGATCTCTGATGACCATTTTATCACTCTTCAACACTTGAGCCAATTTGAAGGTTTCAGGTCGCCCGATTTTCTACCATTTGCGTAAGTTGTCACCAAATGTTTCACACAATGCGAGCTGCTACTAGATGTTAGTTGTAACTTGATGAGGAACATTTCACTGAGTTTGTGCATGTATGAGTATCCCGGAGTTTCTTCTGAGTGTCCTGATGTTTTCAGTGCGTGTTTTTATTCTATGAATTTTTGCTTTAATGCTTTTTTCGTTAGAATAAAGTAAAATCTTAATATATGACATTAAAAATTGTCTTGTTTCTTTTTTGTATACATTTTAGTTCACATATTCCGGAAACAAGCGAAACTAGTATTATCCCTTGCTCTTTAGTAGATTAAGCTATTTTAGTATTTTTTCTGCTCAGGGCTTGAACATTATCAAGAGGATTCTTGCATGAAAAGTGTTATCTACATACTTCGGATCAATTCGTGATGTTTCCGCTGCTCCCTCTTTGGGGACTGAGGTCTCTTCTACAAGAAAAACGGGAAGAACAGTTGCGTAAGTTTGGCAGATGCTTTATACATGTGCTACATATCGGTAGCGTGTTAATTTAAGCTTAGGCTATTCTTCCTTCTGGTTGCTTGACAACCGTTTAGCAAAGCTGACCAGTAATCGTGTAGCAATTGGTGCAGTGGTTGTTGCTTGCACTAACTGTGTAACTTCACCATATTGTTCTTTACCATGTTCTGTCTATATTTTATATCAATTAGGTCACTTTCACATAGGGAATATTTATACAACCCTATTTAAAAAATAAAAATAAACTCCGGTTTCTTCTAGTCGACTCAACTGCTGTAATCTTTGCGAGCTTTTGCATCACACAGAGATTCATCAAACAGCTAATCGTTTAAAACTCTTTGGCAGAGTCGACCAGAGTCGAAGGAAAGACCTTACAATATCAAGAAACTGCAATCATTTGTGAAAGAAAGAGCAGTGTTTTCAGTTTGAATGAAAGACCTGTGGAGAGAAAGCAAGAGGTGAAGTTTGGTGAGTTCGTAGGATGGATCAGTTATTTATCGTAGGCCTAATACTGGTGGAAGATTTTTTCTAGAGAACGGAACAGCTATGGTTATGGAGCGATTTGTAAATTTTGGTGATGAGGTGACGGAGGGGCGGAGAAGTGTTAGAGCACAAGAGGAACGGGTTGAGCGAAGTGGATGGACCGTGAACAACTGACGGAGATAGGAGGACTGAGGAGCATTCTGAAGCAACTATCTTAGTAGGCCTACCTTGGGTTTGGGGACGTTTCGTCAACGGACGATTCGTCAACGGACTGTTCGTCAGGGGACTGTTCGTCAAGTGGACGTTTCGTCAACGGACGATTCGTCAACGGACTGTTCGTCCAAGGGAAATAGTAAACTTTTCCAGTGGAACCAGGAGATATTATATAATTATGTTCTCGCTTGGGGGAGATTATGTAAGCCATTTTTCTTGCACATATATCACGCGCTCTCAATTTAAATTGGAAGTTGGATTGATAAAAGAAAGTCTTTGCTTAAATAGGAATTGGATTGATGAGACTAATTCTTTGCTTAACTAGAAGTTGGATTGATGAAAGAAATTCTTTGCTTAACTAGAAGTTGGATTGATGAAAGAAATTCTTTGCTTAACTAGAACTTGGATTGATGACAGAAATTATGTGCTTAAATAGAAGTTGTATAAATGAAACCAATTTTTTGCTTAAATAGCAAGAATTATTTTCATCAATCCGACTTCTAGTTTCGCAATGAAACTATTTTCATCAAATCAACTTTTACTTTAAAAAATTATTTTCATCAATCCAACTTCTATTTAAAGAATAGTTATTATCATCAATGCAACATCAATAATATTGTATGTATTTTGCGCACTTTAATGGGCTAGCAATCCTTTTATTGGTCAACGAGAATTAATTATCGATTCCGTTTGACGAACAGTCCGTTGACGAACAGTCCGTTGACGAATCGTCCGTTGACGAACAGTCCTTGACGAACAGTCCGTTGACGAATCGTCCGTTGACGAAACGTCCGCATACCCTACCTTGAGTGAATCATTAACGCGACGCTATAGACTATTAATAATAATAATAATAATATCTTTTCTTTAATTTAGCGCCTGACAAACGCACTGCGCTGTACATTTACATGTTATGCAATTGGAACAATCTTAACTAGTTAACTACTAACAGAACAGACAGCTTGTAATACACGGCGCTAATAGCAGCCTACAAAGCAAATCCGCCCTAACGGGGCTCGAACTCGGTACCTCTCGCACTCTTCGCCAGATGTTATCCAACGCGCCACCGGACCCCCCTTAAGTTCACAAGATTTGATGAGTATTCGAGCGCAATTCACAATACAAGTGAAAGATAGGCAAAAATATTCAGTAAAACAACATTTAGCACCCTAATGTTTTAGGATATTTTTGATTTCTAGAATATGTAACGAAACTTCGGTCAAAGTACACGCACATTTCCAATGGATTGCTTCGCACTGAAGATATTGTGGCACAGCTCTATCAAAACGAAGTATTAACAGCGAAAGAAAGAGATGACATTCAGCAACAGCTCCCGACTCCTATCAGAGCCAATGAACAGCTACTAAACATAGTGATGTCAAAAGATAGTCGATCCTATGACTGTTTTTTGGTAGCTCTTTGCAACACAGACCAAAATCATATTGTCGAAATCTTGAAACGAGAAGGTAAGGATGAACTGCTTACCCGGAAATTGTAAAACAAAATGCACTTAATACTAATAGGCTGTTGTATTGAATAATAGTTGCATGGCTTAATCGTCCACGGAGCGTATACAGATCATTTTTCACGGAGAGTATAAGCTTAACTTTTTTCATTGGTTCCTGCTAAACAATTAGCCTTTTCGATCTAAAATTGTGATAGTTTATCACTAATGAAATTGTAGTAGGCCTATTATCTTTTATGGTTGCAGACAAATACATTGATACAGAACATTCGCTTATGATCCAAAGAAACTATACGAAACTTATTGAGAATCTTGTCGTTGACTCTGGGTTTTTATTGGATCGTCTCCATGAAACTGGTTTAATAACAGTCAGAGAAATGGCAACCATAACGGCAAAGTTAACTAAACAGGAGAAAAGCCAGACATTATTGGCTCTTGTCAGTAGATTCAGAGCGTAAAATTTCAGCAGATTTCTGCAAGCACTAGAGAAATCAAGCCAGGAACACGTGGTTAACATTTTGACGGGTAAAGAATGTGAGTATAGATGAGAAACCTTTTCTTTTAGACGTAACGATACAACATTGGTCGTTTGTGATGATATATGCTTACCGTTCCTGTTGATTAGCGATTAAAGGTTAGTCTTTTTGTGACTAGATGCCATAAAATATGCAAATGTACTTTCTCTGATGCATAAGTTCGGTGCCTTGCAGCTGGAGGGTTGCGGGTTCGAATCCACCTCAAAGCCGCCGCGTAGGGACCCTGGGCAAGTCCTTCACTCGCAATTGCTCATGCGCTTCGGCGTGAAACTCCGATTCAGCGTCCGCGCAATAGTCGGGAGCGCCTCTGAATAGGAATCTGGAAGGGGCGCTATAACAAGTGTTCAAATACAATACAATACAATAAGAGTATCTAACGCCATTAGCAATTTTGTGGTTAATATTGTGTCACTGTTACAGTAGCTCCTCGATATAAATTTAGCGAGGCAAGGCGATCTGAGACGTAGCCTAAATGCCTCGCTGACCTGATAGGGCATAGTCGAATATACCTCTGTCCCAGTTTTTTTTTAGTAATTTGCGTAAAATGTTTACACAGGTCCAAAACTTGAATCAATAACTTCCACTACAACAGCAGTCGAAGCGAGATATGAGCGCAAGAACTCAGAACCAGAAGAAAAATCACAACGGAATCTGGAGTTGCAGGACCATTCAACTCATAATTTGCAGAAAAGCATTCTACACTCTACAAAACGAATCAAAACGCAATCATCCCATGTGGTAATCCATTTTAGCAGAGAACCGTCCGTATGGATCAGTCTTTCATTAGATATATTATGAACTATTCCGCTGCAGACAGTTTAGCCAACATTTTCAAGCTATGTTAAGTCGCTCCTATGCATCTATTCTAATGATCTCTGAGGCCTATAGCCATGTCTACAGTCCCTGCGAGGTTCTAAAGACGCTATATTCATTCTGAGGATTCACTCATTCAGATAAATTATATAGCGCCTCTTCAAAGAGCCTACCCAGTGGAGCTTCCAGCCCAGCCATGACAAAACAGAGCGGTAGGCCTATGTATGTATGTATGTATGTATGTATATATGTATGTATGTATGTATGTATGTATTGTATTGTATTGTATTTGAACACTTGTTATAGCGCCTCTACCAGATTGCCTATTCAGAGGCGCTCCCGACTACTGCGCGGACGCTGAATCGGAGTTTCACGCCGAAGCGCATGAGCAATTGCGAGTGAAGGACTTGCCCAGGGTCCCTACGCGACGGCTTTGAGGTGGATTCGAACCCGCAACCCTCCAGCTGCAAGGCACCGAACATACCCCCAAACCACCGCGCCCCAGTATATTGTGTTTGTGTTGTGTGTTGTATTGTACCGGTACTCCACGTTTATAATGCGACCGAGCCACCCGCAGTAAAGATCCGAGAAATCTCTGATAAACCGACCCGACCGGGAAGCGAACCCGGGGCGCCGGCGCGGCGAGCGGGCACCAACCCACTCGGCCACTCATGTATGTATGTATGTATATATGTATGTATGTATGTATGTATGTATGTATGTATGTATGTATGTATGTATGTATGTAACGCTTCAACGACGAGATGTACTCAAAGCAACTGGAAAACCAATGCAGCTTGTATTATAGTGACAGTGGATTTATTAATTTTAATCCATCAAAGATCACGATAGCTGTTATGTACCATATTCAGAGTGACAGTAGCCCTATTTATAATGTCCCATCAGGATTCCAACTCGAAATTTAGACATTGACTGTAGAAATGATATGTACAGTAGTAATTTACACATTTTTCTATAGCGACCATTATGGCCTCGATCCAGCTCATTTTTCACTGGATGGATCTTATAAGCTCCTTCATCACACCGCTACCGTTTTATAAGTCTTGTCCGGGTGCTGAAAGGAGAGTAAGTAGAGGAGGTCACAAGGCAAATGGGAGCATGGCCAAGAAGATATCTGACAACCAGATACAGAAAATATTGACTTCTGGAAAGGATAGCCAACCAGATAAATTGGTCACACATTTAATGCCAGATGTAAGAAGAGAAAGAACGTTTGCTATAAAAACTGACATGATAAATAAAGTACCGTAACCTTGGTAAACCAGTAAAATCTGTACTGCAGTTGTAATCTATACCATTTGTGAATGCGCTTGAAGTCCTGCTTAAAAAATCAGCGTCCAGTGGTTCTTAATCGCCTGAGAAAAAGCAGCTGAAAGTTAACATAGAAAGCAATAATTCTGAAGAATGAATCCAGAGAGTTGAATGCTGGCGGGAAAGGTTACACCAGTAGTGCTTGAGCGAGTGAAGGTTTTAGTCAAGTTCAGCCTATCCGTTGTATCGTCTCAATTGATGACATCTAGTTCCAACTGGAACGACACAAGTGTCCAACAATGGAACTAACACGAGCATGAAACACGAAGACCGTAAATGCCTCGAATATAATTATATGAACCACAGGCGTCATCTCGGTTTAAGAGTCGTAGGCTAAAGCACCGCCGCTAGTAAAAAGCTCAAGATTAACCCAAATCGTAGGCTACGAATAATTTATTCAAAATGACCAATTGATCATAATACTACAAGCTAATATTTTAGAAAAGAAAATCATTTCTGACACTTGGAAGTAAGTTCGCCAATCTTCCAGATGAGTTGCAGACCGAACTTTCATTGAAAGTAGCCTCATTGCGCCAAACGACCGTTCTTCCATCTCAGGCAAACGTTGAGATTTGCTTCCGCAAGCTTCTGAAAGGTATTTGAACAGACGAAACAAGAAAACGATTGAAAAGCTCACAAAACATTAAAAATTAACAAAATTAACACGTTTACTATTGTTTTATTTCCTATTAATAAGCTTAAAGTAACGCTCAAAAAGTCAGTTTGTTGCTATCGTATGACTGTACAATAAAATTATAGCTTTACGCATTCCAATAAGAATTGGGTAACTACACTGTTATAGGCTTGCCGTCTAGCAATGAGATAAACTTAATTCCTATCTGATGACTATTTGCCCGACTTGCTGGATCAGAATGGCCGTTACCATTGCTCAGAGGTTTCGCGTTTCAACCAATTACATGAGTAGGCTAATTGCAGCGGCTTTCCATTTCGCGATCGTTCAATGTAATATATAGGCTATAGACCATAACATGTTATTCAAAGCACATGACTTCTATTTTTAAGGTTTCATTCAGCAAAAGAACGAAGTGAACAGAGAGCAGACAGCATTTGAAGATGTGCGTGTGATGTTAAGACGAATAAATGAATCTGCAGAGAGCTTCACGCATCAATCTGAAGATAAATATAAGGCAGAGATACGTACGTTAAGTGAAGAACTGGGATGGAACAGAAACAGCAAGCGAAATCTCGACAAAACTTTGAAGACAACGATTATCAAATATAACGAGAGGAAGAAATTGCATAAACAGAAGATTGAAGATCTGGAAAAGGAAAGGGCTGAACTTCGAAAGTCTATGGAGAAGTTGAAACAATGTTTCGATGATCTTCTAAGGAAGTTCGAGCACAATCAAAGGGAGTCAAATGATCTCCGAGAAGATAGGGATGAATTACGAAAGTTACACAGTGAGTCACAGCAACGTGGTTCTGATTTCGTTGAGCAGCTGAAGGAGTATCAAATGGAGACAGAAGCACTTCAGAAACAGAAAGATGAACTTCAAGGATCAGTGAACGAATTGAAACAACAAATATGTGATCTTATTGAGAACCATAAACAGGAAACAGAAGAACTTGAAAATATCGTTGATCAACTTGAACAACAACAAAAGGCGTCGGAAGATCTACGAAAGGAAAGGAATGAACTTCGAATGTCTGTAGACAAATCGAAACAACGGATTGATGAACTTGTTAGTCAGCGGGAGCAAGATCGAAAGGAGACAACGGAACTTCTAAAGCAGAAGGATGATCTTCAAAAGCAACTAGTTGCACTTCAAAAGCAATCAGACGAGGAGAGAAAGCTCATGGAAGCAAGTAGAAAGACTTCCGAAACTCTGCTAATGAACAAAGGTATCTTGGTAGCATTTGAAATAATTAATAGGCCCTAGTCTATATCCTTGTGCTAAACATGGATTTTAAAAAACAGTGTCAAAACAGTGCGCTGGACGATTGGCTGATCTCTTTACAACTTCTGATACCAACCCAGAACGACCCGCCTGGTGCTCTCCTCTTGCAATACGTCCGCGCGCGTAAGGCTTTCGGGGTATAGCGACTGACGAAGTCAACGACATCGAACTTTTACAACATTTATTAACTCCAACAACGTATCAACGGTAATCTACTCAATGTCCGGAATCAGTCTTCTCACATTATCTCTCTGCTCTCTTCTCTTCTCCTTCGCCTCTCTCGCTCTTTTCATACACAAACAGGAGCTGGTTCTAGGGACCATATGAGGGAGAGGGTGCTAGTTGCTAGGGACTGGAGGTGGGAGAGAGACATCAGGGCCGTATTTACTTAGGTGGAGGCCCCAGTGCACCGCTGTGGTGGAGGCCCCTTATCACGCCGCGGATGATGCTTGACCACGGGATCAACGTTGCTCCATCTGGTCTTTTGCCATCGCTTCGGAGCAGACCGGTTGGTTCTTTGGTGCTCGGAACTTGAGCTCGCTGGAGAGCCCTCCAGATGATATCATTAATTGTGAATTGCCTGATGGTTCTCCCTCCAGACAGTCTGCAGGCCAGTCCATGATGCCCTCCCTTGTCCGTTGTCACGCCGCATTGGCACTGGTGTGGTTCGCAGAGGTCAAGGCCCAAGCGTAGGCCTATCGCCACCCGGACAGCTTCATCGCTGAGACACAGTCCACAGGATGCAATCGGGAACGCGACCATTCAATCTCCTGCATGGGCATGCCCCCAATCTAGCCCTGTTGAGCGGATCCGTCGCCGAGGCCACACCTCCGATATATCCTTCTCAATCAATGGTCTGTCCCAAATCTTTTGAGCTGTGATGGTCTATAACGCACCGCTCGGGAGCGTGGTCCTACGAGCAGACAGCATATCATCCTTGATGGCGTCTTGCCAGTCCTCCGATTGAATAATAGCGGATCCAAGATTTATGGCTGATGCAGCTGATGCAAGATATGTGGAAGAAGCCAGCATCTGAAGCCTTCTGATTCCCAATCCTCCTTCTCTAATCGGTAATGTCGCCTGTGTCCATTGGATGTCGCTAAGTCTGATGTTAACTATTGCCTCCAATCCAGATCTCATCTGTTCGTCCATTGTGCTCAACAGGGGGTGTTCCCAGCACTGTATCGTTCTCAGCAGGAAGGTTAACCTCGCCGCCCCGAAGCACGATCTTATGAGCATAAGGGCTTCCTGTGTTGGCAGCCTCCTCACGTCCACCATTGCCTGCTCCAATTTCTCAGAATGGTCCTGCAATGCCTTATCCAGCGCCGTTCCTTTGCAGAGAGGCGCACCCAGCAAACTTATTGAGTCCTTGGTAACTCGTTTGAAGTCCTCAAATGTCTTCTTTTATTATTATTATTATTATTATTATTATTATTATTATTATTATTATTATTATTATTATTATTGTTGTTGTTGTTGTTGTTGTTGTTATTGTTATTGTTATTGTTATTGTTATAGTTATAGTTATTGTTATTATTATTATTATTATTATTATTATTATTATTATTATTATTATTATTATTATTATTATTATTATTATTATTATTATTATTATTATTATTATTATTATTATTATTTTATTAACCCATAGGCCTACTGATATATTTCATCTTGTAGATGGCAAGATTTCGGAACTCAAACACAAACTGGAGCAGGATGCGAAGACATGGGCAGAAAAGGAAGAGCATCTGATGAACAAAATGCAAGAACTGCAGAAGGAACTTTCAGGTAAAAAAAACTTATGTCGCGTAATTTAATAATAGTCATAGATCTACAAAGAAGGTTAAGTTTTATCTTCGGGTTAGCTAAATTTCATTATGAAAGTCACGAGAGAGTCATGAGAAGCTGCCCGACTATTAACATGATGGTAATTATGATTATTATTATGCCAGTATCCCTAAGGAGTCAAATATTATGCTAGGAGCTGTTATGGGCATAATTATGGCAACCAACCAATCAATAAATTTCGTTTATTCTCAACATCAAGCTGACAGGTCGCAACTTGTCCTCCGCATTATTATTATTATTATTATTATTATTATTATTATTATTATTATTATTATTATTATTATTATTATTATTATTATTGTCATCATCATCATCATCATCATCAAAATCATCATTATCTTTACACTTAGCGTTTATTATTATTTTCATCAATTAAAACCAAATATACGGTTCTATTTTATTGTAGCGTATTCAAACATTCATAAAGCGCCTCTATTGTAGGTAAACAAAGAGTTTGTGGCTTCAATAGCAAGTAAATCACGCGCAACTCTCGACAACAATGGAATCAACATTTTATTCTAATTCAAAAATGTTATCCAATATCATTTCTAACCTGCGCCTGATAGTTGCCAGCTCGTTGGTCATTTGGAGGCTGCAATGCGGCAGTCGTAGTAGTGAAAAGTCGTCGCGTGCCGCGTTGCACGCAGCAATTCGACAACCAATCCACGAGCAGTAAACAGTTAAAACAATAATAGTTTACAGCAATGCGAGTCAAGGGGCATGAATCGAAAATTTTCGAATCATGACGTCATTTTCGAAACGAATCGAATACTGCCGTCCGATTAGTTTGGGAATCGAATATCGAAACTTCGCAGCTCCCTACTTTGCAGTCCTATGTATTATAGGCCTTGGTCGTTGCACTTAAAACGCCCGTTGTGCGTCTGCTTCTGTGTATATTTCTCTATCTATGTCGATGTCTCTGCTCCGTTACCCTGATCCCTGTGGAGCCTTTAGCGTGTTTCCTCACTTACCATCATCACTGCCGTCGCTTGTTGACCCAAAAGATAGATTTGAGATAATGTTTCTCGAGGGAAATCTGAAAAATATAATTAAATCCTTAAAATTGAAATAGCATTGAGTTCATTGTTTGCTTTATATTGTCAGCTGAACTTCGATACAAATCGGATCCAGTCTTGGTTCAGACGATCAGAACAAAGGCTGCAGAAGAAGAAAACAAACCGATCTATGGATTGACGATCTTAGACAGCGAATTGTTTGTAGTGAGTAAAGATAGTTCAGAAGTTGAAGTTTACGATTCGATTCAGTTAAGCTTCAGTCGTCGATGGAACTTGAAGGAATTAATTCATCCAAATGACATAGGAGCATGCAAAAGAAATAAATGTCTCTACTTCAACGATTACAAAGTCGAAGATCAGTCTAAGGAAATTTTGAGAGTTGATCCAAATGGAAAACTAATAAAGAGTTGGTCAACTGGATATGATAATGGATGGGGTCTGTCTGTTACAGAAGAATCAACTGTCATTCTGGTTGTTGATGAGAAAAATAAATTCAATGAATATTCGCCAGATGGACAATTGATTCGTGAAATAATTCTATCATCAGACTCAGGCATTCGTCATCCAAAGCATGCCATAAAACTTTTCAATGGCCATTTCGTAGTCAGTCATGGCTTAGATGATGATGAACTCCATAGAGTGTCTATAGTGGATGCGGATGGAAAACTTAAGAAGTCATTTGGTGGAAAACGTGGATCTACCATCGGACAAATGGATTATCCATCTAATTTGCTCGTCGGTGGAAATGGTTTCGTTATGGTCGTTGATCGAGATAATCGTCGAGTTTTGTTGTTGGATTCAGATTTGAAATTCAGGAGAGAAATTCTCTCAGAAGAAAAACACGGGTTGCGACGTCCAGGGAGGATTCTTCTGGATGAGTCAAATGGTCGACTCTTTGTGGCTGACAATAAATGGGACTTTAAGAATTGGTTAGGCCTACTCGGAGATGGACGGATTTTGATTTTCGACTTTAAATAATTTATTAGCAATATATAGTTTATTTCCTTGGAGTAAAAAGTAAAAGTAAAGTAATTTCCTTAAAAAATTTGCCTTCTCTTTGTATTAATAATCAAAAGTAAATCTTTCAATATTTGGTATTTAGTAAGGCGCGCATTAGCCTACGTATTCTTTGGACCTGAAACATGGAAATTTGATGATGCATCACATGAATTTCTTCTACTAGATTAGATTTCAATTAGCTATTAGCTATTTCAATTTTTATAATTTTCAGTTTATGCAGAAGAAAAGCTTTCTTTGCCTAGGCATTCATTTGACCATTTTATGAATATCTTTCATTGTGGTAAAGAGAACAGTGGTCGTGATTGATCAGTAGGTTGAATCTCATGCGACTCTGTGTAAGACACCGTAGGCCTACTGATCGGGGTTCGCTTTCCATTACATCACAGAATTATTCTTTTTATTGAGAAAGACAATCTGACAAAGACGCAGAAATGCTTAACTTGAGTGATAATGGATCATAAAAGTTAATTAGAAAATTTTAGAATAAACTAGTAAATATTTTTGTACAAGGATATGGAAATAAATTGAGAGTTGTCTTTGCGTGGGAGAGTATGGATGTGTGCTCTAGGTCTTAAACTCTTAATTGGTAAAAGGAGAGGGGTCGGAGTGGAAGTAGTAGTTGGTGAAGTACGTGCTTAGGGTTGTGTAATATGCAGAAGAGGAGTTTTGCATCGGTTATATTTGCAAGTTTAGAGACTGTTGGAAAGGTGGCTTAGGCCTATTTCAGAGATTGAAATCTCGAACTAGCACGGTCCGCACACTGGAAATATAAATGGAGAGACTCCTTGGGCGTATTTAGGGGTGGTTTATGGGTTCAAACCCCCTAAATAAATGAATTGCTGTTAGTAAACACTAAAAATGTTTCAAAATACGACCATTTACAATGAAACCCCGAAAACTTAAAATCACCTCTTTCCTGGCTACGCCCCTGAGTGACGCCTATTCAAATGGCCTGGCGGTGGTGAAGGACTTCACCTGATCAATTCATTGAGAAGTGATCATGGTCAAGGTCATATAGTCGCTATAAACTTGACTACATTTACATAATAAGTGGTATTTGTAGATGCTATTAGTGTCCATTCTACTGAATGTATAAAATAGGCCAAGCAAATACTGCAGCTAAATACTGGATTATTATTTATGTAAATTACTATATAGTTCTATTTGAAAGCTATGATAATGGATGGGGTCTTTCTGTTACAGATGAGTCAAATGTCATTCTAGATTTTATTTATAATAATGAATTAATTGAATATTCGCTACGAGAATTAGCCTTTCCTTGGACTAGGTTATAAGTCATCCATGGTATGTTATAAAACTGACCAATGGTCAGTTCATGGTCAATCTTGGCTTAACAACTGATGAACTGCGCTGTAGTGGATGGAGATAGAAAACTAAATAAGTCATTCGGTGTCAAATGTGGATCTACCATCTTTCTCTTTGTCCGTCGATGTAAATGGATTCGTGATGGTCACTGATGGTCGCTGATTGATGGAACTGTCTAGTTTCGCTATTGGATTCAGATTTGGAATTTAAGAGAAAAGTTCTGTCAAAAGAAAGACACAGCTAGACCGTGGAAGACTCTTCTGGATGAGTCAGTTGGTCGATTGTTTGTAGCTGATAACGAAATAGATTCTACGAATGAGATATTCCTAGATGGGCGGATTTTAATTTCTGACTGTATATGAGTACAGTAGTGTGCAAATGTTTGGAATCACTTGCCTTTTTGCAATTCTTCTATTCATTGTTACGTATTACGGTAAATATATAGATGGTAAACATTAACACGTAAAATAATGTTTTCGTATTGATTGATTAACATTTAAAAAAATCTTTCTTTAAATCAACATGACAATGATTTTTTATCACCTTTTGGATATGCCGGTGTCACCAAGCCCACACGTGCCTTTGCCATCGTGGGCCCTTCTATGTGGAATGACCTCCCCCTCCATCCGTTGTAAGATTTTAGTCCCATCGTCATACCTTCCTTGCTTGAAGATTTTCTTATTTTTTTTCGGGGCTGTGACGCCGAGAACGCCTCCGATACGATGCGAAACGTATGTGCATGAGATTTCGTGGTGAAGAATTATTGAGGTCGGAGTTTCTTAACATCCTGTAAAGTTTTTGGCTGCATGGCTGTCGGGCGCGTCGTGCGTCTGCATATCGTCGCTGAAACTGTCAACGCGACCAAGTACATCGGCATACTGCAGATTCAGAAGTGCATGGTCTGATAAGCGCAGCAGCTGTTCTCGCATGAGTTCTTGTTTCAGGATGACAATGCGTCTTGCTATTGCGTCAAACTGGTCACCAAAAAAGAAATGGAGACCGAGAGGACAGACAGAGAGAGTTTTCGACTAGCATATGAAGAGCTCAGAATTGATGATGTTATAGATGAGAAAGTACAGGCCAATAAGGTTTTAACTGTAGAACTGAGTAGGCCTAATGAGAAAGCTAATTATGATTCCCAAATAAAGAAACTGAAACAAGAGTTGGACAACAACAAAATTACCGTCAGCACACTTCAAGCCGAAAAACACAGATTGAAGCAGCAATAGGATGCAAGGAATGTGACCAACAGTTCACTTCAAATCAACAAGGATAAACTGAAGTAGGAGATAAGTGCAAGAAACCTAGCCAACATAATTCAAACCAAAATAATGACAAATTTAAAGAGGAACTAGACGAAAGAGAAAAATGACCAACAATTCATTCCAAAACTGCTGTGATAATAATAATAATAATAATAATAATAATAATAATAATAATAATAATAATAATAATAATAATAATAATAATAATAATAATAATAATAATAATAATAATAATAATAATAATAATAATAATAACACGATGGAGACGAGAACCCGTAAAACACAATTATGCTTAGTTTCTTAGAGCCTGAGGGATTCTTTTTACCTCGGGCGAAAAAAAAATAATAATATACTTTTAATAATAACAATCCGGTTGACAAACGCAACCGGTTACAGTTGTACAGTTATGCAATTGAAACAATTCACAAGAACCCACAAATGACAGAAGACATAAATCTTAACTACTAACAGAACAGACAACCTGCAATACACGGCGCTAATAGCAGCCTACAAAGCATAGAACCTCGGTCTGGATAAAGACAATTTTACCAACAATTGGCTTCAAGTTAGTAGCAACAAACTCGTTCAATAGGTGAACAACTGAGCATGTATAAAACGACATTCAGCACATTAGAAGACGACACCAAGAAACTAAGGCAAGATCTGGAGGTGACGAATGCAGGTAAGCATTCATAAAACCGTCAGTTTTTTTTACCTAATATAATCCAAAGACTTTGTGGCTTCGTTGCAATTTTACAAATTATACACGCGG
Source organism: Aporrectodea caliginosa (assembly GCA_020284085.1). NCBI lineage: Eukaryota > Metazoa > Annelida > Clitellata > Crassiclitellata > Lumbricidae > Aporrectodea > Aporrectodea caliginosa. Next base: position 132,095 of record JACEVL010000120.1, on the reverse strand, counting down.
CATCAGTCGATGTTCGCTTCAAGTGAAGTCGTAGTAGAAATCGTAGTCTGTTAGAGAGTCCGGTCGAAATACGATGGGTGCTAAAAACCAGAAGTTAGAGTTAAACTGCATTGACTTTGTGTATGCAGATGAATCTTTAGTTAAGAGCCGATTGCACTATGAGACCAGCAGAGTACACAGATTTGAGCAGTAGCCCTAATTTCCGCAGATTTTCCGTCAGCGACAACGTCCGAAAGCCCAGCGCCACTCTAACCATCATCATCATTATTATTATGCGTTTTGGACGCTTTATGTCTTCGTCAGTGAGGGTAAGGTAGAGCTTTCCGTACCGGGACCAGAGTTTATTTTATTCCGGGGTCTTAACGGTGCGCAGTGATGAGGTTCGAGTTGATAGGAGTCAGATCCTCTGAGATGCCGATATGGGTTCCCTTGAGCTGGCGTCTATTGATGAGCACCCCATCACGGATCTCTTTCCGAGCGAACTTAACGATAAGCATGGGTTTCACAGAGTGATCATAGAGAAGGTCCGTAGATGGTATCAGCGACGGAGGTGGTTTCTTTCTGGTGATCATAGTGACTTTTGCTTTGTCTGATTCAAGTATGTTTGGGACATCGAGCCTGTCTCTTAGGAGTGAGTAGACCTCTTTGTTAGCAGCGTGTGCCTGGACTCGAAGACCTGTGATCTGGAGGTTCATATTTCTTGCTTGTTGATCCAGATCGTTGATGGTTAAGTTGAGTTTTAGGGTATTGACTTTGATTTCGGATATATCCCTTTCCAGTTGAGATATAGCTCCAGCTTCTGTAATTTGTATCCGTCTGTATCGAAGTAGCTGTGTGTTGATTAGCTAATTGTGACAGTTGCTGTTCCATGGTGTGAAGTAATTTTCTGAGTTATCTACGTGTTAAATGCCGAGAGTTTATTGTCCATCGTACGGATCCTTAATCCCAAGTCCGCAATTTCGGTCTGCATTCCAACCACAGCATCAGCCACCGAAGCCTTAACGGCTTTTGTGACAGTTTTCTCGATACGCATCGATAATTCGGACCAAGAAGGTAGCTCAGGCAAAGTAGATGGTGTTCGTTTGATCGCTCCATGTCCGAAGAAAATACAAAAGTAGTGATAATGGACCCACTTGTTCAAAATTTTCTAAATAAATACATACATACATGCATACATACATACATACATACATACATACATACATAGGCCTACATACATACTTACATCCATACATACATAATTGCATACATACATGCATACAAACATACATACATACATACAAATGATACAATGTCATACATAAATAAAATGTCATACATACATACATACATACATGTATACATACATGCATACATACATACATGCATACATACATACATACATACATACATACATACATACATACATATATACATACATACATACATACATACATACATACATAATTACATGCGTACATACATATAATGGCGATGATAGCAGCGTCATAATTAATTAATAAATTATTTATATATGACGAATGAAACCCATGTGCCCATATTGTATTGCAAAATGGGATTTGTAGGTCGAGTGTATGACGGTGCTGGAGAAGCCGTCGATAATAGCTCAACTATTTTAGTTTTTTTAATTCTTCAACGTCCGGGATTAATTTGAAAAAAATCATTGCCAAAAATATGCATAAGAACAGTTACATATTACAGTTACTCAGCCAAGTACATACCTATAATGGTGGGTAAAATCATTCTTGACATTATATTGAGCGGCGTGGCTAGGTATTTGGGCGCCAATACCAGCTAATGTGAAGCAATTTGAAGCTAATGTAGGTCAACGTCCAAGATTCCTCCACTGGGTGAAAGAATCTTGCTATCAGTCATCCGACAGGGCAATCTATCTAAGCCAACGGCTTAACGCATCATTAATATGCTGGCGTAAACAAGATAGCTTCAAAATTAATAATATATAATTACTGGTGGAGGGATTTCAGATTGAGATAGAGAGAGAGTGTGTGTGTGTGTGTGTGTGTGTGTGTGTGTGAAAGAGAGAGAGAGAGAGAGAGAGAGAGAGAGAGAGAGAGAGAGAGAGAGAGAGAGAGATGCAAGATTTGGGTAGGAACTGGGAAGCCTTAAGCTTCTAAGTAGCTAAGCACTAGACAGTATAGCGCTCCAAAACCACCGCACATGTTCTTAATTATTAGTCTTACATCTGTAAACAAAGCAGAAACAGTGAGGTCATCAACGTATATTCACGAATATTTACGAATATTAAAAATACCCTAATATTCACGAATACTTACGAATATTAAAGCCTGAAGTCACGAATTCTCGTTCCATGACCGAAACTAAAACTAAAACTAAAACTGAAGAAACTAAAACTTCAACGAGGAGGTGTCGGTTTCTATTAACTAAAACTAAAACTAAAACTAAAACTTGGTTAAATAACTAAAACTAATTATAACTAAAACACCTAGCATGTAAAACTAATAATAACTTAAACAAAAACTCGAGGCAAAATTAAACAACACAACTTGGAAGGATTGAACCGCAGAGATAAAATCATAGAAATAGACATATAGGTCAAGCATGTTTTGCAGCCCATTAACAGAGCAGAACATAAAACATATTAACAACATGTCGTCCGCGAAGAGCAGACAGCCAATAAATAAAGAGCTGATGTGACATCAAGTTGGCGCAGTCGCACAACAAACAGATTAATTAATAATTATGTCAAACAGGGAGGGCGATAAAAACACTCTCTTTTCGCACACTAGATGTCACAGATGTTTGTACACCAGCAGGATAAACAAAGTTATAACCTCTTAAGAGAGTTGATTCAGGACTGCTGGATTGTAAGATGATCATAAAACGTCGTTATCTAAAGCCTACTTAAGCTAATATGCCATGTAGGCTTAATTATCTAAGGCCTGCCTAACAATATTGCAAAACTGGGCTTCGTATTACATAAAACATAACATATTAAGGCGCTGTTACAAATATTTCCTGACATAGGAGGCGCCATCGATAATTGCTAAACTATTATAAAGTAGTGATCTTCGCAAGATAGTCAGAGTTATCATATTTCAAGTAAGTGGATTCAGAACTTTAGGATTCCAAGTGGATCAAAATGCGTCTGTTTCTGTAGACCTAATCTACTATATTAAGCAAAAGGCCGTATCAGTGTCGTTTCAACAAAACGAAACACTAAGTGGATATTTCTCGTAAACACGAAATCAACGACCAGAATATGTTTCAAAGACGGAAGTCATGATGTAAGAGCTCACAAGAGGAGTTAACGGAAAAAAACAAGCTGCATTAGTTTGGATTATTTCTACTCTCTTGCTATCATCGTCTACGCGGTACCAGCCACAAATGAACACAGGCATTAGGGTGGTGCTCAAAAAAATTATTTTGAGTAAATTGATTGGACAGCCCTAGCTTATGTTCCTTTTGATAAAGTAAGTTAGTGTGCAAAATATGATAAAGATGTTCCATCGTTTAGGTGTGCCACATAAGAGGAGAAGTTTTCCAAATTTTAGACAAGGATCGTAAGAACAATTGTGATAATATTAAACACTTTTTCGTATTTTGTGTAAGATCAAGTAAACCTTAAATTGATGATGATGATGATGATGATGAATACGACAATTTCTACAGCGCCGTAACACGGCACATGCCGTTACAAGGGCGCTTTGACACGATAAACACTCAGTCCGGATACGCCAACTTGAAATAATGTGTCTTGAGTCTGGACTTAAATGACTCCAGGGATGTTGCTGAACGGATTGAAGCTGGAAGATTGTTCCAACACCTAGGTCCAGCAACAGAGAATGCGCTGTCTCCGAAGCAGGTTTTAGATTTTCGTACCTTCAGATCGCCGCGCGCCTCAGATCGCAAAGAGGGTTCCGACCTAGATGACGACACGCCGATGCAGTATGCTCTTAGGTACTCCGGTGCCATACCATGGAGGGACTTGTACACCAGTAGGGCGAGTTTATGATCTATACGATACTGCACCGGGAGCCAGTGCTTAAAAGTAGAATAATTAAAAAGTACTGGTGAGCATTATTCAGCCTTATAAGTTTGATTAAATCATTAACACATTAAAATATTTATTGGTCCATTTTGTGACCGTTGACTTTTTGGGATCCGGAAACTTTTTCGATGCTCGGACACCACGTGGAGCAAGGCCTGCTTTTGACCTTCATTCCTGGTCAGCATTTGATTTTATTCTGGTATCAATGCCACTCCCGTTTCTGTCCTATCATTTGCTACGCTCAACCTATCTTCAGTCTGCTGACACTCCAACTAAATGCTGTTCTGTTCCCACGCATTACTATTATAGCTGTCCTTCATTCGATCAAGAGCTGCTGCTACTTGCACACTGATAATATTCTTTGGGCGAGGTCTTTTAGTCTTTGGGGTTTCTGCCTCATCGCCAGACTCAGAGTTTTCGACGCAGTCTATATAGCAGTTATCACTATCTGAAGCATCAGATTTAAATAACTCGGCAGCTGTCTTAATACCACTGGACCTGGACATTGGAGTAGTAGTAACAGATTTTCAAATAATTGAATGTCTCTTGATAAACGCTGGTCTTAATTTCATCTTGTCTCTCTTCCGTTTTTCTTCATCTTGTTTTTCAGTTTGTTATCCACTTGTGCCATTGAACTTGACATCCTTCCATCTCTGAGCTGAGCCTGCAGAAATGCTCTGTCCTCAGGATTTTTATTTTACACTTCCGCATCAGAATGTGAAATATTAGACGTTTTATCTAATGATTCGACAAATCTTCACTCTTTGACTTTCTGTTTCTCCAACTCTCAATGCTGCCTTTCGTGAATTCCTCCTCTCATTGTAGATCTTCTCACGCCTCCCGATTGCATGGTGCATTGTAGTCACAGGCAAGTGAGCTCTATTTCAAGAAGTTGCAACTGTTCCAACTGTCATGCGTGTACTTTCACGAACAGTTTGCCATTGACTTTTTACAAATGAAAAACCTGTCATCTCTGTTTTAATTAATGCAGCCTTGCAATATTGATTGAATCATGTATGAATCCAACAAAGCAAATATCAGTTTCAGATCTGGTAGAAGGTTTTCGACATGCCATCCTTTGAGGACTTCTGAGTAGGCATCTTGCAGGGCGCTGTATAAATTTTTGGAATGAATGAATCCTAGTCAGTTTCCAATTAAAAAGTACTGAAAACAAGCAAGTCAATAAAGAGATTGGATACATTAGGCTAGTCTAAGTGTTGGGTATTGGGTATTTTAGGATTTTTCTTGCAAAGTAATTTTTGAAATAAGCTAAGAAATTATTTAAATTTAAACTTGTACAGAGTTGCTAATTATAATCTGATTTTCTACTATATTAATCATTATGTTCTGACCCGAAACCAAAGTTTAGCCAGATATTAAATGTTTTGAAAAACATTATTTACTTTTGATATGAAGTGCTTTTCCTCTATTACAAAATGCTGGATTTTTTTAAATTGGTTATGGATACTATGAGATATTGTTAGTAAATATAAATAAATAATTGAGCTTAGGAAAGCCTTTAATATACAGATGTCCAAAAAATTGTTTGAAAAATAAAAATTATTTATTTACTCCTCAGCTCCACTTTGTTCCAATTTATATATCTATTATTTAATCATTTATTTATAAAAGCCAGTCATCAGAGACTAAGGTATCCAACAACCCACAATACACAGCACTCATCACATATCACAATAAAAAATAATAGGCTCTAAAAGTGTCAACACTTTTATCCAGCTCCTGAAAAAATGAAAAGTTGATTTTTATGGCTTCGATAACGCAATAATTTTATATGCAAAATTTAAGTTGTGATGTGGCACCCCTAAATAATGGAATATTTCAAAAAGATTTTGCACATGGCTTTCTACTACCAATACGAACAGAACTGGGGGATGTCCCTGACATTATAAAAAAAATACCTTTCTGACTGCCACCCTATCAGGCATTAGATTCTCGTAATCTCCAAACTTCTAAAGCGCCACTCGAAAGCCAAGCGCAGGGCACCAGCTTATTCACGAGCGCTGGACTCGGACTAAAGTCACTCTGCGTTGGATGAAATGCATAGTTGCCGTTAATACTGAAGTATATAGTCACAGAGAAGTTTGTAGGGTGCGTCTGTAACTAAACTGATCCATTAATTCATTTATTCATTAAGCATATTTATATAGAGCCCCTTTAGGAACCTACTCAGGAGCGCTCCCGGCCAAGCCACGACCAAAGAAAAAAGGTTTGAGGGACTTGTAGAACCATACCGGATGGCTCACAAGTAAAGAGTGGAGCTTAAGCGGGTGGTCAACTGGTCATTCCAGATGGAAGGACCCAAAAGGACCGATAAAGCACGGCGCTGCCTAATTGCCAAGCGAGCCTGTGAAACTAGGAGCTCACCCCTCTTCGCAGAGCCTACTGATGATTAGTCGGCCTATAATGTAAAGCGCTATCATTAGCAAGGTTACTGGCCTGGTTAGCTACACTGGTTAGGGCGTAGTCCTTGAGCCTCTCTGCGTGAGGATTCCAATTCGTATACCGATTGTCGTTTATTTCAGACATGTATTTGAATCTCGGGCTTGCACGGTTAGCATTTACATGTAGGCGTATAACCAAATCCCAGTACGTACAGCAGTTCATATAAATTAGTTCAAGGGAGATAATTTATTGCAGTAAAACTAGAAGTTGTATGAGCGATGAAAACATGCTTCTACTTCTACTATAAATATTTTGATCCCTCATCCAACTTATAGTTTTACTGCAATAGCATCAGTACCATGCTTTCATCCCTAAAGCTCAATGCAAATAAATCGCAGGAGATGGTGTTCACCAGGCGGTCAAGGGGGCTATCCTCTCTTTGCCACTCCAAAGCCTGGAAAGATTCGACTCCATGGTGGTGCATCAGCGGTGACCTACGAGCTTCATCAAACGTCGGTCATGTCCTGGGTTCTTGATCCTTCTCCATCTACGCCTTGAGCGCTCTGAGAGCTCATGGACTGCCACCTGCCGCCAACCACACCGTCGCCACAGCTATAACACAGCGCGCTTCCTCTACGCCTCCTCCCCCGACCTGGTGGGGTCTAACAACAGCAGAGGACCGCTCAAAACTCGAGCGCTTTCATTACAGGATGCAGCGTTTGGGCTTTCTATCGCCCTACATGATGAGCGTTGAGGCGCTCGTAGGTGACATTGAAGGCCGGCTGCTGCGAGCTGTGATACGACTGGACTCGCACGTCCTGCTTACCCTGTTTCCACCAAGGGTCCATAGGCCGTATAGTCTGCGTCCTCGCCCTCACAGCTTCGAACTACCGAGAAAGGACGATGGAAATTACATTTCCCGAGTACTATGCAGACACTCAACCACGGCCCCTCTAGCTGACTATGACCGATTGAATTATTTTGTTTTTCTTATTTTTCTAAGACATTTCTTTCTTTGTGTGTAAATCGGTACTTTATTAAGCTCGAAGGCAGAAAAAAAAACCAAACGTCACAACACCCATGCGCAATGCTGAGCAAACATAGGTCAAACGCACAGACTGCGAAATTGTTCGTGAGTCATTTATGCAACCAAATTTTCCGTTCAAGATGCCGGCGAGTTCAGAATCATACAGAGATAGCTCAACAACGTAACACCATAAATATCCTGGAGGAAAGTAGATGACGAATGAACTAGTCGCCTATAGAACATCATACGACGTTTCTTAATAATGTTATGTAAGTCTAGTCTACCAAGGCCACAAAAGAAGCATTTAATAGATTCCCATTTATTAAAACCAAATACCTTTCTATAAACAGAGCTCCAACATGCATTCAGTTCATCTTCCTGTCTCACCATGTATTTAACTACGGCTGAGGTGCAAGTTAATATTGGCAAGCAGTAGCTTTCTTGTAAAGATAGATGAACCAACTCATTAAGATATTTGGCACGTGCGTAGATACAATTACAGGCGGAGAAGAAAGCTCGTCTCATCGATTTCGAGTTAAAATTAAGCGATTTACCATGGTTAATCACCACACCCAAGTATTCTATTGATTGCACCCAAGGAATCGGACGTCTCCCAGAGTCATGGGAGTAATTGCGAGTTTAGCAAATTTACCTACAACAATGCAATGAGACTTGGAAGGATTAAACTGCATTGACAAATCATTGGAAATAGACATATAGTTCAAACATGTTTTGCAGCTCATCAACAGAGTGGCATATTAACAACATGTCTTCCGCGAAGACCAGACAGTCAATAAATAACGAGTTGATGTGATATCCTAATCCTACATCAAGTTGGCGCAGTCGCTACATGGTCGCTACTTGAGGCTATCCCATCATATAGGTCAAGCATGTTTTGCAGCCCAATTAACAGATGGGCATATTAACAACATGTCGTCCGCGAAGAGCAGACAGCCAATAAATAACGAGTTGCTGTGTGACATCTTATATCAAATTGGCGCAGTCGCACAACAAACAAATTAATGAATATGTTAAACAGGGAGGGCGATAAAACGCTCTCTTGTGTCACACCAGGTGTCACTGAGAAGCAGTATGAAAAGCAACTGCCCAAGTGCACCTTAACCAGGGCTGTTAACAATACTGGAAAAAAGTATTGGCAATACCAATACCAATACTTCATAATAAAAGTATTGCAATACCAATACCATTTCTTAAAAGTATTGCAATACCGATACCAATACTTCTACCAATACTTTTTGATAAGTAAGTTTACGTTTCATCATGTGAAATAGGGCCTGTAGGCCCTAGGCTATATTCTTTCCATTCACACAAACGATCAGAGATGGCAGAAAGAAGCTATTTTCGAAGAAATAGGCAATTTTCGTAGCGTAAAGAATTATTTCTCACTATTTCTCGATCGTTACTTACTCAAGCGGACGAGAAAATATATAAATTATAGTGGAAAAAAGTATTGGTATCGAGTATCGCCGACAGGCTTAAAAAAGTATCGGCGATACACATGCGATACCAACAAAATAAAACTATCGCGATACTCGCTGCGATACTGAAAAAAGTATCGGCGATACCAAGTATTGCGATACTTTATCGCGATATTAACAGCCCTGACCTTAACCAGTAATTTGCTATACCACTTCTCTAAGATAGATACTATGGCGGATGGTAGGCCAAACCAGTTTGCAACAAAGAGTCGAACAGTTTGTTATGTAAAACACTGAACAACACTGTAAAATGGCTGCAGTTCGGTGTGTCAGCAATGAGCTCAATAAACAAATATATGATAATGATGATCGCTCATCCAACTTCTAGTTTTACGATAACATATATTTATGAACTGCTGTACTTATTGGGATTTGGGTATATATTGCATTATTATGCGGTCCGTTCACGGGGACCTTAAATGACGTAGAACCAATTCAAACGGGCTGTGGTGATAAAGGAATGCATCCGATCAATACATTGGAAATGGAGCAGATTCGGGGCCCTACGGTCGCTATAGAAACACGACGTCGTGTAGGCCAACATTTAAATTTTATTTGACATTACCGTTATGCCTGAAGCAACAGCTACGTCTCATGTTGAGGATATGACTGAATAACCGCGCCTCCGATTCGCATTTCGGAGTGACCTTGCGCGCGTTAGAATTTTTGTAATAATAATAATAATAATAATAATAATAATAATAATAATAATAATAATAATAATAATAATAATAATAACAATAACAATAATAATAATAATAATAATAATAATAATAATAATAATAATAATAATAATAATAATAATAATAATAATAATAATAATAATAATAATAATAATAATATGGTAAATACATGACAAATTATGCATACAAGCTCCAATAATTGTTCTTGCTACGGCCCATATGCGGCACATAAAATTTATGAACTCATTTGATAATATGGGCTTCACATGTAAAACCTTTACTATATTATACTGTCGTAATATTCTAACCATAATAATCTTCAGCGTATGCTACAGGCCTAGCTGTTGGCTGAGGTTGTCATTGGGTATGCTATAATTTATTACAGTGTCTATAGGCCTAGTGCCCAGAATCCAATAGCTGAGAAAGGGAGGCATTTTACCATGGCTCAGATCTTTTATGTTGCGAGATTTGGTGACCATTTTAGCACTCTTCAACACTGGAGCCACTTTAAAGGTTTCAGGTCGTCCGATTTCGGCCATTTGCTTAACTTCTCACCGAAATCAATGTTCAAAGCAATGTAAGCTGCTATTAGATGTCAGTTGTAACTCGCTGAGGAACGGTTCGCTGAGTTTGTGCATGTATGAGTATCCCGGAGTTTCTACTGAGTGTGCCTGATGTTTTCAGTCCATATTTGTATTCTTATAATTTTTGCTTTAATGCTTTTTTGGTTAGAATAAAGTAAAATATTAAGATACACTAAAAACTGTCTTGATTCTTTTTTATATAAATTTTAGTTAACAAATTCCGGGAACAGAGGAAACTAGTATTTTCCCTTGCTCTTTAGCAGAATAAGCTATTTTAGTATTTTTTTCTGCTCAGGGCTTGAACATTATCAAGAGGACTCTTGCATGAAGAGTGCTATCTACATACTTCGATTCAATTCGTGATGTTTCAGCTGCTCCCTCTTTGGGGACTGAGGTCTCTTCTACAAGAAAAACGAGAAGAACAGTTGCGTAAGTTTGGCAGATGCTTTATACATGCAGAGGCGTGTTTACAGAAAATGGGGCCCTAGGCGCAAACATTATTGGGGCCCTTCTGAACTTCGAAGAGTCTGAAACTCTGGTGGTGTTTAGCCTATCATGTGCAAAAACCTACAAAGTTGAACTTGAAGCCGTTTTTGTCACACACGACGTTTAAGGTGCCAACAATGAATTTTTCTCGTCCTTAATATGACATCATTCTTGGCAGTGTTTAAAAAAAACAAAGTACTTTTTCTTTTACATTTCTTAAGCTGTTCGTCTTCATATGCAATGTCAAAATCGCTTTCAATACCAAGTTTAAGTTTTACCTCTGTCTCTATTTTGGGGAAATTTTCTCAGACGTTTTGAGCAAAATTGTTAAAAAATTCAAGAATTAAATAATTCGATCAAACATAGTCTTTGATTCTGCAGAGATTTGCTAGTGGCATTTACTCTTTTCAGCATTTATTCTTCGTATAAGTTGCGTTGTTGTCAACTTATTTTGATAAAGGAAATTGATTTCTTGATTGATTTCAGCGAATTAGCAACGTTTCGTTTCGTCAGATTGTAATCAATATTTAATACTATTAAAATTTCAATTACTTTTACTTACTGGTTATCAATAGGCCTACTAATAAAAGTTTTGAACGCTATAAAATCACGGAATAATCAGACTAAAGCAGAGGTTTCCAATCTTTGCTATGCCCCACACCTCTGGGAATTGTTTCACCAATGTTTGCACCCTACAAAAGTATTATTACATCTGAAGACGCGTAGGTTTACACGAAATTGTTACTACTGAAATTTTTGCTTACAAGCCTTAGGCTAGCCTTAAGGCTTATGTTACATGGAAATAAACTTCTAATCTCACGGTCTTACCCAAGCTTATTCTATGATACCGTAGCTAAAACAAATTATAATTTATTATCAATACATTCTTATAATTCATACTTTCCCTTTTTGTCGCAACCTCTAAAATGACATGTCGCACCCCCTGGGGAGCGTGCACCCCAGTTTCGAAACCTCTGGACACGTAGGCCTAAACTGCAGCAGACGCCCGTTGCTGCTTGTTGCTAACAAGTTTGATGTTATTTTACACAAAAATGAATTATTAGCCCAAATGAAGAAAGCAATCATAAATTAGAAATAAATATTCTTTTACAATTACAATAGGCCTAATAATAAAAGTACATTATTCTTTTATGTGAATGCCAAGCTGTAAAGAATATTAAGGAAATGAAAATAATTCTAAATTTTGAAATGTTATTTTTTATTATTGAAAAAATATTTTAACTCGTTTGGGGCCCCTCCGAGATTTGGGGTCCCTAGGCGCGCGCCTAGTGCGCCTACTGGTAAACGCGCCTCTGTATTAGGGGACTGGGTATACCCGTACCCGCGGGTTTACCCGTTTCGACCCGTACCCGCGGGTCGGGTACGGGTCGGGTACGAATTTCACGGGTCGGGTCGGGTACGGGTAGGGTCATCACGGGTACGGGTATACCCGGTTTTACCCGTGCCGACGTGAAGTTTTGGGGTTACAATGTCACCGTTACATATATTACAGAATGTTATCGCACAACGTACTACTAACAGTTACTTAGTGTTCTAGCGTATAGCATATATATACCAAGAAGATAAAATGTACAATGCAATTGAAACAGCACAACAGTTGCATGTGACAGGTTCCATAAGTTGACTGTCTATTATCATTACTACTACTACTACAACTGCTGCTGCTGCTGTTGTTGTTGTTGTTATAATTATTATTATTACTACTACTACTACTAGGTCTACAACAACAACTACTACTACTAGTCTACTACTATCATCGGCATCAGCCTATTTATTATTACCACTGCATGCTGAGTTGTAAGCCAATTGGCCTGGTAGGAATAGGGACTTTGGGAAGGCGTGTTAATGACGTGACGGGTACTATACGGGTACGGGTATACCCGCGGGTACGGGTAGGGTCGGGTAGTAATTTTGAGTACGGGTCGGGTACGGGTACGGGTAACGGTTCTGTGTTACGGGTACGGGTCGGGTAGCAAAAATGCTGTACCCGCAGACCTCTACTCTGTATACATGTAGGGCTGTAGGCCCTACTACATATCGGAAGCTTGTTAAGCTCATTCTTCATTCTGGTTACTCGACGACAGTTTATCAAAATTAATGTAACCGGTAATCGTGTAGCAATTGGTGCAGTGGTTGTTGCTTGCACAAACTGTGTAACTTCACCATGTTATTCTTTACCATGTTCTGGCTATAATTTATATCGATTGGTTCACTTTCACATCGGAAACATTCATACAACCATAATTAATAAAATTATCTCAGTTTTATTAACAGGAACTCTGGTTTCTAACTTTCTAGTCGACTCAACTGCTGCAATCACTTATATCTAGAGTTTTTGCATCACGAAAAGAATCACAAAACAGCTGATCGTTTAAAACTTTGACCAGAGCCTAAACAAAGATTTTAAAATGTCAAGAAGCTGCAATAATACTACTAACAACACTCGCAATCGTGATCTAGAGATTTCTACAATGTCCAAAGAAGCGATGTCGCGAAAACCAGCCTATTCACAGGCGCGTAGTCTAAACATAATCGATAGAGCAGGAGGGGTGAAATTGGTTCCAGATCAAGATCCAAAGTGGTCACGTTGGAAGGTGTTTAGAGTTGAAACGGCGGGGAGGTGAGGGGAAGAGGAGGAATCGGGATAGGATTTGCAAAAAAGCAGTACGTGTTTCAGTTTTGAATGGAACACACGTGGAGAGAAGCAAGAGGTGAAATTTGGTGAGTTCGTAGGATCAGAGGCGCGTTTACCAGTAGGCGCACTAGGCGCGCGCCTAGGGACCCCAAATCTCGGAGGGGCCCCAAACGAGTTAAAATATTTTTTCAATAATAAAAAATAACATTTCAAAATTTAGAATTATTTTCATTTCCTTAATATTCTTTACAGCTTGGCATTCACATAAAAGAATAATGTACTTTTATTATTAGGCCTATTGTAATTGTAAAAGAATATTTATTTCTAATTTATGATTGCTTTCTTCATTTGGGCTAATAATTCATTTTTGTGTAAAATAACATCAAACTTGTTAGCAACAAGCAGCAACGGGCGTCTGCTGCAGTTTAGGCCTACGTGTCCAGAGGTTTCGAAACTGGGGTGCACGCACCCCAGGGGGTGCGACATGTCATTTTAGAGGTTGCGACAAAAAGGGAAAGTATGAATTATAAGAATGTATTGATAATAAATTATAATTTGTTTTAGCTACGGTATCATAGAATAAGCTTGGGTAAGACCGTGAGATTAGAAGTTTATTTCCATGTAACATAAGCCTTAAGGCTAGCCTAAGGCTTGTAAGCAAAAATTTCAGTAGTGACAATTTCGTGTAAACCTACGCGTCTTCAGATGTAATAATACTTTTGTAGGGTGCAAACATTGGTGAAACAATTCCCAGAGGTGTGGGGCATAGCAAAGATTGGAAACCTCTGCTTTAGTCTGATTATTCCGTGATTTTATAGCGTTCAAAACTTTTATTAGTAGGCCTATTGATAACCAGTAAGTAAAAGTAATTGAAATTTTAATAGTATTAAATATTGATTACAATCTGACGAAACGAAACGTTGCTAATTCGCTGAAATCAATCAAGAAATCAATTTCCTTTATCAAAATAAGTTGACAACAACGCAACTTATACGAAGAATAAATGCTGAAAAGAGTAAATGCCACTAGCAAATCTCTGCAGAATCAAAGACTATGTTTGATCGAATTATTTAATTCTTGAATTTTTTAACAATTTTGCTCAAAACGTCTGAGAAAATTTCCCCAAAATATAGACAGAGGTAAAACTTAAACTTGGTATTGAAAGCGATTTTGACATTGCATATGAAGACGAACAGCTTAAGAAATGTAAAAGAAAAAGTACTTTGTTTTTTTTAAACACTGCCAAGAATGATGTCATATTAAGGACGAGAAAAATTCATTGTTGGCACCTCAAACGTCGTGTGTGACAAAAACGGCTTCAAGTTCAACTTTGTAGGTTTTTGCACATGATAGGCTAAACACCACCAGAGTTTCAGACTCTTCGAAGTTCAGAAGGGCCCCAATAATGTTTGCGCCTATAGGGCCCCGTTTTCTGTAAACACGCCTCTGCGTAGGATGGATCAGGGATTTATCGTAATACTGGTGGAAGTTTTTTTCTAGAGAGCGGAACAGCTATGGTTATGGATCGATTTCTAAATGTTGTTGAAGAGGTGACGGTGGGGCAGAGAAGTGTTAGAGCACAAGAGGAACGGGTTGAGCGAAGTGGTTGGACCGTGAACAACTGACGGGGATAGGAAGGCTGGGAGGATTGAAGTATGTTGTAGGTGAGTGAAAGTGACTTTATATTATATTTGTTCAGATATTTTGAACCAGCGGGGTGATTATAGGACAGGAATGATGTGGTTGTTTCTTTGGTTTTTCGGTGAAAAAAAGGGCGAGGGCATTCTTAATAGGTTGGAGGCAGTTTATAGGGCGATGTCCAGGAACAGAGAATTGCCGTAGTCTAATTTATCGCAGACTGTACATGTAGTGATTGTAGATGCAGTTTTAACTCGAGTACCAGACGGATTTTTCAAACACCTTTCCCTCTTGAATGAAGCAAGAGGAAAGGTGTGTGTTGTGATCGAAGAAGCTAAGGTTTTGGTCAAAAATCACACCTAGGTTGCGGACTGAAGAATTTGCAGTGAATGTGTGGGTGGATGCAGACAAAGAGTTGAGGGAAATAGAGAAATCTGGCTTGTTGATTAGAGATGGGTGATGGTCAACTTAATAAGTGAGCTGAGGTGAGTAGTGTATCGATTGAATATCGATTCTTAAAATCTGTCAGATCACGAGGTATTACATTAAATCGTCCGACTTTCTCTGTTCATTTCTCATTCCATCTGTTTGTTGCACTGGTTTAACACACTTTGGAGAGTCGCCTTTCAGGTTATATTTAACCTACAGTTTACCTTCGCCATAGGCCTACCTAGGACCAGAACAGTGTGGGCTTTCGCGTGTTATCGGCATCGGTGTTTAGCATTAGAATGTTGTATAAGACTTAATTACTGCCCAGCTTTATTCATACTGTGTTTTCTTTAATGTTATTCAGATCTAAACTTTAGAATCCTTAATTTTATTAACTTATTCACCGGTCTAGTGTTCGATTTCTTCACATAAAAATTATTAATAAGAACATGGATTGCGATTACGATTTATACCACAGTTTCACGTCAAGCAACTATATCGACTGAATTGAGTGAATTAATTATTAAAGCGACGCTATAGACTATAAAGATCACCAGATTTGATGAGTATTCGAGCGCAATTCACCATCCAAGAGAACGAGAGGCAAAAATATTCAGTAGGCTAACACAACATTTAGAACCCTAATGTTTTAGGATTTTTTGTTACTAGAATGTGCAACGAAACTTCGGTCAAAGTACACGCACATATCCAATGGATTGATTCGCACTGAAGATATTGTGGCACAGCTCTATCAAAGCGAAGTAGTAACAGCAAAAGAAAGAGATGATATTCAACAACAGCTACTGACACCTATCAGAGCCAATGAACAGCTAATAAACATATTGATGTCAAGAGATAGTCGATGCTATGACTCTTTTTTGGTAGCTCTTTGCAACACAGACCAAAATCATATTGCCGAAATCTTGAAACGAGAAGGTAAGGATGAACTACTTACCCGAAATTAGCAAATTATAAACCATGATGCACTTAAAACTAATAAGCTGCTGTATTGAATAATCGTTGCACGGAGCGCAACGTTCACGGAGCGTATAGCTCATTTTGCACGGAGAGCCAGGGTCCGATTTGCCGGGTGGTCGGGGGGTTGGACCCCCCTGCTTCCTCCTTTGAACCCCTTGCTTGACCCCCTCAAATTTGTTACCCACAGTCCTACACCAAACGACTCCATTATGACCAGTCGGCCTGGCCCAGCTTCTCCCTCCCTCTCTCCTAGTCTCTCTGAAAGCCCATGCACCGATATATATACATATATAATTATATATATACCATTTTATATATATATAATGGTATAATGGTCACCGTTGTCTTGAGTATGCTAAAGTTAATACTATCCAGAGTTCATTGGATCAGGTTTCCACTCGGTATGCTTCAGGCGTGGACTCTAGGTATAGCAGCCTGGGTCGGTCCACGCTTAAGGCCTCCCATGGCACTAGATAGTCGCCCTGCTGACCTTTCCACCGAAATATTTAGTACTCCATGGGCCAGGACAGGCGCTGAGTCATAAGTCGTGTACGTCTGTACGCTTGCCTTTATCGAAACGTTTAGCGACATCAACTGAACGGAACTCGGTTTAAGAAATTTTGTAAGAAAAA
This sequence comes from Aporrectodea caliginosa, assembly GCA_020284085.1. NCBI lineage: Eukaryota > Metazoa > Annelida > Clitellata > Crassiclitellata > Lumbricidae > Aporrectodea > Aporrectodea caliginosa. The sequence continues at coordinate 115,050 of JACEVL010000120.1, read as the reverse complement.
CGAGCAGCAGCTGCAGCAAGTTCTATGGAGTTCATGGCAGCTATTTTGAGGGCACTGATTCTTCAGCAATTTCAGATCAACAAGACATTGAAGCGAATCATACCACAGCAGTTTTAATATAAGCCAGAATGAAGTAGCGAATCTATTAATTTTGCTGAAGACTTTGCAGATATATCAAAGATAGAAAAGTTTTGTGTCTGGCAAGAGCCACATTTTCATATGATAGAATAACATTCAATATTGTACTGTATTCTATTTATTAATTTACATAGCGCCGTTCACAGCAGTGGCCATTCAGTAACGCTCCCAGTGCGAGAACCCCTAGAGAAGAAGAAGGTTTTGAGGAGGGAGAAGGCTGTAGGAAGAGACCCAGAAAGAATGGTAACACGTAGAGAGGAGAGAAAGACATTCCATAGGGAGGGCCCACTAGTGGCAATAGATCTAGTTTGGGTCAAAGTGGTCCTAACTCGTGGAACAAAAAGGAGCGGAGAGGTCGATGGGAAACTGGAGAGGGGAGCGAATGTGATCTCTAAGATTTTAGGAGCAATGCCCAATTTAGACTTCAGGTCTTAATATAGCGTTTGACTGTGTTTCGCTAAAATTCGAAATTTCTATTGGGGGCGCTTGCCGTTATTCTCCCCGGACGTCAAAATACCCAACCACGCCACTAATCAAATCACTTGCATTGGAATTAATTATCTCGGACAGGTGATAATGACTCCCCAAATCCAATGCTTTTCTCAACCAGAGTGTCGCGGCACCAAATGGCGCCGTGAACCTACCTAAGGTTGGATGTAAGAAAGGTAGAACAATAACATTTGTGCAGCTTTTTATGTGAACAAGTTTTAAAATTTATCACTACTAACATACGCCTATAATTATTTTTAAACTGAAAGTTGTGTAGAAATAGTCGCAAAGTAAAGACACGTTTCTTATGAGTAAAATAAAGAACTAATTTGAAGAAATATAGTTTATATTAAGATCAAAGGTGCCGCTGATCTGCCGTTAGACTAGTAAGGGCGCAATGCTCTCAAAAAGGTTGGGAATCACTGCCATAATTACTTTATAAATTGTATCTTATTATTATTATTATTATTATTATTATTATTATCTCACTCTTTCTGTTACTTCGGCCACTGCAGTACATGCAGTGCCCCGTTCGGACCATCTGGTAGCTTAATTGTACTGCAGAAAGAACTTTAAACAGATTGAAACTAATAAAGAAGTTACTTGCGACCAGATATGCACGCTACTTTCAAACAGTTTTATATAGATCTGAGGCCTACTACACTAACTACTGCGCATATGGCATTATTTCAAATAATAGGCTACTATCATTTAAAGTTAATTTACCATTTTTTACCCTGGAACGTGTCGCCTCCTCAAAAAAACCTTGACCCTCACAAGCAATCCTCTGGATCCGCCAAAGTTCTCGACCCCCTGCTTCTTTTTTTGACAAATCGGACCCTGCGGAGAGTATAAACTGAACTTTTTTCATTGGTTTCTGTTAAACAAATAATATTATTAGCCTTCTCGATCTAAACTGTGATAGTTTATCACTAATGAAATTTTAGTAGGCCTATTATCTTTTAGGCTATTATCTTTTACGGTTGCAGACATATACATTAATACAGAACATTTGCTTATGATCCAAAGAAACTACACGACGCTTGTTGATAATATTGACGTTGAATCTGAGAAATGGCAACCATAAAAGCGAAGTTAACAAAACACGACAAAAGCGAGACATTACTGGCTCTTGTCAGTAGATTCAGACCGGAAACTTCAGCAAATTTGTGCAATCACTAGAGAAATCAAGTCAGGAACACGTAGTTAATATTTTGGCGGATTAAGAACGTCAGTATAGATGAGAAACCTTTCCTTTTCCATAATGGTCGCTTGTGATGATATGTATCTTAGTTCCTGTTGATAAGCCTATTTAAAGTGCTTAATAAAGGCTAGTCCTTTTGTGATGAGATGCAATGAAATTTTCTAATGTACTTTCTCTTATACATAAGAGTATCCTACGCTAATATCACGTTTGTGTTTAATACTGTGTCACCATGATAGCTCCTCTATATAAATGAAGCGAGGCGAGGCAAACTGAGAAGTACGGTTGCCTAAAATTACTGTCTCGCTCACCTTATGATAGGACACAGTCCCATATTTAATGATTTGCGTAAAATATTTACACAGGTCCAAAACTTGAATGGATAACTTCCACTACAACAGCAGTCGAAGCGAGATATGAGTGCAAGAACTCAGAATCACAAGAAAAACCCCAACGGAATCTGGAGTTGAAAGAGCGTTCAACTCATAATTTGCAGGAAAGCATTCTACATTCTACAAAACAAATTAAAACGCAAGCATCCCACGTGGTAATCCATTTTATAAAGCATCTATATATATAATCCAAAGTCTCTTTTTTCTGTCCTTCCGTATGTTTGTCCGTCTGGCTAAAGGCTCCGAAACGGAACGCTTTAGCGATTTGAAAAAATTGTCAAAACATTATTACGCCACGTCATGGTCAACGCGACTATTTTCAGCTCGCAATTTTATTTAAACGCCGATATATGGACATTTTACATTTACAACTTTTTAAACGAGGCTATCTTAATACCGCCCATAGTATGGCCATTTGTTCACGTCACGAAAGCTTAAATTAATATGCAAGCTTACGTCACGCGGAGGATCTAGGTCAACGCTCTGATTCGCAACCAATCACGATGACCGTTGATTTCAAATCAGAAGTGGTCACGCCCACGGCTGAATTTATAGGTCATCGGACTTAAAAATTCGCCAATGCAAAACTTTATGGATACGAAATTTTTAACGAACGTTTTCATTTGAATTTCTATAGATCTCAACCCAACTTTATTTCAACTCAAAATTTACTTTAAATTCCGATATTTGGACATTTTAAGTTTCGATGTGGTCATAGTCTGTTTCAATGCAGGAGTATATAACGCATAGAGTTACAATTAGACAATTTCAAGCCAGCGCGTAAATTCGCCAGAGGGATACACGAAAAATGTGCACATCGTTAAATTCAAATTCACGGGCGCTGACGAAGATGTCGTTAAATTCAAATACACGGGCGCTGAGGAAAACCCGGGCGAACGCCGGGTAAAAACTGCTAGTATGTTCATAATCTCTTAGCAGAGAACGTACTCCTTGTGGACCAGTCTTCCATTTGAAATATGCATTATTCCGTCGCAGACATTTCAACCAACAGTTTGAAGCTGTTAGGTCGCTTAAAATAGTTAATAGATCTCTGAAGCACATGTCTACTGCCCTTGTGAGGTTTCTAAAGACCCTACCGGTATAGTCATTCCGAGAATTCATTCATTTCGATAATTTATATAATATATAGCGCCTCTTCAAGGAGCTTTCTCAGAAGCGCTTCCAGCCCAGCCACGGTAAAACAGAGAAGATTTAAGCAGTTGACAGAAATCAGGCATATTGTTGCGGGACAAAAAAACGCAACTCAAGTGGGAGCCCATTCCTGGTGAAAGGCCCAATACAGGGTGACATAGGGAATTTCCCCGCAGAAAAACCGCTGTAACCGAGGTAAATTCCCGCGGTAATGGGTTCAACAACTGCGGTAATACCGCGGTAATGGGGTTTGCTCTCGCGGTAATACCGCGGTAATGGGGAATAAGCCGGAGATAAAACCGCGGTAATGGTAAATATTATATTTCTACAGTTAATACAGCGTATTGACTATATAGGCCTAGTATGCAGTAACTTATTTTGCTTAGTTACAGCTACTTGCTTAGCCTACTCATCTAAAAATTTCAGTTTCACTTCCATTTACTTTTCGACGCCACAGACTCATATAAATAATTATTGTACTTTCTGTTTACGGAATTATTTTAAAATAAACTATTGAAACAAAAAAGCGACCGAATTTGTATTAAAAGTAATAATATTGTAGTTGAACTAAAAGTTTTATCTGCTTGTCTATGCTGATGAATTAATGTTTAACGTAGTAGTCACGTGTCATTCTTAGAGCTACAAGTACAATCTCAAATCAGTCCAGGGTGATGTTAAGAACTTGAGACGTGAAAAGAAGATTACTTATTTCCAGAAGATTACTAGTCAGAAACTGTCAAGGCTTGGTTAACTGAGAAGGTTTTATTAATGCAATCAGCAATACAAATAGCTTTGAAAGCTAAACAATATTTTTTAAATAATCAGGTGAACACTTTTTACGTGAAATGTGATGTCGTCCTGCGGGGATGGGGCAAAAACCTGCGACGATAAGGACGAACCATGCGGGGATGGGAATACTTACTTGTTGCAGGGCGGGGGATGGGGACGAGATTGTCTTCCCGCGCCACTCTATAAGGCCCAACAATCGAGAAGGCTCGGCGATGCCTGAGAGATGAACGGGCCCGGGGGACAAGAAGCTCTTACTTGGCCGCGGAGGGAACCAAATCAGCTAAACACATACATACGTAGGCATGCACATAATGCATACCTACTTACATACATACATACATACATGTACATGCATACATACATACATATATACATTATACATACAAACATGCATAGTTACAAACATACATATATGTATTTGTTTAACTTTAGCATGCTACTGTTAACGCTTCAACGACGAGATGTAGCCTAGTTAAAGCGACCAGTGCAGTTCGTCGTTAAAATGACATTGAATATATGAACTTTAATCCATCTAAAATCACGATTGCTATTATGTATCATATTCAGTAGCCTTATTTATAATGTTCCATCAGTATTCAAACGCGAGATTTAGACACTGACTGTAGAAATGAAATTTAGTAATGTACACATTTTTCTATAGCGAGCATAATTATGGTCTCGACCCTGCTCACTTTCAATGAATTGATCTTATAAGCGCCTTCATCACCGCTACCAGTTTGAATGGGTATCACGTGTTTCAAGTCCCTGTATATGGACAGAAAATTTAAATCTTTGAAATGACCGACCATTGGTATGCGAACCGGCAACCTCACGCAGAGAGTCTCATTGGACGTAGTACGCTATAGGCTACACAGTGTAGCTGACCGGGTCAGCTGCACTGTAATTCTGAATTTATGCAGAGCCTCTTTAAGAACCGATCACTCAACAGCAGTCCCTAAATCCTGACATGAGGTTCCTCGCGAGAATAGGTAAATATTTAATACAGTAAACTTCAACATACTTCATTCTTGCACAACTATTCCTTCATTTTGTGTATATAAGTCTTGTCCGGTGCTGAAAGATCGATGACTAGGAGAGTAAGTAGAGGAGGTCAAAAGGCAAATGGGAGTTTGGCCAAGAAGATAATTATCTGACAGCCAGAGACAGAAAATATTGACTTATGGAAAGGATAGCCAACCAGATAAATTAGTGACACATTCAATTTCCGAGATGCATCAAGAGAAAGAAAGCTTGCTATCAAAAATCAAAACGGACATGATAAATAAAGTAATGTAACCTTGGTAAACCAGCAAAATCTCTATTGCAGTTGTGATCTAGATAATTTTTGATGCACGGTCAATAGCTTGAAGTCCTACTTAAAAAACCAGCGTCCAGTAGTTTTTAATTGCATGAGAAAGAACATTTGAAAGTTTCCGTAGAAAGCAAGAATTTTGGAGAATGAATACCGAGAGCTAAATGCTGGCGGGAAAGGTTACACAAGTAGGCCTACATGTACGTGCGAGTGGAGATTTTAGTCAAGACCAACCTATCCGTCGTATCACGTCCATTGATGACGTCTAGTTCCAATTGGAACGCCACAAGTGTGCAACAATGGAACTAACGCGAGCATGAACAACAAAGACCGAAAATGCCTCGAGTATAATTATATGAACCATTGGCGTCATCTCTATTCGGTTTAAGAGTCGTAAAGCACCGCCAATAGCGAAAAGCTCAAGATTAACCCAAATCGTAGGCTACGAATAATTTATTCAAAATGACGACATGACTACAGGCTTCTATTTTAGAAAAGAAAATCATTCCTGACACTTGGAAGTAAGTTCGCCAATCTTACAGATGAGTTGCAGACCGAACTTTCATTGAAAGTAGCCTCATTGCACCAGATGACCGTTCTTCCATCTCAGACAAACGTCGAGATTTGCTTCCGCAAGCTTCTGAAAGGTATGTGACTAATTATTTCAGCAGAATGTAGCGAGAAAACAATTGAAAAGCGCACAAGGCATTAAAAATTGAACAAAATTAACACGTTTGCTATTATTTTGCTTCCTATGAATAAGCTTAAAGTAACCGCTCTAAGCTTCTTAAGAAGACCTTCCAAACAGTGTTTCGAATCCTCCATAGACTTTCGAAGTTCAGCCATTTCTTTTTCCAGATCTTCAATCTTCTGTTTATGGTGCATGGTAAGATCACAAATTTGTAGTTTCGACTCGTTCACTGATTCCTGAAGTTTGTCCTTCTGTATCTGAAGTACTTCTGTCTCTATTTGATACTCTTTCAACTGCTTAACAAAATCAGAACCACGTTGCTCTGACTCACTGTGCAACTTTTGTAATTTATCCCTAACTTCTCGGAGATCATTGGACTCCTTTTGTCTGCGTTCAAGCTTCTTATAAAGATCACCCAGACAGTGTTTCGACTTCTCCGTAGACTTTTGAAGTTCAGCCCTTAATTTTTCCAGATCATCAATCTTCTGTTTACAGTGCATGGTAAGATCACAAATTTGTTGTTTCGAAATGTTATCTGATTCCTGAAGTTTGTCCTTCTGTTTCTGAAGTACTTCTATCTCCATTTGATACTCCTTCAGCTGCTTGACGAAATCACTGTGCAACTGTTGTAGTTTATCCTTATCTTCTCGGAGATCAGCTTTGCGAATTGGGTGTATTGAGCTTCCTGAAAACACTTAGCCTATCCATGATGCTAAAAATTGATCATTTCTGGTGACGAGAGATAACAAGCCCAGACTGATCTGCTACCTTGTTTTTAATTATTGGTTTAACTATCTATGATTTATATACTTCTCAACTGGCCACTTTCATGTATCGTCATCAGACTCGCACTTTACCTAGCAACTTTACTGACTACTTTAGAACCAATGCAACCATTCATAAATATAATACCAGATCAAGACATAACCTCCACTTAAATTCTTGTAAGACCAATACTAGACACTTCACGACTAGAATAGCAGGACCTAAACTGTGGAACTCTATCGACCATAAGCTTAGTATCCGCTCCCTAACCTCTCTGAATTCTTTTAAGCGGACATTTAAAATGCACCTTCAGATGCTCAAATAATATAATTTTATCAGTACCTTTGACTTCAGACTAGCCACTGTGTTGATCCTTGTTCACCTTGTTGTAATACCATGTAGCCTATTACTACTACCTGGGGACGACTAGATAAGCCTACTGTGCTTCTTCTCCCCAGGTGTCGATCTTAGACTCTAGTATATTCTATGCATATCTCTGTTCTCCCTTGTCATTGCCTGGTACTGATCTTCATTTGTTACTAACATTACTTTAATGTTCATAATAACTTGTAATATGCATGTACTTTTTTCATCGACAATAAATTTGATTTGATTTGATTTGACTTGAAAAATAAGACTAAGTTAACCTACGACGATTATTTAAGCTGTACCAACATTCAATCTCTAAAATGTATTATTCCTGTAGGCCTATCATAATATGAAATGTTGCATCAGTAGAGCGGCTATTTGAATCAATCTTATTAAATACATGACACAAATATTTCTATAGGCTATAATGACACATAGAAACAAATAAAGACGTTGAAAATCCCGCAAAAATTACCATACACATTGACAAACACAGCTATTGGCACAGTTGAGTCTGTTAATTTTACAGCAAAAATAATATCTCACCAGTTTCGATTGTCTTCGCCAAGTTCCCTAAATCTATATGTCTTTCTATCACTCTCTGCAGCGCACACTTCATTGTACGTAGGCGGATGGACCCAGAATGGTGATACTTGTTATGATTGCAGTAGATTAGTCGTGTTTTACCGGCCACAACTTGAACTAATTAACTTGTGTCTGATTCGTAGGCTATATGAAATGACTCCAGACAGCAATCCCACGCTTGCGGCTTCCAAAGATCTTTAGAGACATTTTCATTACGAGTTCATTATGACCAAAAAATATTGCGTATTTGCGCTAGTCAACTTGGGTAGCAACCGCTTTAGAAACGTTTGCAACATAACTAAATTTGTTAAATGCGCCACTTAGTCTACTAATGGGTTAATTTACAAATCCAAAATTCGTGGCGAACATAGGCTATTAGTTGTAGCGCATTTTCACGTTCTTCTGTTTGTCGATATTGCACTTTTAATTTTTATTTTTTGTAAAGAAAATAACGATGAATTTTTGTTAATGTTATTTTCGCTATAGACATAGTTAGAGTTAATGATATTTTTACTTACAGATATAGTTATCGTTAACGATATCACTTTATTTTCGTTAACGAACATTTTAAGTAACAGAATCACACTGTAAAACTAGGCCTACATGACTTTAATTAAAGTCATAGTTAAAGGTTTGCCGTCTCACCGTGAGATAAACTTAATTCCAATCTGACTTGCTTTATCAAACTGGCCGATACCATTGCCCAGAGGTTTCGCGTTTCACCAATTACATGAGTAGTTGCAGTGGCTTTCCATTTCGCGATCGTAAAGTGGTTCCGCGACAACTCGTCTACACTCTCTTCGTCTACCGACATTTCGTCTACAAGTGTACCCGTATTACGGCTAATCAACAGAGGCCGCTTTCTTATAGTTTCACCAAAACGTGCTATATATTCTCAGGAATGCAGCTTCTAATTACTGAAAAGATTATTTTCATCAATCCATCTTCCATTGAATGGAAACTTAGTTTCATCCATGCATCCAGCTTGGTATCCAGCTTCTATTTACGGGGAAAATTATTTCGATCAATCCACTTCTATTCCAACACACGACTGTTTTCATCAGTTCCACTGCCATTTAAGGAAACGGTTTTTTCATCAATCCAGCATCCATTTTAGAACGACAATATCAAATAACTTTGTAGATGAAATGTCTGTACATGTAGACGAAAAGTCTGCAGACCAATTGTCGTAACACCTCGTTAAATGTAGGTGTGGGCATTTAAGGCGCTATTAACGCCATTAATGCGTTAATTAATTAACGCGATTAAATTTTTTACGCAGTTAACGCTATTGTCACTGCGCCCAATAATTTTTAATAAATCCGCTAAACAATTCTTGATAAAACCGCTATTACAAAGTAAAAAATTGAAGTTTAAACTTTAAACTTTAAAGTAAAAACTAAAAAGTAAAAACAAGTAGTAAAAGCATGTTTCCTTTTTGTTTATATTGCGCATATTCAACGTAAATACTCGAAGTCGGTAGAATAGTCGAATAAAAATTTTTAATCGCTGCCCACCCCTAGTTATGTGATGGGCTATAAACCATAACATGCTATTTCAATGCACGTGTATTTTAAAGGTTTCATTCAGCAAAAGAAAGATGTGAACAGAGAGCAGACAGCATTTGAAGATGTGCATGTGATGTTAAGAAGAATAAATGAATCTGCAGAGAGCTTCACACATCAATCTGAAGATAAATATAAGACAGAGATCCGTACATTACTCGAGGAACTGGAATGGCACAGAAACAACAAGCTCAATCTCGACGAAACGTTGAAGGCAACGGTTGTCAAATATGACAACGAGAAACAGAAGATACTAGGATTTGAAGGACAACTTGAACAGTATTTCAAGGAGAAACAAGATCTCGAAACAGAGAAGAATGAGCTTCAAAAATTAGTGAGCGAGTCAAAAGAAATTATTGATAATTTCACTAAGAAGCGAGACCAGTATCAAAAGGACACAGAAGAACTTCAAAAAGAGAAGAGCGAACTTCAAAAATCAGTGAACGAATCGAAACTACAAATATATGATCTTACTGAGCACCACAAACGATATGAACAGAAGATTGAAGAACTGGAAAAAGAAAGAGTTGAAATTCGAAAGTCTATGGAGGATTCGACACACTGTTTGGAAGATCTTCTTAAGAAGCTTCAGTACAGTCAAAGTGAGTCAAATGATCTCCGAGAAGATAACGATAAACTACAACAGTTGCACAGTGATTTCGTTAAGCAGCTGAAGGAGTATCAAACGGAGATAGAAGTACTTCAGAAACAGAAGGACAAACTTCAGGAATCAGATAACAAGTCGAAACAACAAATTTGTGATCTTACCATGCACAGTAAACACAAGATTGATGATCTGGAAAAAGTAAGGGCTGAACTTCAGAAGTCTACGGAGAAGTCGAAACACTGGTTGGATGATCTTCTTAAGAAGCTTGAACGCAGTCGAAAGGAGTCAAATGATCTCCGAGAATATAGGGATAAACTACGAAAGTTGCACAGTGAGTCAGAGCAGCGTAGTTCTGATTTCGTTAATCAGCTGAAGGAGTATCAACTGGAGATAGAAGCACTTCAGAAACAGAAGGATGAACTTCAAGGATCAGTGAACGAATTGAAACAACAAATATATGATCTTATTGAGAACCATAAACAGGAGACAGAAGAATTTGATAATATCGTTGACCAACTTGAACACCAACAAAAGGAGTCGGAAGATCTACGAAAGGAGAGGAATGAACTTCGAATGTCTGTGGACAAGTCGAAGCAACAGATTAATGATCTGTTCAGTCAGCGCGAGCAAGATCGAAAGGAGACAACGGAACTTCTAAAGCAGAAGGATGATCTTCAAAAGCAACTAGTTGCACTTCAAAAGCAATCAGACGAGGAGAGAAAGGACATGGAAACAAGTAGAAAGACTTCTGAATCTCTGCTAATGAACAAAGGTATCTTGGTAGCATTTGAAATAATTAATAGGCCCTAAGTCTATATCCTTGACCTAAACGTGGGTTTTGTATAAAGTGTCAAATCAGTGTGATGGAATCAGGGCCGATTGGCTGATCACTAACCGACTTCTAGTAGGATAGGCGATCGGTGCGCGATCGACCTCGAGAGCTTTTGTGTACAGCGTATTTTGTGAATCGTATTCGTATAGCTTCATATTATAGAGTACTAAATCTAGTAGGCCTATCTCCGTTCAGTTCCGTTATTACTGCTATTGATTGTATATTTAACGTTGGTTGAGCCTTCGGCATACGTTGAGCAATCAGTTTTGCCTTGACCTTTCAGTCCAGTCGAATTTTGTCGGCGTGCTTTCTGCAGGACATGCAGAAAATTTTGTTCACGAATTTTGTTCACAATCCGACGGTTTTCTACCTCAACTACATCCACATCGAATGAGTCACCTAATTTCAAGACAGAACGTGCTAAACGGTACATTAGGCTATTATTCCACTTCGGCACCGTCGCCGACATTGTTGCTTTCAATAATTTCCGAAATTAGTGACGTTACGAACTTACAAATGACGTTACGCGGGAGGTGTCCACCGTGTTGTTATGACCAATCATATTGCACGAAATTGCATAGCGATCACTCAGCAACCATTAGGTCACAAATCGCCGCGTTCGAACGCATTCACCGCCGCCGCAAGTAAGCAAGTAAAGTAATGTAAATTAGGTAAATAAAATAATGGTTCCAGTTTCCTCTTGGGAGTAAATCGAGATCGCGCTCGATTTGCGCGATCGATTTATCGATCCACCAGACTGCTAGGCGATCGACCAAGGCGATTGATCGATCGATCGCCTCAAATGAAACTCTGTTCCAGCTACCCTCCCAAGGTCCACTCAGTAATCATACGCTATGTGGCGTTGGTAAAAATATAAGCAGTAGGACAGATGGGCGCTGCATGGTTGCCATACAGTTAAATTCAACTTCTGTAATAACTTGTAATCATCTGTTCATACCATGACTTGTAATCATACTGCAGTGTGTCAGTTTCAATTAATAATAAACACAAATATAATGTATGTTTCTTGTCCTTCGGCTCTCTCCCTTCTCATACACACAAACAGGGGCTGGTTGCTAATATAATTAATTAATTATAGCTTTAAGGCAATTGATCAAGTATGGCCAGTATTTGGGCATTTTGACACAATAATGATTTTTCTTAAATTTCTATTTTGTTTCTGAACAATTTTTGAAAACGCTAGTCTGAAATGTAGGTGTTTTTCGTTATCTAGAATTTAATATATGACAAGCTACGTTTACTCTAATGTTGACTAACATATATAATATTGAAAAATATGCGGCCAGTAATTGGACACTTTACCCTGAAAAACAAAGCCATTGGCACAGTGGAGTCTGTTAATTTTACTGAAAAAATAATATCTCTCTAGTTTCGATTGTCTTCGCTGAGTTTTCTAAATCTTTAGGGGGAGAACGGGGTTGGAAGTAACAATTTCGACATTTTGTCTGGTTGTGTGAAAACAATAAGAGATAAAGAAACAAACAATATTGCAAACGAAAGTCTATTTATTGCTTATTATAGTTATTATACTTGTTATGTGACCGAGTTAAACATATAAGAACAAATTGTGAAAAAAGTAAGGTAACTGAAATGTTACAACCTACCCCTTGTGGGGGCAGGTTGTACCTGCATGTGGGGTAAGTTGTACCATATGTTACAACTTACCGCACAGTTTATAAGTATAGTACACTGATCTAGGCCTATACTATTCGTATTCTTATCTTATCGCCATGTCACCAAATGTTCTGAAAGGAACGGACGGAACTGAGAAAGCTTAGCCTACTTTTATCTGATCAAATTGGTAGCTATAGGCTAAGTCTATTTATTTAGCCCTGAGCCAAGTTTGGATAAAAAATTCAATCATCAGAATCCGAATCCAGCCAGATTTGTTGGCTGCTCCGACAGAACCAGGTGGCCCTCCTCTAATGAAATGATCTCTGTAATTTTTCCTAGGAAAAATTAACATGGGCGGTGCAGAATTTTCCAAAGCGTTGATTGCTACAACCACAGTTACCAGTGTGCCCCTTTCTTGAGAAGTAACTGCACCGATCTGTTTCAATCCCTTTTGAGCAACTACTTTGCTCGGTTTTTGAACGGTAGTAACCCCGGTCTCATCCATCCATGTTCCATAACACCCCTGGTTGAAACCAATATGACTTTTGCAAGTTTCGCAAAGAATGCTTGAACTGTGTTTCTGTTAAAACTCGTAGCCCTTGCAATGGAGGTTGGTTCTGGTGACCGCACTGATATGTCAGTATTACGTTTCATAAAGGAACTGAACCAGTCCCTACCTGCCCTTTTATTTTCATTCCATGAACCAGGAATCTGGATCTCATAATTTTTATAACAGTGCACATTCGTATGCAAGTTTTCTAACATCCCCTGGTGAGAGTCCGAAGTAAATTGACGCAGCATCTCTAATGTATTCTGTGAGCTTAGCTTCCTGAATGTCGGTAAAAATTTGACGAGTTCGTTTGTACACAATATCTATTGTCATTCCTGGGCCACCAGATTGAAGCTTCCGAATAATTATATCGCATCAATGACACATGACATATCGAGAACTCTCTGGCTACTTGTCGACATGGCCGATCATGCATTAAAACTTCTTCGGCCGCGTCATTCATCACATCCACTGTAGTCTGTCCACGGTTACTTTTTCTTTTGTAAGTTCTCATTTCTGTTTGATTCTTTAATTTAGGCTACTCTACAATTACATACTCATACAAGTTAAGTAAAAGATTATGACCAACAATAATATGGGGGTTGGTTGTAACAGTGTTACGACCAACCCCGAACGTAATGTTACAATCTGCCCCCACCCATGCGGTTTGGATTAAATGAAAAAAATGGCAGCAATCAATTACAACCGCCCAAAATAGTTCCAGCCATGTTATTCGACCGTCCCTATTCTTTCTTTTAATGCCTAGTAAGTTTTGATAAAGCCTTGTTTGGTCCTGCTAGTAGATAAACAGTCTAAGCGAAAAAAATTACTTTACATGGTAGAAAACATATTTTTGTAGATAAAAACTTACCAATGCTTCTCAGAAGTAATTCTTCATGAACCATAAACCGGAAGTGCATTTTAGATAAACATGACATAACTAGTCTGCTTCAATGCCTTTTAGTTTAGCTGTTATAGCGCCTGTTACAACCAATACGCGTTACTTCCAACCCCGTTCTCCTCTACACCTTTTTCTATCACTCCCCGCAGCGCAGACTTCTTTGTACTAAGGCGAATGGACCCAGAATGGTGATACTTGAGATGACTGCAGTAGATTAGTCGTGCTTTACCGGCTATGAACCGGCCACAACATCATCTCATTTCAACCAGCCCCGCTGATGAAGTGATAATGCACAACTTTTACTTGTGGATTCGTAGATTCGTATATGAAATGACTCCAGACAGCATTCCCACTCTTTGCGGCCGCCCAAGATCTTTAGAGACATTTTTAATACGAGATTACTAAGACCACAAATTTAGGGAATTTGCGCTAGTGAACTTGGGTCGCAACCACTATAGAACCGTTTACAAAATAACTAAATTTAATAAAATGCGCCGCTACTAATGGGTTAATTTACAAATCCAAAATCTGGGCGAACATAGGCTATTAGTTGTAGCACATTTCCACGTCCTTATGTTTGTCGATATAGCACTGTTTACTTTTTTGTAACGAAAATACCTGTGTTTTTTCGTTAATGTTATTTAGATATAGATAACGATTTTTTTTAGTTACAGTTAAAGTTTTCGTTAACGAAATCATTTTATCTTTGTTAACGAACATTTTCAGTACCGTTGTCGTTAACGAGAATCGCACTATAACTACGTGACTTTAATTAAAGTCATAGTTAAAGGCTTGCCGTCTTACAATGAGATAAATTTCTATCTGATGACTATTTGTCCGACTTGCTGGATCAGATTAGCTGTTACCATTGCACAGAGGTTTGCGTTTCAACCAATTGCATGAGTAGTTGCAGTGGCTTTCCATTTCGCGATTGTTAAATGTACCATAGTAGGCTATAGACCATAACATGTTATTCAAAGCATATGACTTCTATTTTTAAGGTTTCATTCAGCAAAAGAAAGAAGTGAACACAGAGCAGACAGAATTTGAAGATATGCACCTGATGTTAAGAAGAATAAATGAATCTGCAGATATCTTCACACATCAATCTGAAGATAAATATAAGGCAGAAATCCGTACATTAAACGAAGAACTGGGATGGCACAGAAACAACAAGCGCAATCTCGACGAAACTTTGAACGCAACGGTTATCAAATATGACAACGAAAGGCAGAAATTTCTAGGATTAGAAAGGCAGCTTCAACAGTACTACAGAGATAAACAAGATCTTGAAACAGAGAAGAATGAGCTTCGAAAACGAGTGGGCGAGTCAAACGAAATTATTGATGATTTCATTAAGAAGCGAGACAAGTATCTAAATGACACAGAAGAATTTCAAAAACAGAAGGACAAACTTCAGGAATCAATGAACGAGTCGAAACAACAAATTTGTGATCTTACTGAGCACCATCAACAAAAGATTGAAGCTCTGGAAAAAGAAAGGGCTGTACTTCAAAAGTCGATGGAGGAGTCGAAACACTGTTTGGATGAGCTTCATAATAAGCTTGACCACAGTCAAAAGGAGTCAAATGATCTCCGAGAAGATAGGGATAAACTACGAAAGTTGCAAAGTGAGTCAGAGCAAAGGAGTTCTGATTTCGTTAAGCAGCTGAAGGAGTATCAACTGGAGATCGAAGCACTTCAGAAACAGAAGGATGAACTTCAAAAGCAATTATACGAGGAGAGAAAGCTCATGGAAGCAAGTAGAAAGACTTCCAAAGCTCTGCTAATGAACACAGGTATCTTGGTAGCATTTTAAATAATTAATAGGCCCTAGGTCCTGAGTCTATATCCTTGTGCTACATGTGGGTTTCAAAACAGTGTAATGAAATCAGGGCCGATTGGCTGATCTCTCGCGACTTCTAGTAGGATTGCTAATACCCAGGATGACCTGCTTAGTGCCATCTTCTTGAATTCGTCCGCTTCCGAGTATAGGAAAGACGAAGTCAACACCGTTGAAAGTTTCACACTTTATTGAATCCCAACAACATATCAACCTTAATCAAGTCCGGAATTCGTCTTCTCACACTATCTCTCTGTCCACTTCTCTTCTCCCTCCTCAAGTCCCTAGCAACCAGAACTTGGGGAGTGGTTTAAGTGAATCGTAACACTCCGGCACGAAGAGCAGAAGATCAGCATGGACGCGATTTCTATTCCAGCTCAGAGCTTCTCATTTGAAAATAGAAGGCGATTGGAAAATCGATCGCGCTGGATTGCATAGGCGATCGGTGCGCGATCGACCTCGAGAGCTTTTGTGTACAGCGTATTTTGTGAATCGTATTCGTATAGCTTCATATTATAGAGTACTAAATCTAGTAGGCCTATCTCCGTTCAGTTCCGTTATTACTGCTATTGATTGTATATTTAACGTTGGTTGAGCCTTCGGCATACGTTGAGCAATCAGTTTTGCCTTGACCTTTCAGTCCAGTCGAATTTTGTCGGCGTGCTTTCTGCAGGACATGCAGAAAATTTTGTTCACGAATTTTGTTCACAATCCGACGGTTTTCTACCTCAACTACATCCACATCGAATGAGTCACCTAATTTCAAGACAGAACGTGCTAAACGGTACATTAGGCTATTATTCCACTTCGGCACCGTCGCCGACATTGTTGCTTTCAATAATTTCCGAAATTAGTGACGCTACGAACTTACAAATGACGTTAAGCGGGAGGTGTCCACCGTGTTGTTATGACCAATCATATTGCACGAAATTGTAGCGATCACTCAGCAACCATTAGGTCACAAATCGCCGCGTTCCGAACGCATTCACCGCCGCCGCAAGTAAGCAAAAAAATTAAAGTAATGTAAATTAGGTAAATAAAATAATGGTTCCAGTTTCCTCTTGGAGTAAATCGATCGCGCTCGATTTGCGCGATCGATTTATCGATCCACCAGACCTTTGCTAGGCGATCGACCAAGGCGATTGATCGATCGATCGCCTCAAATGAGAAGCTCTGTTCCAGCTACCCTCCCAAAGGTCCACTCAGCCAATCATACGCTATGTGGCGTTGGTAAAATAAGCAGTAGGACAGATGGGCGGCTTGCATGGTTGCCATACAGTTAAATTCAACTTCTGTAATAACTTGTAATCATCTGTTCATACCATGACTTGTAATCATACTGCAGTGTGTCAGTTTCAATTAATAATAAACACAAATATAATGTATGTTTCTTGTCCTTCGGCTCTCTCCCTTCTCATACACACAAACAGGGGCTGGTTGCTAGGGACCGGAGGAGGGAGAGAGACATACTAACCATAATCATCTCTAGTCTACTGTATCCTATGTAATTAATAGGCATGTCCAAGTCAATTCGTACTGTAGCAAAGCCATCCACAGTAAATGAAAGTGAATTTTATAGGGTACTATATCGATTAGGGTGTCCCAGAAAACCTCGAAAATCTTGGGTCTCACCAGCCAAAAAGTTTCCCTTGTAGATGACAATGTTTGTGGACAATTTTCAATTTTTCGGATGCTATTTAGGGTCCCCCAAAGGTTCCTAACTTTAGTCTTCATTTCTATCGTAAAATGCTTGTTATTTGCACATGTTTCAATCTAGAATATTGCAAGGCTGTTAGGGGTGTCCAGAAAAATGATACATCGCAGAAACCAAACATCCCTTATTTTCCCCCTCCCCATTATTCTATTCATATATTGTCTAGTATTTTTTTACAGAATTTTAATATGCTATCCTGAGGTCCATCAAAGCTCCCAAACATACCCTACTTCAACTCCCAGAACTCAAGTCGCTCATGCTTGGGTCTTGGAATGTCGGTCCATTGTTGATTTACTCTTATTATCAAAAAATTAAAGAAGAGTCCAATGTAGATGAACTTTTCATGGTTTGTTTGTCTCGACGAGAGCTACATCCAGGAAAAAATATAGGATTAAATTCAGGGTCATTCAAGGTTATGTCAAGGTCATAAAAACGAAATCTATCAAAATACAAAAAATGATCAGATCTCGGCCAATAATTGTTGAAATTAATTAACTCTTTCTTGCGTTTCTCGTCATGATAATGGCTACCTGTGATGTGATAAGAAACAAGGATACCAAATGTAAGACGATCGAAAGTTATTTCAAAGACAAAAAGGTCAAGTTCAGAGAAAAATTTGAGGAAATTGCCTTAACTCGGTAAAATGTTGCTCTATTTTGATTTGGGCAATGACCTATCCCTCTAGGTTGATAAGATTGGTAATTACATACAAAAAAGGGCTGTTCGATTAATTGCTGGTGTTCGAAAATGGGCACATACATGTACTGCCCCACTGTTTAGAGAATTGAAAATACTGAGAATCGACCAAATTAAGGATTTTCAAGTTGGGGAGTTCTTTTTTTCGCTTGGAGCACGGACTTCTCCCTCCGATATTCAAAGATGTCTTGCCCCATGCTTATGATATACTCGTACACTCCCACTATACTAGAAATGCCTCCACTTTTCGTTCTGTTAAGATTAATTCCAACGCTCGGCTCCATACAGTCAAGTCTCAGGGGACACTGATATGGAATGCAATCCCTTCCAATATACTCATGTCTAACAATTTGTTCATCTTTAAAAAAGATTACGTACACACCTTCTTTTATCTGTATAACATCTACACATTACCGTGAATGGCACAAAGCCGAATTTAGTTAAGTTCTTAGTTAAGATTATAATTAAGTTTTTCTTCTCGTGCAATGATTTGATTTAATAAGACCCTTACCATTATAATCTCTTTCTTTCACAGGCCAATAATGAATTTAGGTTAAAGAATACAAAGGCACGGGGACCCTACTTAAGCGGGACTAACATCCCTTCTGGGTTTCCCTTTTGCTATCCTGGTTTCTTTTTCTCTTTATGTCGTTATGTGATAAATATTGTTGTTATGTTTTTTGGGTTGCAATTAGATATATATTTCTGTTATGTTTTGGGGTTGCAATAAATTGATTTGAATTGAATTGAATTGAATTTAAGTTATTCTTTTGCCTGTTTGCTCAGACTGATCAAACCTACATTCCAGAAGACAGAGTACTTAAAGCCTAACACAATCCAAGGTTATTTCAAGGTCAAAACGTGAAAATCAAATAAATATGATCGTAGATCAGCCAAATGTTGTTTCGTTAAAGGGGTTATGAGTTATGGTCATTTGACCTTGATTTTTAAGTTTTGACCTTTAAATGACCTTGGATTGTATTAATCTTTTAGTACTCTGTCTTCTGGAAGACTAACACAGATCCAAGGTAATTTTTTTTGTGATAATGAGAGTAAATCAACAATGGACCGACATTCCAAGACCCAAGCATGAGCGCCTTGAGTTCTGGGAGTTGAAGTAGGGTATGTTTGGGGTTTTGATGGACCTCAGGATAGCATATTAAAATTCTGTAAAAACACTAGACAAGATATGAATAGAATAATGGGGGAAAATAAGGAATGGTTGGTTTCTGCGATGTATCATTTTTCTGGACATCCCTAACAGCCTTGCAATATTCTAGGATTGAAACACGTGCAAATAACGAGCATTTTACGATAGAAATGAAGACTAAAGTTAGGACCCTTTGGGAGACCCATAAATAGCATCCGAAAAAATTGAAAATTGTCCACAAACATTGTCATCCACAAGGGAAACTTTTTGGCTGGTGAGACCCAAAATTTTCGACCAAAACGTTTTTCTGGGACACCCTAATATCTATGCAGAGCTTCTCATTTGAAAATAGAACTGGTCTGTGCGGTCTGTCAACCTGTCAGAAAATAAAACGAATATCTATCGGTCTGTCAACATGTCAGAAAATAAAACGAATATCTATCAGAAGGCGATTGGAAAATCGATCGCGCTGGATTGCATAGGCGATCGGTGCGCGATCGACCTCGAGAGCTTTTGTGTACAGCGTATTTTGTGAATCGTATTCGTATAGCTTCATATTATAGAGTACTAAATCTAGTAGGCCTATCTCCGTTCAGTTCCGTTATTACTGCTATTGATTGTATATTTAACGTTGGTTGAGCCTTCGGCATACGTTGAGCAATCAGTTTTGCCTTGACCTTTCAGTCCAGTCGAATTTTGTCGGCGTGCTTTCTGCAGGACATGCAGAAAATTTTGTTCACGAATTTTGTTCACAATCCGACGGTTTTCTACCTCAACTACATCCACATCGAATGAGTCACCTAATTTCAAGACAGAACGTGCTAAACGGTACACTATAGGCTATTATTCCACTTCGGCACCGTCGCCGACATTGTTGCTTTCAATAATTTCCGAAATTAGTGACGCTACGAACTTACAAATGACGTTAAGCGGGAGGTGTCCACCGTGTTGTTATGCCCAATCATATTGCACGAAATTGTAGCGATCACTCAGCAACCATTAGGTCACAAATCGCCGCGTTCCGAACGCATTCACCGCCGCCGCAAGTAAGCAAAAATTAAAGTAATGTAAATTAGGTAAATAAAATAATGGTTCCAGTTTCCTCTTGGAGTAAATCGATCGCGCTCGATTTGCGCGATCGATTTACCGATCCACCAGACCTTTGCTAGGCGATCGACCAAGGAGATCGATCGATCGCCTCAAATGAGAAGCTCTGTATCTATGTTATTTTAATGGTCTCTTGTGCTTTTAAAACTTCATGCAAGGCATGCATACAGTACTCTGTACCTAGGCAGGTACTTAATATAGCGCCTTTAGAGTAAATATTAATTCATTGAGCCCGCTAGTCTACGTTAAAGGTAATTGAGACAACAGGGACAGCAAGTAGTTTTCAGATACCTGGGAAATTTACCTCTGGCGGGTTCTCACACTCTAAAAAGAAGCTCAGCCAACACACTGAGATTTGAAAGTTGCCACGATAATCAGAGTTCCTGGTCCGTGCTACATTAAGAAGGTGGACTGACTGGCACTCCCTAGTATATGGTAGAAGATGTGGACCATGTGGTGTCATGATGCTTTAGGCAGCAATCCAATTACCTCTTATTCGTTTTTAGTCCGATATTTCCTTGATTCTTTTAACGAGGAATCAAGATGACTGAAAAGTTTTAGGTTGTACCACTTGTACCACTACCAGTTACCCAGATCCACATACGTATCTGTATCAGTGACGTGCTTGGTCATTTGGCTATTAGATTATGTTCCCAAAGTACACATAATCTCTCGGAACCTAGAAATACTCCGAAGAAACAAAATTTCTGGGTTCGATAAAACTCGTCGAGAACCGAAAGGGAGAAAGTGCTTCAAAACGGTGATAGTATTAGGCTTTGGGTCGAAACGGTCGAGGGATGAGAATTATAAGGCTCTATGTCCACTGTATAGGATTTTCGAGTTATTGGTAGCATTGCAAAGATCTTTTTCAGATCTCTATGTCCATCTGAGACTCAAATTTGTAGCATGTCTAGCAGCAGAGATTATTTGAAACTGAATTTATAAAGCTCTATGTCGCACATTTCCAGCTTTTCGAGAATAATTATTAAGCTCTATGTCCTACAGCAAATATGATCGCTGCATTCAAGCCACGTGATGTGAATCTATTCAGTATTATTAGGCTCTATGTCAAAAAAATGACGGCTCGTTTACATCGGTATCACGGAAAAAATTGACTGATTTTGAATTTCTAGCTCTCTTACAGGATGAAGAGGGGTAAGATAATAATTTTATTTATAGCTTAATTCTAGATTGTCTTCACTCTATAAAATTATACGTGGTATTTCTATAGTTTTGATTGATTTATATAGTGCACTGTTCCATTATAGCCTATAAGTCAAGCCGTATACCTTTATCACAAAGTTAAAGATATTTAAACAGAATTCAATTTAAATGATTTATTATTCATTCATTCATTCATTCATTTCAGATATTTATATAGCGCCCCTTCAAGATTTCTACCCAGAGGCGCAAAGTAAACATAAAGTAGAGTAAACACCCGCTGTGAAATTTTACAAGGTTTACAAGGAGAACTATCTTGCGTCACACGAGCAACTCGCCTAAATCTAGGTTAGTAATGATAATGAGGACTACGATGTTAATAATAATAATATCAGGCACTAAAATAATATTAATAAATAAACCAATTAGGCTACTTATCTTAAGATTTATTGTTTCATTTCGTTCCTTATTCTTTCTCGTTGTTCTCATTCTTCCGATCCTTTCCTTCTCCTACGTTCGTCTTCTCCCATGACCATCTCGGCTGTTCTTACCCCGACTGCCCTCCTTTCTTCCTGACCGATCCTTAAATTATTTCTCTCTCTCATAAGACAGCTTGGCCTAGCATCTTTCCGCCTGAACCTATTCCTCTAAATTCCTCGCTGATCCTCTATCTTCCTAAAACTTGCCGGACCACTGGTCTGCTATGGACTCTTCTTTGTCCCTACCTGCACTCGGCTCATCCCTTCCTCCCTGCCTCCTATTCCTTACCCACTGCAACTATTTTTCATCTATACTGCCCATGTGTACCTTACCTCTCACTAATATTCTGTTGCCTGGTCAAGCCGTGCTTGCAGAGGTAGTAGTGCTCTCCCTTCAAGCTGTAGGCCTACCTCGTTACCTGATCTATCCCTGTTACTAAGACTACCTAGCAATATTTCAGTCTACTAATAGCTCATCCTGATCCACACTCTGATCTGTCTAACACAATCCTGATCATCATGACTTCTGCCTCTACATCTCCTGCTTTCCTACTGTCTTATTTCTATAGCTCCTATTTCTTCTCTCTGTCATACCTTTAACACATCGAATAGACGTCGTTGCGTTAACACTCATTCGTTAACTCTTCTGCAGATGTAACCATAACATTAACTAACTATGCACAGCAAATTACTTAAATCTGTGCTTTTTAATTATTCTAGTGAAAGAATACTGCGAAACAGTTGATCTAACTTCACACTACCATAGGCGGAGACTTGGTCTTGGGTTTGGGGGGGGACCGGTGAAGGAGCGGCCGAAGGACGATTGGCGAGGCTTGCAGCGCCGAGCAGGGGCAGGGGTTTGGGGAGGGATTTTAATTTCCACACTGTAATGGTAGCATTTTAAGCTGTCATCTGAACAAAATTGCTCTATAATTTGAGTGCTGATAGGAACCAGCTGTCACTCGTAGGTTACATGTAGTTTCAGTCGTGTTTGATTTTGGGGAGGGGTTTGGGAAGAGATGTGACCCCTCCCCTATCTAAATTTTTTTTGAATTTCCACACTGTAATGGTAGCATTTTAAGCTGTCATCTGAACAAAATTGCTCAATAATTTGAGTGCTGAAAGGAACCAGCTGTCACTCGTAGCTTACATGTAGTTTCAGTCGTGTTTGAGTTTGGGGGGGATTGTGGAGGAGATGTGACCCCTCCCCATCTAAAAGTTTTTGAATTTCCACACTGTAATGGTAGCATTTTAAGATGTCATCTGAACAAAATTGCTCGCTGTCACTCGTAGCTATTATTATTATATTCATGAAATATTTCAGAAATATTGGGGGGATATAAGCAGCTCCGTCCCCCACCTCAAGTTTTTGGGGGCCGTCCCCTGTCTCCCCCTAAGTCTCCGCCCCTGCGTGACACTACCAGGTTGCATCTGTTGCTGCAAAATATGATGACTGTTTGACAATGATCAATGGACCAACAGACGAAACATTTCATTTTGAAGGAAACACATGTGCTGTAAAAGATTTCATGTTATGCGAGACATGCGGTCGATTCAAGGGATGTTCGTACGAAACTAGAATGTCTCATGAAGCAAATGAAAGGAACGCATCCCGCATCATCAGAAGCCAAACAGGATGGCACTAACAAAAACAGGAAAGAGAAACAGTCAGTAACAACATTGGTCAAACCCAGATAACAGAAAAATTAGCAAGAAAGAAAAGCATTCAGCTGCATCAGAAGCTAAACAGGATGACATTAACAAAATCGGAAAAGAAAACAGTGAATGGCAACATCTTTTAAACTTTAACAGTACTGTGAAAGAACAATGTTATAACATTCACATAATAATTTCTCCTCAATTGTTCCAAACCATTCTGTGAATGTAGGCTAATGTTACTACGAGCTGCTATTAAGAGCATCACAATCAATTAACAACAGAAAAATCTAGATCAGTTACGTCCTATTCCAATGTTGCAACATAACTTTAGTTGCATAAATGATCCTTACATTTTCGCACTCTGTGCGTTTGATTTTATGTTTGTTCAGATTTGTGCATGTATGTTTTGTTTCTGCCTTCGGGCATAATAAAGTACTGATTGAGAATTATTTGATTCCTATCCTAAAGTGTCTAAAATAAAGCTAAAACCAAGCCAGTGATTTATATTTACGAAGTGACTAGCGGACCGCCAGGCGGTCCGCAAGTTTTAAATACTAGCGGGCCGCCAGTCACGTGTCAGATCATTTATGTCGGGCAAAAGTGGTTTTTTAGTTTTAACGGGTTAGAAAATTGAAAAAAGTGTATGACACAACTAATTTAAAAAAAAATCAGTATGGTAGGCAAATTTAGAGCAGGTGTTTGAAAGGTACACGTAGTCGAGGAGAGAAGAATTCTTAGTAGAGCCCACATTCATTTCAATTGGTAGATAGAAGGTGCATTCTTAAAGCATTTTTGAAGGAAGCTAAGATATTTAAGCTACGTATCTCCCAAGGCAGATTATTCCAAGTCATAGGACCATTGTGCTTGATCGAATGTTTCCTGTAATTTGTTCGAAATCTGACTGGGCGAAGATTTTCCTTGGTCCTTGTGTTGTAATTATGTATCTCATTTAAAAAGTGAAGTAATCTTTAAAATTCAATGGTAAGGCTTTGTGAATATATCTGAACATAAAAATACCAGTCTGCAATTTGTTTATCTTTACAATGTTCAAGATTCTCACTTGTTGAAATAGTTCAAAAGTAGGGGCATAGTACTTACTTTTGGTAATTACACGAATGGCTCTCTTCTGTAATTTCATTAGTCTATCTGTAATTTCATTAGTCTATCTAGACGAGTTGAATAATTCGAAGCCCAGCTTATGTTGCAGTACGTCAGGTATGGGTGGATTAGAGCATAATAGAGTTTTTGTAATATGTGAGAGGGGAACAGATAGGAGATCTTGGTCATAATACCCACATTTTTTGCAATTTTATTTTCAATATTATTAATGTGGACATTCCAAGTAAGGTGTTCATCAATATGAACTCCTAGGAATTTAGCTGACTTTACTTGTGAAATTTCTGAGTTTTCAATAGACAATGAGTAGTCTGAGACAGGCAGGCTCTTTCTGCTCGATCTGAATAGCACAAAAAATTTTTTCTGAAGATTTAAAGATAAACGATTAGCCTTAAACCAATCAGCTATAAGAGTTGACTCATGATTAGCAATCATAAATAAATTTTCAATCGATTTATGGGACAAAAAGATATTAGTGTCATCAGCGAATAATATTAGGTTAAGTAAGGATGAAGCATTCAGTAAGTCATTAATGTAGATTAAAAATAAGAGAGGTCCAAGATTTGACCCCTGAGGGACGCCACATTTTATTGTTTTTAGTTTAGACGTGGCACCATTACAATTGACACACTGTAGCCTTTGATCCAGATAATTTTTAAACCATTTAAATTGTAGACCTCTTATCCCATAATTTTCAAGTTTATTTACAAGTATGACATGATCCACAGTATCAAAAGCCTTAGCTAGGTCAATGAAGATACCTAAAGAAAACTCATTATTGTCAATAGCCAGTGAAATTTTATCTTGGAGATCAATTAATGACATGGCAGTAGAATGTCCCGATTGAAATCCATGTTGTAAAGGATATAGGAAATTATTTTGACAAATATAGTTATAAAGCCTTATATACATTAATTTTTCCAAAAGTTTAGCAAAGTATTGAAGGGTCGATATAGGGCGATAGTTTGAGGCTTCTGCACGATTGCCCTGTTTAAAAATAGGTATTACCTTAGCCATTTTTAATGCAGAAGGTATAGTGCCAGTCATAAAGGAAGCATTGAATATAGCAGCTAGTGGTAAGCAATGTTCCCTCTAAGCTGCGCGTCTGCGCGGCCGCGCAGTTCGTTAGAAAATGCCGCGCAGCAGTTTCAAAATTCAGCGCACAAGTTTTGGTAGGAAATAGTTATGAGCTAAAGTTTTACTTAACTTAAAGTAGGCCATTGAATTATTAACCTACTTACTTATCTTTAAGTCGACGGAAGGTCAAGATCTGTGTGCGGCTGCAGATGAGCATACCAGTCTGTATTAACAGATAAGTGATCATACGAGGGGAGTTGACACCGCATATCCAGTATCTGTCTGTGTCAGTCAACTGGAACGTCCTGCCGAATTCTGCGTTCACGCGTAACAAGCTTGGCGCGCCAGATTAATTAGAGGGGATGCTCGATGCTTGTGAACTTCCTTTCCGCTCGGTTGCTGTGCCTGCTGGTTATAACGAGCTTCCAACAGGTGAAGCCGTAACCGCCCGTATGGCCAGGCCTGTGTCACACAGGCTGTATGTTAATCAGATTATCTGTGTCGAATTCCACATTGGAAGTTTAAACCAGTTTCTTACAGCATAATATTTCTGTCACTTCTGTGTCATTAAAAGTAATCGATGTCGAAACGTAAAGCGAGCGGGACTATATTGGATGGTTTTGCAAAGAAAAGTGTAGTTAAAAGTTTAAAACGGAATGGCTTAGTGAGCTGGTAAAGACAGAACTTGATGATGAGGATAAAGTCGTTTCAAGGCTCTGGATTGGAAGTCAATATCGACTGAGTTTATCTACTATGGTTGTCGCAGAAAGATAGGCGGCAGAAACTGTAGCGTTCAGCATTATTTTGATGCCAGAATAAGAACTACATGTAGCCTCCTACATCATGAAGGTATAGTTTTGCATTCGTAAAACTATTCGTGATTTCTAAGCCATACATCTTCTTCAAATAAAAAAAAGACATAATTACAAAGTTAACGTGTATTTAGTCAGTATACTGTAGTCTGTAGTTACAATTTACAATCACAAATGTTTCTAAAAATGTTTTCGCTCAGTTTTAGCCTATTGCTCATGCGGAAAATTAGGCTGCTCAAAAAGCCGTCAGTTCCGCGCACGCAGGAAAAATATTAGAGGGAAAGTTGGTGGTAAGGCTAATAAGTGAAGATAAGGATTGGCAATGCACGGATCAATATCAACCGGCCCAGAACTGTGTGATATGCATAGTCCGTCCAAGTTGAATGATTTCTTCAGGTGAGGTTGGAGCCACCACAAATGAATTACAAGGACTTTCACTTAAGTAATGTTGGTAGGATTCGGACCCAGGAGGAATTTTTTCAGCTAATGATTGACCTACATTTATAAAGAAATCATTGAATTTATTTGCAATTAAGTTAGAGTCAGTGACCATTATATCGTTAATGAGTAAGCCTTCAATCCTTCTTTCCTCAAGTCCAGATTTGATTATCGATCTTATTATGCTCCATGTTTTTTTAAAGTTTTGACTGTGTTTTATAAATTGAAATGTTTCAGGTTCAAATCCCGTAAAGGCAGAAATTTTCCTATGTTATACCCCGTTAATATTCTGCCCATTTGAAAATTTACGTATTTCCTTGGGTCTGGTGTTGGGAGTGCTTATGAGTAGTTACCTTGGCTAGGGTAAAGTTAGGCATCGTGAGGGTCGGTTAGGGTCAGGGTTAGGTTTAGTGTGGTCATTACAAAACATAGTACCATCCTAACACCATGTTATACCCCGTTAATATTCTGCCCATTGAAAAATTTACCTATTTCCTTGGGTCTGGAATAGGGAGTGCTTATGAGTAGTTACCTTGGTTAGGGTAAAGTTAGGCGTCGTGGGGGTCGCCTATGGTCAGGGTTAGGTTTCATCAAATCAAATCAAATTTATTCGAATCGATTCCATGAACAGTGGGTACAATGTACACGTGTGAATACAGTTATTAACAGTTTACATTTCGTAAGCGCCATTAATAAGAAACAAAAATTGAAGAGGTTATAGTCTAACAGGTTAAATAATAAAAATCGATTCATGGGGAGAAGAAGCCCAATGGGCTTATCTAGTCTTCCCCACTATGATGGAACAAGTTGATAGAACTAGAAAGGAAACATGTGTCAGTTCAATTAACATAGAATGAGAAATAGGCATGGCAGCAGTAAAATCAATGTCAGTTAAGTAAGTGTTTTTATAGGCCTGTTTGAAGGAGTTGAGTGACCTCTGATTACGGATGCCACGGTCAATGGAGTTCCATAGTTTAGGCCCAGTTATTCTAGCAGAAAATTGTCTAACATTAGTTTTACAGATTGCAGAGCGAAGATTAAACCGTTTAGTGTCGTCATTACAAAACATAATACCATCCTAGCACCATCCCAAAATAAACCGTAAAACGCCAATAAACTTACGCAGCATGATACTAAATGTTTGTCACTAACGCGTAATAAAGCCTAAATTAAGGTCTTCTGTCAATTTTCCGTCTTGGCGGACCGCTAGTATTCGAAATTTGAGGGCCGCCTGTGTCTTTCTCTCTGGAGTCACGTGAGACTGGCGGCCCGCTAGTATTGGAAACTTGTGAACCGCCTGGCGGTCCGCTAGTCACATCCTTATATATTATCTGAATGTCCGCTAAAACATGGGTCCACAAGCCGCAAAACACATTGAGAATAAAAAATCTGTTTGTTTCATGCTCCCACGCTAATTCGAACTTTAAAACCTATGTTTGTTCGGTGTTTAATGGATTATAACTGATAATTCTCAGCCCTCACTTGCTGTACATTTTTATATGGCTCTATGTCCATTTTATACATGGACATTCTTTAAAAAATTCATAAAATTTTTGCGCGTTTTGTTTGCAGCCTTTTGCTCTCTACAATGTTATTGTATTAATAAAAGAACAAAACGAGTCAGTTACATTTGTAATATTTTCATTATTCTTTTTGTGTTTGTATGCTGAACTTTCAAATTTGAATATCTCGGAATTGTACTTTTTGGACATGGAGCCTTATAATTCTCAGCCCTCGCGGTGTCTTCATATAGGCTATATGCGTCAGAATGCGCTTAAGCTCCATGATAAAAGTAAGCCCAGCGAGTACGGATCAAAGTTTCAACGGCCAACATTATAAAATGATTTTGTGGCTGGAGTGGATGCCGCGAGTTACACGGTCCCACCGTCAGAGCAAGAATCAGCAGTCAAGTATGAAGCAGCCATGGTGTCAGTCACAGTGACAATTCAACGCCAATGTGCCATGGAAAGAGTCCGTCAGATCTTTTGCCATCAGTTCTGAATATACGAGATTGCAGGTGAGCTCGAGCTTCTCAGCTATAAGGGCGTCATATTTGGCATTAATCCACTACTTTGAAATAGCTCCCAGCAGCGGCATTTCTGACATGATGGGAGGGCCTACAAGGTGGAGGGTTGATCATCCACTAATGTGACTAATTAGCCTATTCTTATAATTTTTTTAAGCCGAAGCAAAAGTGATACCTCAGTAACAACAACAACAATCATTCTACCCGTGTACAGCCGCCATTTTGTAAAACAGGGAACCACTCTACAGCCGCCATTTTGTAAAGCAGGGAACCAGCGTACAGGCGCCATGTAAAGCAGGGAACCAGTCTACAGGTAATTAGGTCACGTGATTAATTAGGTCACTTCCGGTCCAGGTAATTAGGTCACGTTCCTGTGACGGCACTTCCTGCTTTAAGTCAATGGTCAACCCACTACTATCGTATCTTTCAAGGCCCGGTTGGCCAGCGCACGGGAAGCATAGCAGGATGTGGAGAAGTTTGGGAGAGCTCGGCGATTAGAATATCTTAGCGTCATGGCTGGCGATGTTATCCAATCGTACCCCTAGAAAAAATACTACCACTACCACAACCGCTACCACTACCAACTACCACTACTTCTAGTAATAGGCCTACTATTAACTTTATTAATTCTGAGATTCACTGACTAGCCCGGTATAACAGCAATGATACCGATCTATTTCATCTTATAGATGGCAAGATTTTGGAACTAAAACACAAACTGGAGCAGGATGCAAAGGCATGGGCGGAAAAGGAAGAGCATCTAATGAACAGAACGCAAGAACTACAGAGGGAACTTTCAGGTAAAAAAACTTATGTAGCGTAATATAATTTTAGTCATAGAGCAGTGAAGTAGGTAAGTTCTATCTATGTTAACTAAATTTCATTATGAAAGTATGATACAGTCATGAGAAGCTACCCGACTATTAAGTATATTATTATTATTATTTTGCCAGAGGTTGGCTACGCGTAATCCTTCAGGAGTCAACCAATTATGCTAGGAGCTGTTATGGGCATCTGGCAATCAGGCCTTGTCCTGTGCATTATTACTATTGTTACGGGACAGGGCCGAGTGGAAATCGTGTCTGCCAGGTAAGGCCCTTGCAGTCTAACAGGTATCCTTTATTTAAGAAAAGAACTGAAAATGCGACAAACGGTCGTGGTTTCAGGTTAACTTAAAAGGTCTCCTTTGTATTGTATTGTATTTTCGTTTATTTCATAACTTGCTGTAAAAACGCAACAAGTAACATATCAATGCATGATTATGCAGTTATGGTATTAGACACTATACTGTTATAGCTTTAGGCCTAGATACTGCACTGGTCTGCACTATAATAGGCATACAGTTCTAATAGGGCAAATTGGATTGGATTATAGTGTTGAGAGTGAGGCTAAACGAGGATTCAGACAGCAGCTAATAAATGTCTTTGACCATCTGGCGTGGTAAAAAGTTCTTGCTGTCCTTGGCTGGCAGGGCAAAGGGGTGGGGTCTGAGTCGCATATTGTATCGGCTGATTCGGCTCTCCTGTCGCTCATGGCACATTCGACGTAGAACGCAGGTAAGTAAGTAAAACCTCAATTATTACAGCGCTATAGTATGTGTGCTGCAAGCGCTGCAGGGTGGGAGAGAGGTGTTGCAAAGCAGTGCAGCGCTGCAAGGCAAGAGGGAAGGGGCATGCAACAGGGTGCTGAAAGGCGAGTAGGCGTGGCCAAAAAGAGGCGGAGGAGTCTGCAACAAGTGTTGCAAGGCAGTGCAGCGCTGCAAGGCAAAAGGGAGGGGCTTGCAGCAGAGTGCTGCAAGGCAATGCAGCGCTGCAAGGGCGCTGCAAGGGTGCTGCAAGATTGTTTCATAGGTGCTGCAAGGCAATGCAGAGCTGCAAGACGGTGCAGGGCTGCATGGCAAGAGGCAAAAGAAGGAGACGACGACGATGAAGAGGAGGAAGACGACGACGATGAGGAGACGACAAAACGACATGGCGACCAGACTTACATGTACCTTCTCCTAACTCCTAAATCTCATAAACCGTGCTTGCTTTTTGCGTATCATTTACCGTTCACCATCACCCAGTGCCGCACTTGCCTCTGTTCATGAGTCAGTCTGTAGTAGGATTGACTACAGTGCCATCTATTTTGATCTACCTTTGGGGTGCATTGGGCAGCTTGAGCGCGTGCTTCGCGCAGCCGCTAGGCTTGTTGGTGGTATTCAAAAATTTGAAAATATGTCTCGCATTATACGCGTGACGTGCTCCATTGGCTGCCTGTTTCCCAGCGCATTAAATTTAGGATTTCGGTCTAGGTCTGGCGGTACAATAACCTTCCTCCAGATCTGCGTGTTCTTTTATTTATGGACTCTGCAGATATCTTTGATAATGTCCATTAATTATGTCAACAAAATAGCGGGGAGGGGTTTGGAAAAGTGTGACAGTTGTTGACAAGGGGAGGGAGTTCGGTACAATTTGACGTAAACACATTTTACCAATGAATCAACGCAAACTCTTCAAAATGGTATCTTAAACATTAAGTAATGCTAAAAATATATGAAGTGCATAATGTTTAATACTACTAAAGAGCTGGTAATAAACTAAACTCATATATTTTTAAATTCGAGATTGCATTCTTAGTGTAAAAAATCTAACAGTGATTCTACAATCTACAATCTACATGTATTGACCGGTTGTGTTTCTTTTTTGTAGATAGAAGAGTTCTGGGATTGTTGACATAATTTTATTGGGGGTTCTTTCATTGTTTGGCAGTTGTTGACAAGGGGGAGGGGGTCAAAAACTGCCTGAAATTTAAAATTTGTTGACATAATTAATGGATGACTCCTAAAGCGCTAAGCTTAAGGGCTAAGTGCAAGGCACCACTATTTCAAGAGCGCTGCGTTAATTAAGTCAGATGGGCTCAGAGTAAGATCTCTTAAAATTGTACAATATACTTAGACTGGCTAAACATTTGAATAGTCTTGCTGAAGAACATTATCGTGATTAGCCGAAATCTTGGCTTAACATTTATCACTAAGATTTCAAATGAAAGGCCGCATACAAAACAGATCAAACCCTCTTAGTAGAAATTGCGGACATTTTTGGAATACTGCTTTCAGTAGTTTTCGCTGGTATCATTATTTTAGAAGGAAAATCCGGTCAAGTACAATACCCAATTTCATTTAGGCATTTGATTAGGTCGTCTGCAGTCATTTCAACTACTGGGCGCCTATCATTAAAATTTAAAATCCTTGCGAAATGTAGATATTCTACTATGAAGACCAAAATCCAGACCAACTTCTCTCTGCGTTACATTTTACATAAACTTTCTCTGTAAAAAATTATTAAATTGTTGGCATCCAATTTCTAGAAAATAATTTTTACCTTTTATATTGTAGGCCTAACCATTAATTAAAGATAATAAGACTAGTATAATATTCCAGCTTTCGTAGCGTAGGCCTACTTGCAATGTTACGACGTTCCATACATGTACTTTATGCTACAAGTCCTTAACCTTAGGCCTACACTAAAGAATCATTAAGCATGAAAATAGTAACTATTAATTTTAGAAAATGGTATACTCGGTAGCACCCTTACCCACAGATGTAGCCCGCTTCCATTTTTACATATGCTATTAAATACGATGCTTTATATCTCCACGGAAAATGTTTACTCTCCAAATACGGTTATAATTGTTGAATTTCCTTCATATATATTTTACCTGGCCGCCAAAGAGCACGGCCTTCTATAATACAGGAGCTCCTAATTAGAACCAAATCAAATCTTCTATTATTGCAGCCAAATTAGTCAAAATAAACGGGAGCGGTTCAAAAGAGCGACAAATCAAAAGAGCGACGTAACAGAAGAGCGACATAAATGCCGTATCAAAAGAGCGACAACCTATGAAATTAAAAATAATTCAAAAGAGCGACATAACGAAAGAGCGACAAATATATTTATGTACTCATTTATGAGCAGTAAATCTAGATATCGAGTCAAAACATTATATCTAGGCTATGAGTCTAATAAAGTGTCATTCAGTGTCTGATTCTTCAACAACAACAACTCTATGACATGAGGTCAAGTGCACATTGTGGGCAATCCCTCGAAGGTATTCATCGAGAGGGATAGTGCCATGTCTCCCCACAACAGTTGAAATCCTCTCTTCTTTTTGGAATTGCTCTTTCTTCCTCTTTACTGGAATGTTCCCTGCAATCAGTCTCTCGACCTCTTGATCTGTGCGGTGGTTCTCTTTTATGAATTCTCTTATCGTCGAGAACACTCCCAGGTGGTAACGCGCCACTACAGTCTCGAATCTCCTGTGCCAAGCCTCCAAGCTGTTTGTTCTTGGGAGGTTATGAGCTCGAAGAGGGTGAACACTCCAGAGATTTCAGAAACTGAGCCCATGCTTATATCGCTCGCTCCGCCTATTCACTCCGACATCCGCGTCCCTTTGAAGCTAACATCAGAGTACGGAACCCCGAAGTACATCAAAATACAAATATACAATGGCTGGAATTGGCACCTATAGGCCTATTATAGTCCTTAGAAGTTATTCATAACGAACCTCTAAATAAACACAAACAAACTCTCTTTAGTAGAAACTGAAGTAACTCTTTGATAAACAAGAGCCAATAATTTCTGGGTATACGAATACACTACCCCCTAGTCTATTCCCAAGTACGATAATAACCAATTTGTCGCTCTTTTGTTACGTCGCTCTTTCGTTACGTCGCTCTTTAAAATCAGCAATATTTGTCTCGCTCTTTTGAAACTGATGCCCATTTGTCGCTCTTTTGTTACGTCGCTCTTTCGTTATGTCGCTCTTTTTCGAACCTAACCCAAATAAACATCATTAATCACATAAGGGGTGCTACGTTGGAGGGGAAAGGGAAACTCAGAAGGATAAAGGAATCCCGCTGAGTAGGACCACCCTAATAGGAATTTAAAAAATCTCCAAGATGGTCAACAGAGTAAACAAATTTCTCCATCTAATGGCTGAACCCCAGAGGTCAACAAACTAAAACAATCAATTGCAGGAATGCAGATCTATTAAGATTAATCTACACTTCAATTTAGCAAAATACAATATGATTCTTAACAACGAGCTTGACTATAATCTTAAGTACGCGCGGCTATTTACACTTTACAAAAATACTTATTTATTTGTGATGTGGAGGAGAGTACTAAAGTTTACGCCATCTCTTTTTAAAGGTCAATATATTATTAAACATTATCTATTGAACAAATAAAAAGAATATGACTCGATAGATTGTACCTTAGTTAAGATTGTTTATAATGTACAACTGTGAACATTATAATCTGTTTTGTTTTGATTTTATTTGTTTGTTTTAAATCTTGTACTGCAATGTTTTGTTATTTAGTTATTTGGCTATGATTTAGCCCTAACATTGTTATTTAAATAGAATTTTATAAAACTATATGATCATAAAAATCGTCTTGCCATCACTAAATGTAATGTGGAAAAGGGGCAGCCCTGCAATAGCGGATTATTTTATCCTTTAGGGCTGTCCTGTTGACGGCATCAGCAGATTAACATTTATTTTTTTTAATGACTGATTGTTAATTAATTGTGCTGTTGTTGATTCAATAAACGGCTGATTGATTGATTGATTGATTAATTTTGTGAGATGTATTACCGGTGATATTTCATTCCATATCTGAGTACCATAGGACTTGATAGTGCAACGTCTAGTATTAGAATGAGCTGAAACAGGGCGGAATGCAGAGGTATTCCTAGTAGAGTACAAATGAATGTCAGAGACGTGCTGGAGAAAACCCTTAAATGTAGAAGGCTGTGCGCAGAGCCGCCTTCAAACTAGTCATAGGACGTTAAAATTTGGCCTTTACAATGCGAATCATCAGTTTTCAGTCGAGTCGAATCTCAAATCGAATCACTTGCTATTCATGTAATGTATTGTATTGTAGGGCTATTGTATTTAAACATTTATAAAGCGCCTCTCACAGTGCACGCCAATCAGAGGCGCTCCCAGTGCAAAAGTCCTCGAGAATAAAGACAATTTGAGGTAGCGAAAAGATGTAGCAGGACCACAATATAGTTTGGTAATGCGAACAAAGGGTGGAAGTTGATTCCATGACGAAGGGTCAATGCAGGTAAAGGCAAGGGACTGGGCTAAGGCCGTTCTCACTCGAGGAAAAAAAAGGTCAAGACGATCCGAAGAGCGGAGCGGTCGAAGGGAAGCAGCCGAGGTAAGCCAACGTATTGAGTCACGTAGGTATTTCGGGGCAAGACATAGGTAGGATCGGCAAATGATGGCAAGCACCTTTAACTGGATGCGTGCAGTACGAGGAAGCCAATGTAGTTGTTCAAACATGAATTTAGAGATATGGGAGAATCTTGGAAGTCTGGCAGCTGCATTAAGAACCGATTGCAAAAAGGAGAGGCACACTTTAGGGATGCCAACAAAGAGAGAATTTCAATAGTAAATGCGAGAGCAAATAAAGGCATGAACTATTTAGGTACAAACCAAAGAAGAAACAGATCGTCGGATTGTCTTAATGTGTACTTGCTAGCACAGGCGTACCACAGCTACATGTACACACAGTTGTCACTATTATCAGTGTAGGCCTAATAAATAACTTCTGCACTTTAAAATCAAGAAAATTAAAGTTTAAGTTAATTAACAGAATTAAAATAGCATATATAATTTGTTAGAAAATAAAATCAAATATACTGTTCCATTTTATTGTATCATATTCAAACATTTATAAAGCGCCTCCAGAAGGGTAAAACATCCAGAAGCGCTCCCAGTGCGCAAGGCCACGCGATAAGAAATAGGCATTGAGAAAAGCAAAGGAGGAGGGTTACCAGCTAGAATTTGTGTGTACCTGTGGTACGCCTGTGCTAGCAAGTACACATTAAGACAATCCGACGATCTGTTTCTTCTTTGGTTTTTACTTAAATAGTTCATGCCTTTATTTGCTCTCGCATTTACTATTGATTATTAGAATTTGTTTGATACTTAATAACTAGTTATTAACTGTGGTACTCCATTGGAAATGAGTTGCGCCTTGTCAGATATTTTGACCAGTACAATGCAAGGGGTTGTGTGTGCGTAGAAAAGGCAGCCAATAAAGAGCAAGTTGAAGTGACATCATATATCAAGTGTATGCAGTCGTACAACAAGCAAATTAATGAAAATGTTAAAGAAGGAGGGTGATAAACACTCCCATACAGGTATCACACCAATGCCACTGAAAAGCAGTATGAAAAGCAGCTGTCCCAGCGCACTTTAACCAGTAGTTTTCTATACCAGTTTTCTAAGATAGATGAATGAATGATACTACACGAGACGAGAAAGTGGACCGATTACCAGTCATTGTTTCAGGATCTGGCATTGAAACAACTCCTGTATGTTCCCACGCTGTATTCCGGAACTGTTCGGGCAATGGCATATGCAATGATTGAGGTTCTCTCTGACGGGGGCGTTAAAGATTGCACCAAAGGCTTTGCACATTTAGTGGCATTTTTCCTATGACATCTTATTACATCTTCAGACGTCGAAACAAACAAATTCTTCTAGGCCTCATTACAGGTGGAGAATGATTAGTTGGATACATTAGAATTTTCACACCGTTTAACTGCACTACGCGCCGGTCATTCGATTTAAGTTTAAAAACAAAATGCATCGATGCTAATAACTCAACACTTGACACAAATTCGGCTCTGTCTCTGCCTACATGCGCGCTGTGCTACACTGGCCGCCTGTGGCCCAACGGATCTCATACCGTATTGCTTCTTTGGTTTCACGCAGCATCCTTGGCTGTGCTCCATCTTACCTGCGCAACCTCTGCCGCCCAGTGTCCGACGTTGCAGCGCGTCGAGCGCTTCGCTCCGCGACGACGGGGCAACTCCTAGTTCCGCGGGCTCGCTTGACTGCTAGGCAGCGCCGAGCTTTCTCGGTCGCAGGCCCCTCCACCTGGAATGACCTGCCATCGGAGCTGCGCTTGCTACCTTTGACCAGTCAAAAGCTTCCGAGGTCGACCGCTCATCGATCGCCTACTCAATCCAGCGTGATTGCGTGAACCGGTTTCAAATCGCCTTCTACTTTCAAATGAGACTCTGTCTGCTTCAGAAAATTGTTTAAGAATATGAAGATAAAGATTATTTGAAGCAAACCTCGAAAGGCAGCCAATGCTCACGATTATAAATTAACTACTGCACTTTTTCTCTATCTCGACATGAAAGGGCGGGTGGTCAACTTTCTCTTTACTTTCTCGTCGCCTAATCTCTCCACTGATATGGTACGGTCAGTGTGTTCATTATAGCTGAGTTGGCTACGAGCAAAATGGGGCAGAAATCTTGAAATGAATTTCTGTCCTGGCTAGGATTTTGTATGATATTGGACTGTATATTTGTTTATTGATAAACTCTGGCTGTCATAACGCAACTAGTTACAAGACACTTCTACGAGACTCTATTAGAGTGAAACCAAAAAGGCTTAGAGAGTCTTTCTAGGTCAGATGGATAAGTTTAGTTTTGTTTGTCCTGCGTTAGGCTTACCTAGTATCCCCAACGTCTCGATTGACAGTCCAGCACACTATAGCCGCTAGTTTACTAAGCCCTGCGCATTGGTCGGTTTTATGGTATGTTTCGTAACTTTCTGTGACCGGGATTCAAATTCTCATTCAGTTCGAGCTTCTTTTTGAATGAGTTCAAATTCACGTCGGATAACAAAGCATTTGATCATTGCATCTGATTAGCTGTGACTTCTTGTGTGGTGTCTTTAAAATCAACTTCACGAGTGGCAATGCATTCTTCTCTTCTTTCGGTTTTCTGCCCTCAGACAGGTTCATATGTCCAAAGGCGCCATTCTTCACGATCCTCAGCCTCCCTCTTCATCTTACTGTAGCCGTTCTTCACCATCGCCCTGTCCATTCTTGCTCTTCTTGTCTTGTCTTTCCCACTCCATTCTCCCTTCAATGATGTTTCTTATTAGGCCTAGCGAGTAGGCCTATCCCTTCATTCTCTGTCCTCCCCCCCACCATTTTCAGTATTACTTCATTTGTTTTGTGCTCCCTCCAACTTAGCCTACTCTCTCCATTCTATGCCATACCAACATTTCGAAGGCTGGATTGATGAAAATTATTCTTTGCGTAAATAGAAGTTAGATTGATGAAAATAAACTGCACACAAAACTACATTTAAGCCTACAATTCGACAAAACATGTGATGCTTCATTTCTATAGTTCCGGGACGATTCTTCAGGGGAGAATTTTCTGCAAACCGTCTTTAGACGAACAGTAAACGTTTTCCGAACATGAAATATATTTTTTAGTAACTCTTGTAATATCATGTCTGTCACCTGAAATGAAAATGCCTATAATTTTTGTCTTCATTCAATTGCAATAATAACCAAATTCCGATCAGCCTCTTCTTAACACTCCAGTCCAGGGCTGTTTTAACCCTCAGTCTACCAAGGTTTTTTGTGACATCGGTTACCAAGGGGGGTGGTGGTTACCACCCCCTGGATTTCGTGTTTGGTTTCACATATCATATCTTGTAATACAGCAATGGATTCAGCATTCAATTCTGTACAAAATGGTATATTTAGTTGTACATTATGTGAATGCACCTCGAAATTACATAACTTCAACAACGGAACCGATAATTAGCGATATTTTATATTATTGCGCACATCTTGTACTTGTTAGATAAACAAATATAAGATTATGTGTATTTATGCGTATATAAACATGTGTAGGGATGTATGTATGTATATTGGATACATAGATCAATTTCAAAACACACATAATCTTATATTTGTGTATCTGCCAAGTACAAAATATACGCAATAATATAAAATATCGCTAATTATGGGAGTTCCGTTGTTAAAAGATATGTAATTGCGAGGTGCCGATGTCACAAAAAACCTTGGTAGCCTGAGGGTTAACAACGCGTCGTCCTCTCTGTTAGCCAAGCTTTAAACTGACTGGGCCTCCTGCGGCAGAAACCCAGCTCGCTTGAGTCGATGAGTGAAGCGTTCTAGTCGATCACAATCTATTCCACTCAGAGACCCCCAACAGGCCAGAGACACTATAGCAATCTGTATTGTATTTTATTGTATTGTATTTTCATACATTAATAACTAGCTTTCAAAACGCATCAAGCAACAACAATGCATGATTATACAGGTATGGTGTTAGAGACTAAGCTATTATTGCTTTAGAAAATGTACCGTTCAGCTCGCGTC
Organism: Aporrectodea caliginosa; assembly: GCA_020284085.1. Lineage (NCBI taxonomy): Eukaryota > Metazoa > Annelida > Clitellata > Crassiclitellata > Lumbricidae > Aporrectodea > Aporrectodea caliginosa. The sequence continues at coordinate 75,583 of JACEVL010000120.1, read as the reverse complement.
ACCTCATGTAGGGACTGCGTTGGCAAACCACGTACTCGTAGAGTTTTCAGGGCGTACAAAGATGAGGAACAGGAACTTAGGATATTGTCAACGTGTTCCGTAACTGACAGTTTCTCACCAATTGTTACGCTGAGGATATCAATGATCGTCGCCCTCTTGATGCCTATCACTGATGGTCCGGAAGCAAGGAAGGACATTTTGCGTCTACCAACTCACGGGTCTTCGCATGGTTGATATGCAGGTTCGTACATTTAGACCAGCATGAGTTACTCTGGAGCTCATTCTGTGCTGTTCCAATGTTTAGCAATCCAAAGAGTAAGTAACAATCGACCACGTATTTTATGAGCTGATTCTGGTCGTGCACCGCATGAATGTCCGCTGTTCTGGTGATGAATTCACAAATGTCCATTTCGAGCGAACAGGAAGCAAAACAGTGTGCGAAACCCAAGCAAATATTGCACATCCCTGTCGAAATAAGTGTCAAGAGGTGTCATCACAATTACATTTGCAAATGCAAGTTCCTTCAAATCACTCCGTAGATCAGGCTCCTCGAGAATTCGTTCACACAAATGCAAACTTCAGAATATTTATTGTAAAGATATGCTTCACGGTAGCAGTCAGCCGTGTTGCAGCGAACGCCAAAATCTTTGCACATGGTATTGTAAAATGATGTCACATTTTCCAAGGAATATTCCATGAACAATTGAATGACGTCGTCTTCATTTACCAACGTACTTTTATTGAGCACATCCGTTTTATTGACCGGATTGGTTATTTGATACACACGTAAGACTCTGTCCGCTCTAATTGATATTCCAGAAGATCTCCAATTTGTTATAGTCATTAGAATCTCATCCAACAGAAATGTCTGGATCCGCATATCGTAAAACGGTCGAAAGTATCTAGACAATTTTAACATCGATAATGTTTTTAGATATAAAGCAAATACTTTTGGTGTAATACGCAGATCAAGAAGATGCAATCTCCTATTGTAATGGAAAGCAAAATTAATCTGCCTGGAAAGAAGATAAAATCCAATGATGCTGGCAATGTCTTCGATGTAGAGCAAACAGCCGGCATTCAACGTTTCTTCCTCCTCTTCCTCAGTTGTTTCATTTATGCTCAGTCTCGAGCACAGCTCTATAGTGGTTTCATATTCTGATGTGGCAAAGTGAAGAGCTGCCATGTAGACCAAAGTTGTACTTGCGATAGATTCAAATTTAGAATCCTGACATTCTAAAGCTTTTCCAAGAAGAAATTTAGACATTATTTTGGACAACGAGTTTATATTCCAGAAGACTAATTTTTCCTGTCAAGTTTTCCATTAGACCTTGTGATCTCAGGAAAAGGACGAAACTTCTGTCTAGACTGGCTCTGTTTGGTTTTGGAAAGTTATGATGTCTAGACTTCAAGACTTTCGACTGCCATGAAACTTCTCTGATAAATTCAGTGATAACGTTGCTATCGCATGTGACCTGCTCCCGGCACAATGCGTTTGCGGCATGCAAACTGAACAGTACTTTTATGAATTTTGGAAATCTTATGTAGTGCTCTAGTGGTGTTAATAATAAACCCGGATTAACTGGTTTCTCTACAACTTTCATCGTACCATATAAGTCCTGTACATGCCTAAGAAAGCCATAACTCTTCTGCAATGGGACGACTTTTATAGTGTAATGTACAGAAAAAACTTCCTATCAAAGACGCTCAGTTTCATCTGATCCATGATCTCACACATACGCAGCATGCCTTGGCCAAAATCTGTCATTAGATCTCTGATATCAGTGACAATAGAAACACTCCTGAATATCGGCAGTATATACTTATCCGCGAACCAACCGGTAAGGATGTCTGAATGACAAAATTAATTAAAACGCCTAGTAGTCTCATTGACTACTTTCTTGTTCATGCGTTCATGAAACAAGTTTGCCTGAGGAATAAAATAGTTCCGGCAATGTCTCATCTCTAACAATTCGGAAAGCCTCCGTAATATATAACAGCATATCTCAATAACAGAAGAGGAATTCCACCAGTTTTGGGGCATCTCTTCACAAGACCACAGCATCAGTGTTTTAAAATGGTATGTACAGAGAACCTCATCTTCCTTTGGACAATCTTTTTTGATTAGTTCTCTTTTGGCAAGGAATCTGAGCATATTATGGTAGACAATCTGTTGAACTGGAGTCCAGCTCTGAAGCAGACAAACCTCAGCACCTGAAAATGACAACCTGTGCTGGAATACATCATTTCTGCAAGCAGGATGTTTCGCATTTACAACATGACAACCACTTTGTACTATCTTGCGAATGTTGACAGACGTTGGCCAGCCATGCCTTCTTCGACGAAATGGCCAATGCTTAGCTGCTTTGGGCCACTGTGGGCACCACATGCAACAAACAGAGTCTAAGTGATAAGTGTCGCTCAGAATTGCTTTGATCGCTGGACCAGTACAGAAACGTTCTTGTTCTACAATTTGCCCAGATGGCCAAGGATCTTGAGATATGGCAATACGTACAAAATGGCAGAACTCCGGCTGAGATTCAAACTTCTTGCAATTCCAATCATATCTCATTTTCTTTAAACGCTGAAGCTTCGCAAACCCTGGATAATGAGGATCCGGCAAGATCCGTGAACAGTCTATCGTGTCGACAAAAGCACTGACATCATCTGGTAGAGCAGGGACGTATTCTGTGAAGGCCAGCTCATCAACCTTTCATAGCATAGTATCAATGTCATCGATGCATGAATAATCATAGGCTCAACGTAGAACTCCATCGAGCTCCCAGAGACAAAGTGATAATGAGGCTCTTGGTTTGGAGACATAATGTGAAATTGCATAGAATGAAACACTTTGCAATACAACCTAGGATGTACAGAGCTGGACCAACAATGAATGCAGAGACATCATCCATTCTGAATATGAAACAAAAACCATTTATACTTTACCAGCTCAAAATCGATATAAGGTGCTATCCAACTACAACTGGAAAGGGTAACTAAGCTTTGGTCTCAATTAAATTGTGCTGAAACTGACATTACCTGGCAGGGACGAATATGGACCAACAGGTAAGAGATATTCGAGTGGCAGAGATAAAACCTTGAGGAACCGTCTGTCTTTTCAGGAGTCCTGAAAGACGATGCAATAAATAATCTAACCTAATAATTTCTCTGGCACAAATGTTATGATGGTCAGAGTGTCAATCGAGCAGCCCAGCAATGGGCCGAGTGAACATGGATGTGTCGGCCAATGTTTCACTGTAAAATCTTACCCTGTTCAAAAGTGAAATTAAGTATCTTTTGCGTTTCATTGTACGGTATTGGCACTATGTAAATTGATTGGTGGCAGGCGGTAGTGCCTAGCACGTGCATGGTAGATAGGATGGATCGCCCGCGTAAACTGTTGGCGCCAAGACTTAGTCTATAAGACGGCTGTACGATTCTTCGGTAGACCACAGTTGGGTTTCTTCGTATTGTGGCAGAGACCATTGTTTGTTCTCGTTTGGTGTTGTGGTGCTCTTCGTAGCCCACGTTTTTATTCTCTTCGTTGATGTTGATTTTCGTCATTTTCGGGACTGGCACATGTTGTCTCTACACTCTCTCGATTTGGAGGTCTCTGTTAGACCTTCTGGTTCGTCTTTTGGTGGTTTATGATTCGTTGATGTGTTGCTGTCGTTCTGTCAAGGTATCGTGTTTTGCTTTTAAATATGCTTTGTAAGTAGCTTTAAAAAATTGTTCTATTTGAATCCGGGGCAGTTTTCAGTTCCTTTAGACAACGACGCAACATTATTATTGTTATTTTTATCATCATCATCATCATCATCATCATCATCATCATCATCATCATCATCATCATCATCATCATCATCATCATCATCATCATCATCATCATCATCATCACGTCACCGTCACCGTCACCGTTACCGTCACCGTCACCGTCACCGTCACCGTCACCGTCACCGTCACCGTCATCGTCATCGTCATCGTCATCGTCATCATCATCATCATCACCATCATCATCATCATCATCATCATCATCATCATCATCATCATCATCATCATCATCATCATCATCATCATCATCTTCATCATCTTCATCATCTTCATCATCCTCATCATCTTCATCATCTTCATCATCATCATCATCATCATCATCATCATCATCATCATCATCATCATCATCATCAGGGAGAGCATCAGCAAAGCACACTTGTTGAGATAATTTAGATATTCATGTGTGCAGCAGTATATGTGCCTTGTCACATGAATTGAATACATATAGCCTACATATATACATACATATTATATATATATACATACATGCATGCATACATGGATATATACATACATACATACATACATGCATGCATACCAAACATACATACATGCAAACATACATATTGTATTGTAGCCTATTTAGAAATTTATAAAGCGCTTCTCACAGTAATACCCAATCAGAAGCGCTCCCAGTGCGAAGAACTCTGCGAAAAAGAAACGTCTTAAGACAGCGAGAAGAGGCCGAAATACCTCCAGTTAGGATCACAGATCGAATGGTAGAGGGAAGGTCATTCCAGAGCATAGGACCAACATATGCATAAGCGCGATGCTGGGCAGTAGCAGTCCGCGACCGAGGTACGAGAAGGTCATGCCGGTCTAAGGAGCGGAGTGAGCGACCAGAGGCAGCCGAAAGGGGTCGGCGAATTGAATCACAAAGACAGCGAGGGGCCAGACCTAAGAGCACCCTGGATGTAAAAAATAGAATTTTGAACCTAATTCGGGCGATGAGGGGAAGCCAATGTAAATGCTCCGTCATGAAGGTCGAAATGTGAGAGAAGCGAGGAAGACGGGCTATCAAGCGGGAGTAGATATAAAGTTAATACTTTGGAACTTTACACAGGCGCTATATAAATATATGTGATACTCTCCTAACCTAGGTTAGATTTTACGTATTGCGCCATAACCTAGGTTATTAATAACCACAACCCTCCTACGAAACCAATAGCCGCTTCTACGCGTTGATGATTCATCTTTAAACTATCGGAAATCCCCACGGTATCGATAAACTCGCGCGCCTCGTCGAGTCATTAGCGTAATCATTGGGAACATTCCCGTAGTCTCGTATGAGTCAACGCGTTATGTTTGGGACAATTCCGTCTCTCTCCCTCGTGCACCGTTTTAGGTTTATATATGTAAGTTCTGAGTTATCAATGCATCGTCGACAACCCATGAATTAAAAGACTCAGGGTATCCTAACCACTTTACGAGTGATTTCTTACCACGCCTCCGTATAACCTTCTCGATTCTAAATATTTCTTGAGTCGTTTTCTGTAGCTCCTGTTCATAAAATGAACCCTGAATTTCTTCTCCGTTATAATCTTTAATCTTATAGGTTGGAGGATATGTGTATTGAACTTCAGACACGGTAAACACCTCTTCGGTCCACCTAGGAGTGTACCCTTTTTTGAATACGTTTTTCTTCTTCGTTATTCTGACCTTATCACCTACCGAGAAGGTAGGCTTAATGGGTTCTGAAATTTCATCACCGTACAAGTTCATCCAAACAGTCTTTACATTAATTTTCAGGCTAGCTTTAGAGGGAGTCATTTTAATAGAAGAATGTCTTGTATCATTATAATTACTAACCATTTCGTGTAGTATATCGATATATTTTCTAGTCGAATTAGCTGTAAAGTATTTAAACATTCGCTCCCTCATCGTCCTATTCCACCTCTCAATCACACACGATTTCTCTTCATTTTCAGTAGAATATAACTCAACCAGATTCTGTACGTCTTTGTTATAAAATTCTTTTCCCTTATCAACCCAAACTTTGCCTGGTTTTCTTCCGCTCTCTAATATTGTCCTTGGACCCTCACTGTCGACCGGGTGAAGTGTCAGAACATGTAGGTTAACACCAGGCACGCCATGAGAGTTTCATCAGCAGCCCTGACAACTTTCGAAGGAGGCTTGACGACATCTGGTGGAGTGCTCCTCGCCAGTTCAGAACTGCCGCCCTAAAACGCACGGCTTCCCCGGATAGACATTGGCCATCCAGTCAATGACATCAAGTCTAGCATAACACCATACCTTCTCCTTATATGGACCACTAATATCTTTAGAGTCCAGGGTAATGGTGACATCAACGACATATGCAACCTCGTCCACCAGAGCAACCAAGTCAGGCTTACGCTTCCCAACTTTAGTAGGGATAACCGGCTCGTGGATCACTGAGTGACCCTTTGACTCAATGTTTCTGCATATCAGATGGAGCGCCGAGTTATGCCTATCACACCAGAGACGGTGGGCCCACGCATAGCTTTGGGAGATGTGAGCTAGGGTGCCTTGAGCACTGCACCCAGCGTCGCACCATACTGGACCTGTCCACCGTCACGTGAGCCACGCTCCGCAGACGGTAACAAGGTTCCCCTCAACTTGATGGCCTAGATGATCCCCCCCAAGGAGCGCGGACCCATAAGTCACCCAGGCGTTTTACGTGAGGGGTTTGTCCCTGCTGCTTGAGGCCCCGACCATCGGCCATCTACCGATGGTCTGGGCCATCGTGGAGCTGGATAGCCAGAAAGTCGCTAGCATTCTTGCAGTCTTGCTGTTGCTCAGCTCCTGACCTGCCATCCTTGCCGTCCTTGCGTACCTGACTTGGTTGCCCTGGTGGACGAGGTTGCATATGTCGTTGATGTCACCATTACCCTGGACTCTAAAGATATTAGTGGTCCATATAAGGAGAAGGTATGGTGTTATGCTAGACTTGATGTCATTGACTGGATGGCCAATGTCTATCCGGGGAAGCCGTGCGTTTTATGGCGGCAGTTTTGAACTGGCGAGGAGCACTCCACCAGATGTCGTCAAGCCTCCTTCGAAAGTTGTCAGGGCTGCTGATGAAACCCTCATGGCGTGCCTGGTGTTAACCTACATGTTCCGACACTTCACCCGGTCGACAGTGAGGGTCCAAGGACGCCGGACTCTGATGCAGCCTGGTCCCAATCTCTGAGGGTAAAAAATAGCCAAATAAAAGATCTGCGGGTACAGTTACCCGATGTTATCGAACGGCACCAGCAGAGTCGCTCTCCGCAGGCTATTTATCGAGCGGCTCCAACGGGGTTGCCCTCCCCGATATATATCGAACGCCGCTAGTGGGGAACTTTCCCCGTATTTATCGAACGACTCCAGCGGGGTTTCCCATATGTAAGCTTATACAAGCCTGCTATTTCTTTACATCTTACGATCGGTCTCCCCTACCTTTACTCAGCCTGTTAAACTCCACAATCTGGACTCAGAACGTTTCACGATTAATACATCTTTCGCTGGCCATGACCTTCGAAGCTAAAGATGATCCCGAACGACGAAAACAACATCAGAAATGAATTATACATACCGAAATCCGTAACACTAGAGATATTACATCTGTTTCTACTGCTACATTCGACCAAGTTATATAAGAACTCGTTGATGTAACAAAGATTATGTCCCTGACCTTGACCTTTGAAGCTAAAGATGACCCCGAATGACGAAAACAGTGTCAGAAATGAATTCTACATACCGAAATCAGTAACATTAGAGAGATTTATATATTTATATTTATATATTTATGTATATACTGTAAGAAACAAAAAAGTTGAATTTTCCAATATGGCCGACGGCGGCCATATTGGATTTGGCCATAGCGTCATTTGCAGCGTTTTTGTAGCGTTTCCAAATCCTATTGCCACTACTGAAATATTTGTCTGTTTCGGCAACATTCCAAGACTATTGCCACTACGATAAATCGATTCCCTAACCTTTAAAGTCTGTTTTTCTCATGTTCCGCCATGTTGGACGCCATCTTGAATTGTGCCTGCCTGCAGCATATTCTGGCTTGGCACCATGACTTTTCTTATTCTATGTTAAAATACCTTTCAAACGACGTATCACACATGTTTCTTTCATGACAGCGCCCACGGGATATGTTTTTCCTACATAGTGCTCCTTGACTACTACGCTAGGTTTATCAATATTTAAATAACGACTTAGACTATTCGAATAAAGTTTAGCCTTCTCATCATCGGCGATGTTCCTGTGTAATATGTCGTAAATTTCACCGTCTAATTTCGATAGAGTTTTATCCAACGTAGATTCCTTCAATTTTTCAATTTGTCTAGTTTCTACTAAAATCATCTTCTTGGTGTGTTCCATGATTCTACCCGCTCGGATTTAAAAGCGATCCCAGGAGCGAAAAAACGGGCGTAAGTAGCGCACCGAGGAATCCGCCTGATTGAATGAGTTTCTTCTTAATGGTAGCGCGAGTTTTCTTGGACGTTAAATTTCTTAACTTCTTCTTGAACCGACTGAGTTTACTCTTCTGAGGGTTAGTCAACGGAACATTGCCTTTTAATACGTTCTTCGCGCACTCGCATAGGCAGCATAGGAGATTCTTGCCGCAATTCTTCAAAAAATTTTTCCGCACTTTGGAAGATGCTTTCTTAAGCAGCTTCAGTTTGGCATAGTACTTCCTTATTCTAGAAGACATTTTAAACGAATGACTACGTCGTCCTCCGACACGGATATAAATAGTTATTTTCGAACGTAGACGTAATGCGTCTCGCCGGGAAATATGTTCGTTCTTAATCTACACCTCTCATCGGTTTCCTGTCTAAGATCTACCAAAAGATATCAGAATGGAACCATAATCGCGTCTCCGAACGCTTCTAACATGAAATTGACCTTTCCTGGAAACATCTGTCTCGCCAAATTCGCAACCTGCGTAGAATCTCGAACGTTTTTGAATAGGACCAAGTAATGAGCGTTAAGACTTATAGTTCTAGTATGTTTGCCTTTGTAGAAGAGGTTTTGCGTTAGGTATAGCACGGAAACGTTTCTGTGGTGATTTATCTTGGTAAATATTTTGGTGACTCGCTCATCCGTTTCGCTCATAAGATCATCCAGTACGAGCATAGTTCTTTGTTTCCCATCGAATACGTTCAAATCGGGAAGACCCTCGTGAAATTGTAGTAGGGGATGTTAGTCGAATATATCCTGATAAATGCCGTAGCACCAGAGTATTTTATCTATCGAGGGGTTTACCATGTGTTCCAAATTATCTATAAATCGAAGCGTAAACTGCGTTTTACCGCATCCAGAAGGACCGCTAACTATTGCGGAGAATGGATGCTTCCAGGTCGGATCCATTATTATTTAGAATGAGAAAGGTAAGGAAGGAATTGTATTTATATATTAATGAATGAGACCATCGAATATTGTAAACACGATATCGTGAGATATCGGTCCGTTTAATGTCAAAGCAGGTTATATACGAACATACGAAGAATTAATTTTAACTAAACTATACAAATATACGAGGAATCAATTATAACTAAACTATGTAAATATACGAGGAATCAATTATATCTAAACTAAATGTTCACGCAACCCTACATATATACATACAACGAGTTGACGACAATACTTAAGCAATGCATTAGCGTTCGTGTGTTAGAGATTGTCAATTTCTGTACAAATGTTAAATACGTATACATCGATTCAAAGAATTAGTAGACATGCATATGTTAGAGATTATCAATTTCAATAAAAATAATATATAACCATACATCGATTTAAAAAAATTATTAGTAATCATTTATATACAATATACGATAATATTAATTTTAAACACAAAAACTATTTATATACAGGGAATTGTTAGTTAACGATTAAGCGACAGGCGTGTCGATATGGCCATATGCGAGCGAAGCGCTATTATCTATCAGATATCTCTTGTCGTCGTACGGCGAAAGAACGGATTTGGTAATTTCGGTCGTGTGTAATTGGTGTTTAATACTTCGAATAGTGAAAAAATTTGCGGTCGTCGTTTCTTCGGCGAACAGACAGTTTCTGTAATCACTATGACGAATGTACTTGGCCACGTACGACTTCTTCACGCCTTTGACCGTTTTCTTTTCATTATCTTTGGGCAGCAAAAGGCTATACATTTTCGACCTCAAACCAACAAATTCCAAAGGCGGTTGTCCATTCGATTCATCTTTGAATTTACCGATCACTTTCGCGTTGGACTTGCTATACAGAAAGTGATCGGCGTGATAATCGGATGTGTCGTAATGGGTCATATGTTGACGCATGTCCAAGTACACGTCGTCAGTTCGTATGTGATAACACAAACTGTCTGTATCCGTGAATAAAAGCGTCGCTCTTTCGCCATACGCATTCACCATATGTTCGTAATGAAAGCGATACATATGGAGCTTGGAGATATCCAATATGCTCATTCCAACGTATATCGGTCTATCTAAGAGTACGTCAGCTTTTATTAGTTTTATCATTGTGACGTCTTTATTAAGTATGTTAAATGATTGAAACGTTGGACGAGCGATATAGCGCTTCGCTCGCAACTCGGTCGTGACAAGTTTGACGCAGAGATGCTTACGATTGTTCTGCATCGTCTTGCCGTAGACCGAGTTGTTCATGAGTTTGAACAAATCCTTCTCGAAGGCATTATTGGCCGCCTGTCGCTTAATCGTGTTGAAATCGATGTATGGTTTCAACCACCGAGATTGGTCAAATTCGAGAATTTTATGAATTTTGGTTATTTTCAGATATATTGCCACGTAAAACTGAAGATTCCGGTAGTGGAGGACGTAATTTGATTTGGCGTATAAATTTGGGATTAATTTTGAGATTTTATTATTGTGTTTCATCTTCAGTTTATCGGCCAATTCGCGGGCGTAGGAGGAAAGCATGTAATCCGAAATCGCCATCTTTTCCGGAGCAAGCGGGTACTCATTATTTGGATTATGCAGGTGAGGCGGATACTCCAAATCCACCTCGAGAATGAATCCCTTGATATCATCATCGGATTTCGATCTTAGATCGAAATCCTCAAGCTCATCGAGATCGAGAAAACGAAATTTGCCAGTGGGCAGAGGTTCGCTCATCGCAAAGCCGTAGAGATTATTACAATCGAGATACATAATGTAACTCGACTCTACGTTTGGGTCATATCCTTGGGCTAGATATGGGTTGTTGGCCTTTGCGTAGCGATTGCTTATCATGCTGACCCCACCTCGCATTCCCTTTTCGATGAAAAGGTACTGATCAGGATCGGATATCAGCTCCAAGTCGACTTTGGTCATCTTAAGACATGCGTCGAAACTCAGACCCGGACTGGAAACATAATGTAATGGGTCTAGTCGATAGTAGTTCAAGGACATCTTTCGAAATTCCTCGAATACATCGGCTAGAAGAATTACATCAGTTTCCAAGTACAGGTCGTGATAGTTCCGCATCGTACGCATGTCAAATTTTGACCAAACGTCTTGGGCGTGATCGTAGTCGCCGTCACCGATATTTTCATCGGTTAGACGACTAAAAAACCGATCCTGCAAGGGCAAACACGTTTCCTTCATTCTTTCTACACAATCCATATACTCGTATGGATAGACCCCTTTCCGTAAAAGCAAGTGGAATTGCTCATCGTTAGGAAAGAGTCTACGCATATGAGCGAATTTTGAATTTCCTTCTTTTGTCAAATTTTTAACCAACGTATCTAGGCTACAGTTGAGAAATTGTAAGGAATCCACGAAACGTAAGCCTTCGATTTCGAAGGCCATGTACTTCTCCATATTAGTGGCGATAACGTTGACATCTTTTGGGGCGTAAAAGCGATCCAAGTTCTTAATGATCACGTGAGAATCATATCCTTTGAGGTTATGAAATACCACCGGTACCATGTAAACCCAATTATCTTGATCAATTTTGCGCATTTTGTATTTATATTGGAGGTTGCAATTTAGGCAAAGGGCTGATACGAATTGACCGGTTACGTGGCAATGGTGTCTGACTTTGTTTCCGTTGAAATTGACGTCGCAGGAGGGGCATTTTTGACAATTTGCATAACTTTCCAATTGCGATTGGGTTAATTTGTGCATCGGTTTATCGACGGCTAAAATTGAGTTGATACGAACGTGTTCGGATTTTAAATGCGTGAAAAACGCATCCACATCATCGCTACCGTCATTGCGAGTGCTGAAAACATACGGTCTCTCGTTATTGTGTTCGGCGAAAGTCGACACCGTGAGGCAACAAAAGCCGCTAGGGGTATGGATGTCATGAAATTTGGTAGAGTTTCCAGCTTGGAGATCGGTTTTGGACAAGAAACATTCAAAGTCTGCGTAGATGGTAAAAGGTATTGGCATTTGGTGTTGGATGTTTGAAAATTGTAAGGTAGAATTGGGAGCTGGATATTTGACGTGTTGTACGCCGTGAGTGCCGCATTCCTCTAAATGTTTCAGTTTACCCTCTTCGGTGGCGAAACAATAGAAGCAATGCGGACACGGGAAGATTTCGCCATTATGCGAATTTCTGCCAGATAAAAGTCGTGAGAGGTTGCGAATCAGTACATAGTGTCGACTTTCGCCCGCATCCAACAATAACAGATTGACCGTATGCTTCCGGTTGCGATGCGTGGATGCGTACAAAGGCATAAAAATTTGGTCTTCGTCAGAATTGGTGCATACGACGTTAATGCAATAGTCGGGATTGAGCGTTTCGAATAGCGGGATTTGACCAATCTCGATGGGAAATGTTAAACCTTGAACGTTCAACTCGTGTATGTACGGTTTATATTTAGATACTCGATGAGGTAGTATTTGCTGAGGATGAGACGCAGCTAAAACCGAATAGAGAAAACAGTAATTATCGTCTTTGTTTTGAATATTGACGATTGCCCTTTTAAGGGCGATCCATCGAGGAGTGGGGATAAAACTCGAACCACCGATCGGATCGTAGGTAGCGACGTGTAGAGTAACGTTACCCCAAGCTTTGAATTGTCCATCCCGATCCGTCGGTGGTGAAGGTCTCGACTCGATTCTCTATTCGGCTAACTGCGTCCTCCATGTGAGCTGACGTCTGCGTTTGGTTCATCATAACGACCGGCGTTGATTGAAAATATGCCAACGTCGTCCTGTCTGTTCCATCCGGATTTTCGCGTTGGAATGTGACGTCCATTGACACGTACCATTTGACCGGTCTACAGATACAATACAATATGGATTGTATTAAATAATGAGAACCGATCAAATACGTCAGATGCTTTCGAATATTCTGTAGAAACGTATTGCAGATTATAACTTTAAAATTTTTATAATAATAATAATAATAATAATAATAATAATACTAATAATAATAAAAATAATACTAATAATAATAATGGTTTAAAGAGAATTAATACTCTTATAATTTACAATTTTTATGATATAGATTTATAAAGAGATTTTAATTTCTTTTTATATTATATTTTATCAAATTGTTCAAATGCAACGATTTCGTGTTGGTGTCGTATATGCTATATTATATACATGCATGCCTTAGGATGATTGCGATGAAGTTAAGAATTAATGCTTAATATGTTACACACCCCTGCTGCGTCAATTGCTCTTCCAAATGTTCAGTCATGTCGACCTCCAAATTTCGTATCGTTCGTTGAACGTCCAAGGTCTCCACATGCGCTGCCAGAAGTTGTTCTTGGAAGAGGTTCCTGACTGATGTCTTCGAAGGTGTTGATGATGGTGATGATGATTTTCCTTCACATCACGTGCACCAGTCTAGGCCATCTACGTAGAAGCGTGCCTGCCGTCGATTTCCGCATCTGGGACATCTGCGCCGATTGATGCATACCTTGCATACGCCTTCGTCGTTGAGTTGGGTCTTCTTAGAGTTAGAGCAGTCTCTGCAACTTGTGTCTGGTTCTGAAATGATACGAGTTCAGCTTCATTATTTTATATATCGAAATCATTGATCAATTTGGAGAATAGTGTTTGAGAATAATACAGACTGTTTGTGAAACACACAATATCACACACACACACACACACACACACACACACACACACACACACACACACACACACACACACACACACACACACACACACACACACACACACACACACACACACACACACACAATACACACACACACACACACACACATGATATCACACACACACACACACACACACACACACACACACACATTGCCAATACACACACACATACATACACACACACACATACTGTCAACTTGTTATTTATCACACACACACACATACATACATACATACATACATGGTTCCACATTTATGCATAAACTTTATCCAATAGATCTGAAATGTTAAAACATATCGATATCAATGATTAAAATGATTAAATATATGATAATCTTACTAGGTTTTTTGGGTTGATTTTCTGTGGACGTCCCAGGTAATGTTTCATCCAGGTTCCTTTTACGTACTATAATTATAATAAAATAACAATTAATATGTATAAACTATTATATTTCAATGTTATATATATATATATTTAACATAAACATTATAATTAATAATAATAATGATATTCTCTCATAATTAAAAATATATGTATAAAGTAATAATTATATAATAACAAAATATAAGTAATATAATTATATACTTTATAATTGTAATAAAATTTAATTTAAAAATATTATAATTTAATATAAAAAATTTCTATATTAAACATTAATATTTAATAATATCCTCTCGCAATTATAAATATTTGTGTATACGTACGGGGCTGTTTGCCTCGTTCTTCTCTATTGCGCTGTTTGCGTGCTTCTTCTGTTTCTTCTTCCGCTTCCATCTCGTGCTGTTCGATTATGACATTGCACTGAGCTAATTCTGTTGCGGATAATGCTCCGTCGAGCCAAGGGTCTTGCGGTTCTTGGACATCCCTTAAAGAGAGTTCCAGGCTTAACGTTGAGGTGTGAGTCGTATTGTATAAGTCACTCGAATTGCATAGAATAAGTTCACAACTCGACAAAAGTCAATAGGCCGACCTGTTGTTGGTACATTCGCGATAACACCCGTTAACAAAGTCGTCTATTCTGAGCAAGGTGATGTGAAAAACGGTTATGAGAAAAGTGATTAGCTAAGGGCATGCAATCTGTATAATAAGGTATCACAGGCTCAGCAATTGTACTAGTGGCGTCAGTAGACGTCACTCTTTCTTTGTCCGATGCTCTTTCTGTATTAGGCACTGTGTCGTAGCTGGATTGGATTGGCTGCAATGGAGGCCTAAGAGTTTCAGCCCAAAGGCCAAAGGTCAATCCCCGCTTGTGTCCAGTGATATTTTATCCGTCATAAAACTATCGGGGGAATGAATAACTTTATTCCATCCGGGGTGGAATATACTGGTTTAGAGTATCCGGGCGATAAACCATTTCTCTTCCCCATCGTGTAAAATCATTTCCGGGGATAAAAATTCACAGTTATAAGGCATTATTGAAAATGTGTATAATTGAAAAATCAACGGTGTAATCAAAATCCCAAACCAGAACTAGGTAAAGCAAGTGACTTTAAGTGTTCTAACCAAACCAAACCGAAATTACTTTAAATAGGAAGAATAACGGAAGCTACTTTCTTCTCCTCCTCTTAAGAGGGTTATATGGGACAGACAGCATGACGTCGCTGAAACATTTATCAAGATGTTTTTTGCATTTCTGAACGGTTGGGAGATTTGAGATTAACTTATTTTGAATTGCAAACTTAAACAAACAATGCAAGGATCACCCAAGTCAACATCCATCGTTGCAGATCCGGAAGCAATATAAAGGCTCAGTAATTGAACAAGTGGTGTGAGCAGACGACACTTTTCCTTTCGCCGATACTCTTTCTGTATTAGGCACTGCGTCGTAGCTGGATTGGATTTACTTGAATGCAGGTTTAAGAGTTTCAACCCAAAGGCCAAAATAATGTCAATTCCTAACCCCCGGCAATTACACAAATTTGTAAGGAATCATAGAAAAGGAAACTATCGAGCTGTTCCTGCACCCCGCAATGCGACGTTTAGAAGAAGGTACAGTATACAAACTTATTATCGTACGGTACCTTGAATTTCCAGACATAGTAGATAAAATTCTTTTAGATCGATCGTCGTATGTTACAACACTGGCCCTACTTGGAGACGTATAATATTAGACTAAAGTCGAAGTTAGCAACACTCTTCTTGGTCAAAAATACATGTCAAATGACATATCACATTAAGACCTCTTGGTAATCCGCAGCCCTTCAAATATAGCTAAAGTTTTCAGCCAATAACAGCCTGGTGAGAACAGTCTAATCAAATCGTGGGCCGCCAAGGCTCTGTTAAATGTCAGTCAGGTTTCATGCAGTGATGGCGTGTAATTTTCGTCAATGACTAGAGTGATCGACCTTCGACCTAGTCTATACTTAAGTTATCACTGTGACACCACTCATCCTCGTCGTGATTAAGCTGATAATAATAATAATAATAATAATAATAATAATAATAATAATAATAATAATAATAATAATAATAATAATAATAATAATAATAATAATAATAATAATAATAATAATAATAATAATAATAATAATAATACTATAATAATAGTAATAATAATAATAATAATAATAATAATAATAATAATATAGTCTATAATTAAATCTTACACTCTAAGTTACCAGTCTGACGCCTCTCATCCCTCGAGATTAAGCTGGTGCCTTGCACGTAGCTTCAGAGTAGCGCCCTCAAATTTGGAAAAATGCGATTACGATCCATATTCTCTGCTATCAGAAGCTCATGCAGTCGGATCATTTAAACTATCCCCAACCCCTTCGTTAATCCCAGTCTCCCAAACTTATAATATTATGTTGGCGTCTAAACTGAAAAATGATCAGGTATTCGAAACGACCTTTATCATAGCTACCTGCAGTCCAATCAATGTCATCTAAGACCATTATGACAATTGTATTAATATTGTATTGTATTTGAACACTTGTGTTTAGCGCCCCTACCAGATTTCCCATTCAGAGCGCTCCCGACTACTGCTGTAGTCGGAGTTTCACGCCGAAGCGCATGAGCAATTGCGAGTGAAGGACTTGCCCAGGGTCCCTACGCGGCGACTTTGAGGTGGATTCGAACCCGCAACCCTTCAGCTGCAAGGCACCGAACATACCCCCTATACCACCGCGCCCCAGTATATTGTGTTGTGTTGTGTGTTGTATTGTACTCCACGTTTATAATGCGACCGAGCCACCCGCAGTAAAGATCCGAGAAATTAATCTCTGATAAACGGACCGACCAAGAAGCGAACAATATGCCAATAATACGTTGCATTTGTGGTAGACCCCAGGACTTTGGTTAACTGCTGCTGTTTAACAACACTGTCATGAAAAAGATGATTAGCGTCGCCCTCCTCCTTTCTCCAAGCTTGAGACTGGCAATGCCGGAGTACGAGCATAGACTTTACAAACTGGTCTACGCTCGAACCGCCACACACCGCAGTCGTTGTTGAAACGTTAATTTCGCCAGAATTACTGCAAATCGCTCTTTTTATCTTTCTCTTTCTCTGTCTCTGTCTTTTTCTCTTTATCTTTTTCTCTCTCTCTCTCTCGCTCTCTGTCTGCCTCTGTCTGTCTGTCTGTCTGTCTCGCTCTCTCGCTCTGTCTCTCTGTCTCTCTGTCTCTCTGTCTCTCTCTGCCTCTCTGTCTCTTAGGTACAGTTATAGTTATCGTTAACGAAATCATTTTTGTTATCGCTGACAAGCATTTTCTATATCGCTAACGAAAATAACACTGTGTCAGTGAGCTTTTTCAGTTTCTGGCACAAAACAGGAACTATCTCTCCTCGTTTGTTTCCACCCATGTTGGCGTCACTGCACCGCATAAGATCAGCAACTGGTTTCAGTTTCACAACTCTGAATTGTAATTTTTTATATTTTCTTAAATAAACAATTAACTGTCAAAACGCAGCAAGTAACAACAACGCATGATTATACAGTTATGATGTTAGAGACAAAACTATTATAGCTTTAGATACTGCACTATTCACAGTGTTCAGCACTATACTGCCGTGCTTAGCAAAAGGACCGTATCTGCAAAAAGTCCATTCTGAGATAAATTGAAAAAACTAAAATTGAAAATGCCAAGGGTTATTTAAAAAGCTACATTTCTAGTTTTCTCAGATTTCATGCATCTTATTGCTCCATTTATTTGAGCATTATTATTTTTTTGATTTTTTTAATTTAAATGCCAAAAAATGCAGATACGGCCTTTTAACTATGGACTGATTATGCACCTTGTGTTCGCGATGCTTAGAAAGAAAACCGTAACTGCAATATTATAAGCAATTAACTTTTTATGTGTTAGTTCCATAGACGCCGAAACCGGGGGTGGTGGTCCCTAAATGTTTAATCATCATCATCATCATCATCATCATCATCATCAGTTTCTGATGCCAGCCCTCTGGCGGCGATGGGTACGAATAAACGATCTCCATTGTCCTCGGTCACTCGTCAAGTCCAGTGCTGCCCCCATTGTTGGTCCAAGTGACATTATGTCCTCATTTATGTTGTCTACCCATTGCTAAATCATCATCATCATCATCAGTTTCTGATGCCAGCCCTCTGGCGGCGATGGGTACGAATAAATGATCTCCATTGTCCTCGGTCACTCGTCAAGTCCAGTGCTGCCCCCATTGTTAGTCCAAGTGACATTATGTCCTCATTTATGTTGTCTACCCATCGCAGTCTTGGTCTGCCTTTGTTTCCTTTGCCTTCAAATCTTGAGTGTATTGAGTGGGATTCTGTCAGATGGCATTCTCTCTACATATCCAAACCATCGGAGTAATGGAAGAACGACTTATTGTAAAATACTGCTTGGTTATTAAAATTTTATGAATTTCATTATTTAACTTAGAACCTACTTACACATAGCTATTGTAGAACAAACTGTAACAAGAATGTGACCAGGATTTGGCCATTCTCTTGTAGTGAATTATTTAATAAGGCAAACCACATTTTATTTAGTCAACATAACATCAAATCAATTCAATTTAAATCAAATCTTGATTGGTCCACAATGAACAATGTATAATACATGAGTTATGAGTTACCAAGTTTGAAAGAAGGAAGGCAACAAATTAAATGGAACTATTAATAAATAGGATTAAACTTCACGAACTTAACATTATAATTTCTCTGAGTAGGGAACAAGGGAGACACAGCAGGGGCAGTGACCCAACTTAGATAGGGTCACCCCAGGTACATAGTATAAAACAGTAGATTATTTGCAGTAATTTAAATAACTTGTAGTTTGTAGTTCCATGAGTATTCATACTTAAGTATGCACATATTATATTGTTGGTGTATACAAACAACAGAGTACTCTGACAGTGTACAGACCATGATATTGTGTTAATAGCCAGTCTGGGAACAATCAATCATAACAGCATTGTAATGAAGTATATAATCAACAAGTATGACAAGTATTATTAGGCTGAGGAATGGACGGCTGTATTGTGGAATCCTTGACCAATGGTACAGGCTGAGCAATAGACTGCGGCTGTATTGTGGAATCCTCGACCAATGGTACAGGCTGAGCAATAGACTGCGGCTGTATTGTGGAATCCTCGACCAATTGTACAGGCTGAGCAATAGACTGCGGCTGTATTGTGGAATCCTCGACCAATGGTACAGGCTGAGCAATAGACTGCGGCTGTATTGTGGAATCCTCGACCAATTGTACAGGCTGAGCAATAGACTGCGGCTGTATTGTGGAATCCTCGACCAATGGTACAGGCTGAGCAATGGACTGCAGCTGTTTTGTAGAATGCTTGAGCAATGGTACAGGCTGTACTGCGGAGTACTGCACCGATGAGCTAAGAAGTCTACAATTTAAATATATTTCAATAATTAATTTAGCTGTAAAATTTATAATTCAAATAACTAGCATAACATTTCTAAAGTTGACGTCAACTATAGCAACATGTAATTGCTTGAAGGTAAACAAAACTGAATTCATACGCTTTAAAAATACTTAACATGGTGTTTATTCTTAGGAAATTTCTGTACAAATATAACTCATTAGGTTATTTTATAGGCCTATTAGTGTGAACTGTGAATCCAACATGTTTTAGAAAAAATCCTAAATATATTTGACTAATTCAACAGGTAATATTAACGAATTATTATTGGCAAGCTTATAGTATCGGGGGCTGAAGGATTAATTTTATAGCGTAAGTTTACTGGCGTCGTGAGTGCCGGTTAGGGTGAGGTTAGGCGTCGTGAGGGTCGGTTAGGGCCAGGGTTAGGGTCGTCATTAGGAAACCTGGTACCGTCCGGCGTTCACGCAGCTTGCCCAAATGTAGGGCCTACTGTAATCCTTCAGCCCACGATAAGTTTGCCTTATTATTAATACACCGCACACAGGCATTAAACCCATAGGCCTACACTACCCGATTAACTTGTGCAGCGAATAATCAATCACGATTCATAACTGAAGCACGGGCGTTGCTAAAAACTTATAATTATACTAATATAGGCCTAACTAATAATATAATTACAGCGATTTGGATATTTACTTACCTTTTATGTACGGTTAGAGTTGATTTCGGATAAAAAGGTCCATAACTGAATAAAGCTTTGCGCAAAATAAGACGCAGAGTAGCCTACTCATTGCGCATGCGCACTGCAGATACGGTACAAATAAAATCAGATGTCTGCTTAGCAAGAAGACCGTAAGTGACTTACGGCCTTTTTGCTAAGCACACTAGCCTGTCGGTGCAGTTACGGTGAATTTAATAGGGTTATATCTCAGCCGGGAGTAAAGATACGCCTTTCTCACTTTGTTCTAATGTGTGGCCTTGGTATACAATACCGAATATGGTCCTAACTCAAAATGTGAAAAAATTCAGTTACGGTCTTTTTGATAAGCACGGCAGTATAAGTATAGTGTTCTAACGGGTCCAATTGGATTAGTTTACAATGTTGAGAGTGAAACTGGCCTAGATTCCAGAAAGCAGCTAGTAAAATGTTTTTATACACATAGACGTAGCTACATGTAGTTGCCTCCTCTTGCTTTTTTATATACTGGAACTTCTATTGACCAATGGCCAGGATTTTGCCAATGATCTGTGAAGATGCCTCCTCTTGTATTTAAGTCTCGCTACGCCTCTGTTTATACATCTGACGTGTTGAAAATTAATGTTCCTCTAGCCTTGGTTGGTAGGGCAAAGGGGTGGGCCTGCATGATTCGCAGATTGTATCGATGACTGAAGCATTCCAGTCGTTCACGATCTCCACAGGGAACCACATTAGGCCGGAAACGCGTACCTCAGTCTCACCATCGTTATTGGTCGTGTTACCTCATGTATGGCCTGCGTTGGCACACCACGTCTTCGCAAAGTTTTCACAGCGTGCATGGATGAGGAACAAGAACTCAAGATATTGTCAACGTGTTCCGTAACTGTCAGTTTCTCACAAAATTGTTACCCCGAGTATATTACTGGTCGTCGCTCTCTTGACTGATGGTTGATAATATTCTCTTACTTTTTGGCAAAGAGTGCAAAGCATCATGTGCTCAAATGGAAGATTGCTTCTCAGTTTTGTAACTTCCAGCATTATTTCTGACTTTGAACGATTACAGTCGATCAGGCATCTTGTTTTCAAGTACCTTGCCAGGAAATGTCTTCCAAGGAAATAATGGCTCTGAATGTAGTAACTATACCTCCTGGAAGATATAAGAGATACAAGTAACTTCTTCCCTAAGTAAATGTCTCTGGTAAAATAATTCTGAAACTCTGTCTCTTTTGTGACTTTCGTTTTCCACAATTGCTCAATTCGAGCGAAGAAAGAACAAAACAGTGTGTGAAACCCAAGCAAACATTGCACATCCCTGTCAAAATAAGCGTCAAGAGGTGGTATCACAATTACATTTGCAAATGCAAATTTCTTCAAATCACTCCGTAGATCTGTCTCCTCGAGAATTCGTTCACAGAAATGCAAAACTTCAGGATAGTTAAGACAATTGTAGGCCCTAAAGATATGCAGCACGGTAACAGTCAGCTGTTTTGCAGCGAAAGCCAAAATCTTTGCATATGGCATTGTAGAATAACCATAACCATAACCATAACCATCATTTTATTGTAGCCAAACAAGTATTACAGAGATGATATTACATACAAGTATTTCGAGTGGTTACAACAGGGGGACCAGAAGGGACCTTGGTCCCACTAAGTAGGGCCCCCTAATTATCAGTTTCAGTATTCGATGGCGATTGGTTAAACAATAACAGTTGCAGTTTTACAATTTTACATTATGAAAATATTAGTAACATAGGCAGCAGTCAGTGGTAGCCAACCTCGACCCGTTCATACACAAACTGACAATGTAACAGTAATGACACATTTCTAGCAGAACACATATTTTAGCATCAGTCTTAGGTAGTTGTCAGAATGTAACCAGCTTATCGACAAAAACAGAAACACACAAACACATTTCTAGCAAACCACATATTTTAGCATCAATCTTAGGTAGTTGTCAGAGTGTAATCAGCTTGTCAGCAAAAACAGAAAACAGAGACACAAAAACACATTTCTAGCAAACCACATATTTAGCATCAACTTTAGTTAGTTGTCTGAATGTAACTAGCTTATCAACAAAAACAGAGGAGGTATAGACATAGATAGGTTATGCAAGGGTAATATCTTGACAGTGAGCCTTAAAGAGACCAGGGCATTTTGAATCAGCTTAGTAATCAATTAACCATGAGTGCACCTTTCTTTTAAATAAGTTTAAGTTGGGTATGGACTGGAGATCTTTTGGTAGGGCATTCCATGCTGCTGGACCAGCCACTCTGATCGAGAACCTGCGGGAGTTCGTACGGGCAAATATTGTTCTGACGAGGGATGGATTTCTAATATTATAGGAGTGTAAGTCTGACGAGAAGGTGAAGAGGTTGGAAAAGTTAGTTGGTAGCGTATTAAATATATAACGATGCATGAATTCATTAAGTTGTTTTTGTTTAATCTGGGTGAGTTTTATAATTCGATAATGTTTAAATAAGGGGTCAGTATGTGCGTTCCAAGAGGATCCGGTTATGATTCGTAGTATTCTTTTTTGAAGTAATATTATTCTTTGTAGGCGGTGAGTGTAGTTAGAAGCCCAAATCATATTGCAGTAAGATATATAAGGGTATATTAAAGAATAGTAAAGAGTTAGTCTAGTATTAATAGGTATGAGATACGATATACGAGATATTACTCCTATGTTCTTAGCTATTTTAGATGCTATTATTTCTATGTGGTTCTTCCAAGTGAAGTATTGGTCTACATGCAAGCCCAAGAACTTAACGGTTGAAACTTGAGGTATTTCAGTAGTGTCTATAAGAATTTTCCCTATAATCTGAGGTGTTGGTTTCCTGTGAGATCTGAATAAGATGTAGTTAGTTTTAGTCAAGTTAAGGGATAGTTTATTAACTTTAAACCATTCGGATATTTTTATGAGTTCACTGTTTAGCTCAGTAAATAGTTTTTCATAGGAACTATGAGTAAAGAAGATGTTGGAGTCGTCAGCAAATAGTACGAATTGGAGAATTGGAGATGCGTTAGGTAGGTCATTGATGAAGAGCAGGAATAGAAGAGGCCCCAAGATAGACCCTTGTGGAACCCCATATTTAATCAGTTTAAATTTCGACAGTTTGTTGTTACATTTGACCTGTTGGTATCGAAGGGTTAGGTAGTCCTTAAACCAGGATAGGGCAATTCCCCTTACTCCGTACTTTTCTAGTTTAGTTATGAGTATGTTGTGATTCACAGTATCAAATGCTTTCGTTAGATCCAAGAACATTCCTACTGAGTATTCATTGTTATCTATGGCCTGAGTTATTTTGTCCTGCATATTTAGAATTGCCATTGCAGTAGAGTGCCCTGATCTAAATCCATGTTGGTAGGGGTGCAGAATATTCATTTTGGATACATAACTATAGAGACGTTGATACATAACTTTTTCAAGGAGTTTAGAGAAGAATGGTAGAATAGATTATAGGCCTATAGTTAGAAAGTTCCTCCCTGCATCCTTGTTTAAATATAGGGATAATCGTAGAAAGTTTCATATCGTTAGGTACTATGCCCGTAGCTAGGGAGCAGTTTATTATGTCGCAGAGTGGGGCCGCTATCAATTTTAGGTTTGGACTAATTATACTTGGGTCAAGAAGATCAGGTCCTAGACTGTGGGTTGGTTTTAAGGTACAGTTCAGCTCCATTAATTCTTCTGGTGATGTTGGGTAGGCAACAAAGGAGTTCAAGGGTGAAGGGTTAAGGTAGTCAGTACAGAAACCACCTGTATCCGGTATCTTGGAGGCGAGATTTTGAGCAATGCCAGCAAAGTAATTATTAAACTTTTCAGCTATCAATTCACTATCAGAAATTATCTTACCATCAATGGTGAGGGAGTCAACTATGGTTTCAGAAGATTTTGCATTAATTATCGATTTTATTATATTCCAGGTTTGTTTAATATCTTTACTATGTTTAGTAAACTCAGTTAAGTAATATAATCTTTCAGCTTTAATTTTAACTGCTTTGAATTTGTTTCTGTATGTAATAAACTTGGCCTTGTTTGTAGAAGTTGGATGCTTAATAAATTTTAGGTATAGATGGTTTTTTTTTCTTGCAAGATTTGAGAAGGCCCTTAGTCATCCATGGATGATTGGTAGCAAAATGCTTACGGTTAGTTTTCTGGACTAGCGGAAATGCCTGATTATAAATCCCTGTGACTATTTTTAGGAAGATTTCATAAGCCTGGTTTGTGTCACCTACTTTACACAATTCAGTAACTGAGGTGTAGTCTTGTTGTTCCAATAGAGTACGAAAGTGCTCCAATGAACTATCATTAATTTTTCTAGTGGTGTATACAGATGGCTTTTCTAATTTAGGATGCTGGGGGTCAGACCATGCTATTATGGGTAGGTGGTCTGAGATATCCGTTACAATGATTGCAGAGTTTAAAACTTTGGGCCAAATATTAGTATATATGTTATCTATTAGTGAAGATGAGAAGGAGGTAACCCTTGTTGGCTGCAGTATGGCTGGTAAGAAATGTTTGGAGGTCAACCCATCAAGAAAGCAATTCGTAGGTAAGTGGTTGCTGTGTTTCAATAAGTCAATGTTGAAGTCACCCAGAAGAATAATCTCCCTTTTAGTAGCAGTTAATTCTGATGTGAGTTGTGTGAATTCCTCGTTGAATGTCTGGAGATTGAGTCCCGGCGGTCTATATATAACGCCCAAAATCAGAGGTGTATCTTTGT
This sequence comes from Aporrectodea caliginosa, assembly GCA_020284085.1. NCBI lineage: Eukaryota > Metazoa > Annelida > Clitellata > Crassiclitellata > Lumbricidae > Aporrectodea > Aporrectodea caliginosa. Next base: position 50,456 of record JACEVL010000120.1, on the reverse strand, counting down.
GTTGTGTGATTTTTATTAAAAGGCATTCGTATGAGGTGTGAGTATTTTCAAATTTGTGTTGAAAAATTTGGTATTTTAGTTCCTGCCTGATAAAGACCCCGAGTCCTCCACCACGGCCGGTCGGCCTCGATTTATGGACAAAATTGTACCCCTGTATATTAACAGTATTAGTTGAGTTCTCTTCCAGCCAGGTTTCAGTTACTGCTAGAATCCCTACGGGTAGATGATTTAGAAGAATTTGGAGGTCAGTAATTTTGGGAAGAATGCTCCTACAGTTCACATGCATGTAGCAGTACAGGTGTGAGTCTTTACCTATCTTAGGTGATAGCTGTGAAGGTGTGATATAGCCATGATAGTTGGGTCTTGTTTCATAATAGTTTTCATCAGGGTCAAGGTCAATATTATTTATAAGAGGTTTGCTGGTTTGGTGATCATCAAAGATTGAAAGCTTAGGAAGGTTCTGGGTATTTTGGTTTTCAATTACAATCATGTTATCATCTGGTTTAAACGCATCATTTAAATCGTCGTTCTTAATCTGACAAAAAGGCAACTGAGTTACAAGACATTTTCTACAAATGTTAGATTCTGAGTTGGTCGAGGAGTAACTTTGGTCATTACCACAAATGTTACAATGTACAAGCAACTGCTTCATGCTAACTGCACAAAAAACGTCCAATCCGTCCATAGTAAGCTATAATAAGCTAACTATCTAATAGTGCCAAACATGTGAGACCGAAAACAATAGAGAAAACATAAATTCATCCAGTAACGGACACTAATTGGTCACAAACTTAGACTGGTAACAAAAGATAACTTTGGTCATCACCACAGACGTTACAATGCAGCATGCTTCACGCAGCAAGTGCTTCACTGCACAAATAGCGTCCAATCCGTTCATAGTAAGCTATAATAAGCTACGGTAACAATCTAATAGCCAAACATATGAGACCGAAAACAATAGAGAAAACTTAAATTCATCCAGTAACGGACACTAATTGGTAAACTTAGACTGGTAACAAAAGGTAACTTTGGTCATCACCACAGACGTTACAATGTACGAGCGGTGCTTCACTGCACAAGTAGCGTCCAATCGTCCATAGTAAGCTATAATAAGCTATCAATCCAATAGCCAATCATATGAGACCGAAAACAATAAAGAAAACTTAAATTTATCCAGTAACGGACACTAATTGGTCACAAATTTAGACTGGTAACAACAACAGATATTAGATCTTTCTTATGTGCAGTGGAGATGTTCCTGGGATTTTAAAGGGAAGCAAGAGAAAGTACCGTCATCGTGAGAAGGGTAGACTGAAGACAATCCTCCCATCGAAAGGTCCCTCCGAGGAAACACAGTCCGTTGGTAAGACAGGTTCCATAAACGTTGATAGCAAAACAGACTTCAAATTCAATGGTCCTTCCGATGAGACACAGTCCGATGGTTAGGCAGGTTCGAACTGGCTTAGGTCCTCGGCTGAGCATATCTTTTTGGGTTTTTCCTCCAGCGCGTTTGACCGACGAGTGAATATTTGACCGCCAAAAGACCAAGTAGCGTACAGTTTTCCGTCGCGGACCATCTTTCGCGTTTGAGAGTAAATGTAGGCATTGGTTTTCGTGAGATTTTCATTGATGTAGATCCGTGATTCATTTGGTCCAAGTAGTTTCGTGCGAAGAGATTTTCTTGCAGAGAACACTAGGTTTCTGATGCCGAGTGAGGCGAATTTCACCAGGACTGGACGGGGCTTGTTCTTGTCACCACTTGTTATTCTGTGTGCATAAGATATGTCATTTATGCACATCGACGTCAGACCCAGAGTTTCACGGCACAGGTCCAGGACCCTTGAAGAATCGTTGCTCACCGGATTGGTTGAGGATTGCTGCACCTGTTTAACTGATGTTTCCGAGGTAAGAGATTTATCCTGAAGACCGTGAATGATAAGGCTGTCTAGCCTGGATTCGTTCTCAAGGTCATTCACACGACGAGTAAGGGAGATGTTTTTTCCTTCAAGGTCAAGAATTTTCTGGTTCATGGTCGAGGTTGAAGATTGAATGAGATCGCTCGCGAGTTCTTTAACAGTATGTAGAACCGATTCTGTAAAGCTCGCAGAAAGTTTTGCAAACATACTTTCGATTGTCGATTCTATGGTTGAGTTGATGGTCGAGTTCAGCCGGGTGATGATCGCGCTTAGCACTCTCTCGTCCTGAACCAATTCAACCATTTCGTCCACCTGTAGTTTCGCTGCTTTTTTCGCCATATTGGTGATTTTAACTGAATTCGCTAAATGTCCGTATTTGTTACCGTACAAGCCGTTATTAAATTTACCGTTTTTTAGACCATTTCGTAGAATTTTTGAATTGTTTATCGGTCTCCGGTCACAGAACTTATCGACCGTCCGCCATAGACTTTCGATTGCCATGAAACTTCTCTGACAAATTCAGTGATAATGTTGCTATCGTATGTTATTTGCTGCCAGCACAATGCGTTTGCGGCATGCAAACTGAACAGTACTTTTACAAATTCTGAAAAACTTATCGAGAACTCAAGTATTGAAAAAAATAAACCTCGATTCATTGTTTTCTCTAATACTTTCAGTACACCAGGAAATTCTTGTATGTACTCAAGGAATGAATAACTCTTCTGCGGAATGACGTTTTTGATTGTGTACTCTGCAGAAAGAAAGAAGCCGATTCTAAACTTGCAATCAAAGGATCTCAGTTTCAGTCTATCAATGATCTCCAACACACGCAGCATGCCTTGGCCAAAATCTGTTACTGGTTCTCTGATATCAGTGATAATGGAAAAGTTCCTTAAGATCGGAAGTATGTACTTATCCGCAAACCAACCAGTGAGATTGTCAGAATGGAAGAGTTCATTCAAACGCCTAGTAGTCACATTAACAACTTTCTTATTCATGCGTTCATGAAACAAGTTTGCCTGAGGAATAAAATAGTTCGGGCAATATCTCATCTCTAACCATTCTGAAAGTCTCCGTAATATATAACAGCATATCTCAATAACAGACGAAGAATTCCACCAGTCTTGCGGCATCTCTTCACAAACCCACAGCATCAATGTTTTAAAATGGTATGTACAGAGAACCTCATCTTCTTTTGAACAATCTTTTTTGATTAGTTCTCTTTTGGCAAAGAATCTGAGCATATGGTAGACAATCTGCTGAACTGGAGTCCAACTCTGAAGTAAACTAACCTCCGCAACTGAAAACGACAACCTGCACTGGAATACATCGTTTCGGCAAGCAGGATGTTTTGCATTTACAACATGACAACCACTTTGTACTATATTGCGAATGTTGGCAGACGTCGGCCACCCATGCCTTCTTTGACGAAATGGCCAATGCTTGGCTGCTTTGGGCCACTGTGGGCACCACATGCAACAAACAGACTCTAAGTGATAAGTGTTGCCCAGATTTATTTTGACCGCTGGACCAGTACAGAAACGTTCTTGTTCTACAATGTGCTCAGATAACCAAGGATCTTGAGATATGGCAATACGTACAAAATGGCAGAACTCCGGCTGATATTCAAATTTCTTGCAATTCCAATCATATCTCATTTTCCCCAAATGCTGAAGCTTCACAAACCCTGGATAATGAGGATCCGGCAAGATCCATGAACAGTTAATCGTGTCGACAAAACCACTGACATCATCTGGTAGAACAGGAACGTCTTCTGTGAAGGCCAGCTCATCAACCTTGCATGACATAGTATCAATGTCTTCGATGCATGAATTCATAGGTTCAACATAGAACTCCATCGAGCTGCCACTAGGGGCCTGCGGGTATACCCGTACCCGCGGAGTTTTTTCCGTATTCCGACCCGTACCCGCGGGTCGGGTACGGGTCGGGTAGACACCTTACGGGTCGGGTCGGGTACGGGTATGAGCATTACGGGTACGGGTATACCCGGTTTTACCCGTACCGAACTGAAGTTTTGGGGTTACATGTACTTGAACTTTCAAAGACTTACTGTATGACTGGTATCCTGTCTAAGTACCAAATCCTTGTGTTGACCTATGTCCGTGCGCCGTTGTGAGCTTCGCATTCATTTATAGATGCTCAATTTATAGTTACAAAATGGCTTGTGTCCATTAGCACAATCCTATCGTAGTGTTTTTACATAGGCCTATGTCTCATCAGATTTTTAGTACCGACAACCATAGGTCGCTGAAGCCCAGCCTAGCAGTCCAGCAGCCGTGTTTTCTTCTTATTCTTCTTCTTCTTATTATTATTATTATTATTATTATTATTATTATTATTATTATTATTATTATTATTATTATTATTATTATTATTTATGCCCAAGGTATACAGGATTCCTCAGGGACTTGAATATTAACTATTTAGAATGTAAAATATCCTGAATGGCCCTATTATTATTATTATTATTATTATTATTATTATTATTATTATTATTATTATTATTATTATTATTATTATTATTATTATTAATGTGATTATCACCATGATCATCAGACTATTATTACTTCTACATGCTTTGTAAGATTATTGAACTGGTAGGAACTGGGATTATGGGAAGGCCTATTAATTACATGGCGGGTACGGTACGGGTACGGGTATACCCGCGGGTACGGGTCGGGTTGGGTAGTAATTTTGAGTACGGGTCGGGTACGGGTACGGGTAGCGATCCTGTGTTACGGGTACGGGTCGGGTAGCAAAAATGCTCTACCCGCAGACCTCTAGCTGCCACATACAAAGTGATAATGGGGCTCTTGGTTTGCAGACATATTGTGAGATTGCATAGAATGAAACACGTCGCTATACAACTTAGGATGTACAGAGATTGTACTAACGATGAATGCAGAAACACCATCGATTCTGAATATAAAACAACAACGATTTGTACTCTACCAGCTCAAAATCGATATAAGGTGCTATCCAATTACAACTGATAAGGGTAACTTTGCTATGGTCTCATTTAAATTGTGCTGAAACTGACATCGCCTGGCATGGACGAATATGGAAAACTACAGACGAACAGCTAATTGAAATTCCAGTGGCAGAGATACAAAACTTGAGGAGACGTCTGTCTTTTTACGAGTCCTGAAAGACGCTGCCTTACCTACGCTAACCTAAGAATTTCTCTGGCTCAAATGTTATGATGGTCAGAGCGTCAATGGGCCTCGTGAACATGGATGTGTCGGCAAATGTTTCACTGTTAAATGTTATCCCGTTCAAAAGTGAAATTAAGTATCTGTTGCGTTTCAAAGTGAAATTGATCGTGTTAAATTATGTTAAGACTGAAATTAGAAAACGAGCAGCAATAGCTTTCAGCGAGATAATTTAATACCCATTGTCCTAGATTTGATATCCAGTTCTCTGTTGGAAATCTTGTCAGATGTGGTGGCTATTTCAAAGTACATGACTAGAAATTTAGACGTCAGTTTGGATCTTCAGAATATACCAAACGTGATGTTTAAAGTACTAGGACACGACATTTTAACAAAGTGCAAGTGATCTAATTTTAAATCATCAATTGGAATAAACGTTTTCTTTATCATCGATTATTATCATTCTCGTTTTCATTGTTGTTCTTGTCGTCGTTGTTGTTGTTGTTATTTGTAAGGTATTGGCGCTATGTAAATTGATTGCTCGTAGGCGGTAGTGCCTAGCACGCGCATGGTAGATTGAATGGATCGCCAGCGTAAACTGTTGGCGCCAAGACTTGGTCTATATAAGACGGCTGTACGATTCTTCGGCAGACCACAGTTGGGTTTCTTCGTATTGTGGCAGAGACCACTGTTTGGTTCTCGTTTGGTGTTGTGGTGCTTTTCGTAGCCCACGTTTTTATTCTGTTCGCTGATGTCGATTTTCGTCGTCTTCGGGACTAACACATGTTGTTTCTACACGTTGTCGGCATTGTCGGCATATGGCTGGGTACCCGCCAGCAGCTGGCAAAACTTGACCTGAACCTTCTTGCAGCTGAATTTTCTTTAATATCATTCTCTACCTCTGTCCGAGACCTTGGTGTCATCCTTGATCAGGAACTACCCTTTACTAAACACCTCTCCTCTTTGTCTCGCTCCTGCTTTTACCATCTTCGTCAGCTTAGGGTCGTTGCTCGCTCTCTTTCAACCTCTGCTGCTTCTACTCTTATCCATGCCTTCGTCTGCTCTCGTCTAGACTATTGCTCTTCTCTTTACACTGGTCTTCCTCAAGTCCGCTTGTCCTCCCTTGAGAGGGTCTTTCGGTCTGCGGCGCGCCTTGTTGATTCCATTCCTCGCTATGGTAGCGTATCCTCCTACATGCATCATACTCTACACTGGCTTCCCCTCCGGCAGCGTATCCTATATCGGCTTTGCTCTCTTGTCTGGCAAAGTGTCTTGGGTTCAGCTCCTCGCTACTTATGCACCATCTTCACTCTCTCTTCTTCCTGTAAGGGTCGCTCAGCCCTCCGTTCCTCTTCTCAGGGGGACTTCTTGGTTCCACATGCCCGCACTGCTACCATGCAGCGCCGAGCATTCTCTGTTGTTGGTCCAACAGCGTGGAATGTCTTACCATCTTTCCTTCGGTTATCTCCTCGCATTCACTCGACTTTTTCTACGCCCAATTGAAGACTTTTCTGTATGATCAGGCCTGGCTTGGGAGCGCCTCTGAGTAGAGTCCTTGAAGAGGCGCTATATAAATTCTATGATTGATTGATTGATTGATTGAAGGTCTCCGTTAGATCTGCTGGTTCGTCTTTTGGTGGTTTATTGTAAATCGACTGGATTCTTTGGTGCGTTGCTGCCGTTCTTTCAAGGTAACATGTTGTGCTTGTAAATATGCTTTTGTAAATAGCTTATTAAAATTGTTCTATATATCCGGGCAGTTTATTTTTATTATTGCGATTATACATTATTATTGTTGCTGTTATTATTATTATTATTATTATTATTATTATTATTATTATTATTATTATTATTATTATTATTATTATTATTATTATTATTATTATTATTATTATTATTATTATTATTATTATTATTATTATTATTATTATTATTATTATTATTATTATTATTATTATTTTAATCAACATCATCATCATCATCAATAGGAAGAGCATCAGCTAAGCACACTTGTTGAGATCATTTAGATATTCCTGTGTACAGCAGTATATCAGGTGCCTTGTTACTTGAACACATATAGCCTACATATACATGTACATACATACATACATGCATACATACATGCATGCATGCATACATGCATACATACAAACATACATACATAAATACATGCATACATGCATTCAGAAATACATGCATTGCATACATACAAACATACATGCATACATACATACATACATACATACATACATACATACATACATACATACATACATACATACATACATACATACATGCATACATGCATACATACATGCATACATACATGCATGCATACATGCATGCATACATACTTACATGTATACATGCGTACATACATACATAGATACATCGATGCATTCATACATACATACATACATACACATATACATACATACATACATCCTACTTGCCACTTTTGGTCTTTCGAACTATTAGTTTTAAATTTATGCTCTTTCATAACTTGGCTTTACTATTGTCTTTTCAAACACCCTTTTAACTAACTTGTTAAGAATATACCGTTATCTACATATAATGGAAAAAATGGTGTCCTTACAGCGGGTTCTAATCCCTTTTGTCAATGTCTGATGGTAATATTATTCATGATAACTGACATAATTATGTACATTATGGCAATAAAATATTTTTGTGATATATTGACTGATTAATTTTTTCATCCACAACATCATTTTCATTAGGCTATGTGTCGATTGAAGATTTCTGAAACTACGTGTTTTCTGCCTATCTCGCCCCAAAGAACCTTCTACCATCTGCATTTCTACCATGTGGCCTCTTACAGAATCACCGTTTTGTTAACATGGTTGCATCTATGATGCTGTGAGCTGCGCCTCAACTAGCCTACTGACTGCCACCTACTATTTTCATCACTATGGTTCAGTCCGCAGTTGCGCATTCCTTAGTTATTATTTTGATATAGTAAGGTATCCCTTAAAGACTAACCTATGTAGTAACATGCTTAAAGACCATGTCACACCTGCTGTTTGTTCTCTACACTGGCTTCCTGCCTGCGAGCGTATCCGCTTCAAGCTGGCAATCCTCATGTAGAGAGACCGTGCAAAGCAGATGTCATCCTAAATATCTTCATTGATCACATCCTGCAACTCTTTTAGAGGCCGTTCTTATCTTCGATCAGCATCTGCTGGAAAGCAAGTCGTTACTATTATAGGCCTACGTCTTGTCTTTTACTGGTGTTCATTCACAGTTGCCGGATCCTTCATCTGGAACTCTTTACCTCCTCATGTTCGCAACTATCTTAACGATACTGTCTCTCTCTCTCTCTCAGCTGAAAACTTACCTCTTCCAATCTACTTATGGCTCTTAGACAATGGATGCCTGACTTCAATATGAACATCTGAATGTTGTAAGGAGGGCAATATCAATGTACTTTTGTAACGTATTGTGTTGTATAAATAAGTCACTTAAATTGCATGGCATAGTATAAGTTCTTTAAACCATTTCAAAACAACTCACAACTCGACAAATGTCAATAGGCCTATCTCCGCCGGTATCACGAAATAGAGTATCCGTCCTAAGACTCAATCAATCAATCAATGAAACTTGATATCCGGATGGATGTATGAATTTATCCCCCGGATGGAATAAACCGGTTTAGAGTATATCCGGGGGGATAAACCATTCTATCCCCCATCGTCATACGCGTCACGATAGCCTCGACGAAAATCCAGTCAAAATCACCAAAAGCGAAGTAAATTGATTTCAGGACGACTTACAAACTAAAGATACACAATTTTAAAATGTTATGTGTACAATAAATCCAAACAGTACGACTGAATACACTTAGAAACCGCCAAATATGCAAACTAAACCGAATACTCCATTTCGCTAAGGGGGATACTCATGTATGGGGGATACTCTATTTCGTGACACAGGCAATGAAATACAAAATCGTCAGCAATCGTAGAAAAGGAAACTATCAAGCGGTTCCTGCACCCTGCAATGCGATGTTTAGAAGACTGCATATACAAACTTCTTATCGTACGGTACCTTGTTTTTCCAGACATCGTATAAACATTTCTTGTAAATTCCTCGACATATGCGTCTACTCCACCTTCTCTACTGGGAGAAGTATTATAACAGACTATGTCGAGAGTCAGCAACTCTCCCCTTGATCAGAAAAAATAGATGTCATATTACCTATCACTTAAATACTCAGCCATCTAAGTATAGCTGATGTTTTCAACCAATGACGGCCTCTTGAAAACAGCTGAATTAAAACGATATCCGCCAAGGCTCTGTTAAATATCCGGACTTCATGCAGTAATTGCATGTAATTTTCGATAATGACTAGAGTGACCGACTTTCAACCTAGTCTATTTTTTGAGTAATCACTCTGATTATGCTGATCCCCTGAGCTTAGCATTAGAGTAGCGCTTTAAAAATATGCAAATTACGAAAACGAGCAGAAATCTCAGCTATCAGAAGCTCATGCAGTCCGATCATTTAACCTCTCCCCAACTCCTTCCTTCGTCAATCTCAGTCGCCCAAGCGCATTAGGTTGTCGTCTAAACTAAGAAATGATCAGTTATTTCAAACGACCTAAAAATCGTAGATCGTTGGAGACATTGGACGCTGATGATACTCGAACTTTTATTTGTGACTGATTCGTATTTGAAATGACTCTGCGACACAGTGGCCGACTGGTTAAAGCCTTTGACCTGTAATGCAGAGTGTACGGGTTCGATCCTCGTCCGGGACGGTTACTGTAGGCCTATAGGAACCGTGAGGAAGTCCTTCGCGCACAACTGGTCTGCCATATACACATAATAATTTATTGCATCTGCGCCATCGCGGCGTGTGCACTTCTGAACTTTGGAAGAAGGTTAATATCAAAATGCGGTTGTATTGAATTGTATTATGGACAGCAATTTCAGTTTCCACGATTGCGACCGCTCAAAATCTTTGGAGAGATTTTGACTACAAGATCACTCTGACTACTTATGTTGCGAATTTGCGCTAGTCGCAATCGCTATAGAAGCGCTTATAAAATAACCAAATTTATTTTTTTAAATGCACCGCTACTGCTAGGCTTATTCACAAGTCCGAAATCCGGGAATTTTTATTAGTGTTATTTTCGTTATACTAGCTAAAGATATTTTTAGCCACCTTTAAACTTATCGTTAGCGAAATCATTTCGTTTTCGTTGAACAACATTCCGTTATCGCTAACGAAAATCCGTGAGCTTTTCAGTTTCTGGCACCCTCCGGATGGAATAAACCGGTTTAGAGTATCCGGGGATAAACCATTCTATCCCTCATCGTCATACGGATCACGATAGCCTCGACGAAAATCCAGTCAAAATCACCAAAAAGGAAGTAAATTAATTTCAGGTCGACGTACAAACTAAAGTTACGCAACTTAAAATATTTTATCTGTACAATAAATCCAAACTTATAAACCGCCAAAAATGCAAACTAAACCGAATACTCCATTTCGCTAAAGGGGATAGTCATGTATGGGGGATACTCTATTTCGTGACACCGACAATGATATACAAATTCGTCAGTAATCAGAGAAAAGGAAACGATCAAGAGGTTCCTGCACTTCACAATGCGATGTTTAGAGGACTGTATTTACAAATTTATTATCCTACGGTACCTTGATTTTCCAGACATTGTAGATAAAAGTCTTTTAAATTGCTTGGCGTATACTTCTGCTCCACCGGCTTTGCTGGGAGACGTATAATAATGGACTACATCGAGAGTTGGCGACTCTCCTCTTGGTCAAAAATACATGTTATATTACATACATGTATAGGCCTATCACATTAAATCCTGTTGGTAATCCCCAGCCATCTAAGTATAGCTGAAGTTTTCAACCAATGACAGCCTGGGGAAAACAGTTCAATTAAATCGTGGGCCGCCAAGGTTCTGTTAAATGTCATGAGCCGGACCTCATGCAGTAATGACATGCAATTTTCGATAATGACTAAGAGTGGTCGACTTTCAACCGAATCTATAATTATTATCACTCTGACTCATTTCTCGGATTATGCTGGTACCCTGAGCTTAGCTTTCGAGTAGCGCCTTAATATAATGAAAATACCGATGACGAACCATAATCCTCCGCTATCAGAAGCTCATGCAGTCGGATCATTTAACCTCTCCCCAACTCCTCCCTTCGTCAATCTCAGTCGAAAAAACGCAAATAATTATGTTGACGTCTAAACTAAAAATGATCAGATATTTCAAACGACCTAAAATCATAAGTCGTTGGAGACACTGGTCGCTGATGATACTCGAACTTTTATTTGTAACTGATTCGTTCTTGAAATGACTCTGCGACACAGTGGCCGACTGGTTGACATCTAACGCGGAGAGTACGGGTTCGATCCTCGCCCGCAGCGGTTACAGTGTAGGGACCGTGAGCAAGTCCTTCGATCACAACTGGTCTGCAATACAATAGCATTTGCGCCATCGAGGCGTGTGCACTTCTGAACTTTGGAAGAAGGTTGATATCAAATGCGGTTGTATTGTATTGTATTATGGACTCCAGACAGCATTCCCAGTTTCCACGCTTGCGACCGCTCAAGATCTTTAGAGACACTTTGACTACAAGATCACTCTGACTACTTATGTTGCGAATTTTAATTTTTTTTAATGCACCGCTACTGCTGGGCTTATTCACAAATCCGAAATCCGGGAATTTTTCTTAGTGTTATTTTCGTTATACTGGCTAAAGATATTTGTTAGCCACCGTTAAACTTATCGTTAGCGAAATCATTTCGTTTTCGTTGAACAACATTTCCGTTATTGTTAACGAAAATCAGACTGTGCCTCGGTGACCTTTTCAGTTTCTGGCACAACACAGTAACTCTCTCGTCGTTTGGCTCCATCCTTGATTGGCTGAGTCGTTATTCTTCTTCTGCGGTTGATCTGAGATTTAGGTCTCATTGAAGCGACTCCTTAACCAGTTGACCTTAGTATGGACTTTTTTGTGCGCCATATTTTGATGCTATAATAATTATAATAGGCCTATTTGTAGTAAACATCAACGTTATAGACGGTTATTCGTTTAATAGGACAAGCATGTAATGAAACACGTCTGTAATAAAAGGTCATAGAGACACCACCTATGCTCATGACATTGTATACAAGTGTGCTCAGTCAGCTATCCTATTGCCAAGCATACTAATTCATCGTAACCAGTACTACTAATCACACTAGCGACAGTCCTGCAGTCCTATATTTAAGGTAAATATCCAGGTGACCTATAAAAGTACAAGGCATTGGAGTATTAATGTATTCATGCATGGATTTAAACTTAGCATAATAATTATTATGCATACATACACATGTACGTATTAGTACACACATACATAATACACACACGCACATGTATAAATGCATGCAGCCATACATGCATACGCACTCACGTAGGCCTACGTTACGTTCATGTTCGTAAATATAATTATCATCAACAACTTAATCATTAGGCTATGTGCCTATTTGAGTGTCCGAAACTGGGAGTTACCGTTTCAGACGGTTAATCTGTATATCAGATATGCAGATCTCAGCAAACCCGTCCAAGAATATCTGGGGCAGTACGCAAGTTTTATTTTGGGGACACACACCATTGGGAATTGGAATACGTTTTTAACGTTGTGACTACGAAAGCAAACTGCCCTGGCAAGAGTTAGTTTAAATGGCTTTATTGAGCATTATGGTCAAACTTAAAATGATATTAGTATTAGGTTTACTAAGGCAGTACATTGTACATAGTTTTATAGGTTTTCTATTCCTAAGGTTATATTAATCAATAATTGTTGATTTCATAGACCTGATTAATATTAAAACTGATGCCTTGCACTTACAGTAGCTTTAGAGTGGTTCCTTAACATTTAGGAAATTACGATTACGATCCATATTCTCAGCTATCAGAAGCTCATGCAGTCGGGTCATTTGACCTCTCCCAACTCCTCCCTTCGCCAATCCCAGTCGCCCAAACGCAAAATTATGTTGGCGTCTAAACTAAACAATGGTAGGAAATTTCAAACGACCTAAAATCGTATATAGGGTAACTTGGGGTTGCATGGACCCTGGGGCTATTATGGACCATGGTGAGTTACCAACTAACGTAGTTAGTAACTGGCTTTTAAATAAGTTTGTCTCTATTGGATGTTCTAATTTACAATAATCCTCTATGTGTTGGGCGTGCCAGATGTTGTTACTGATGTCGTCAGACGGATCTACGATATCACGTAGAAAGTTCGTCAGCTACTATTTGTTACTGAAATTTACCACCCAAAATAAAGACTAGTTGCAAACGTCGGATAAATATAACCAATATATCATTTTTTTCGTTGAAATGTCGGGCTTTTGAAGGTTATACATTGGCATGCAACGTGAACGATAATATATTGCTTAGCTGTGGCGGCAGTCGTGGCCCCTGTTTGGGGCTGTATGGACCCACTGTGAAGGGGCTGCATGGACCACGGTCCATGCAACCCTATAGCATGGACACACTGTGAAGGGGCTGCATGGACCACGGTCCATGGTCCATGCAACCCCATAGAGCCTATCTCAATTGAATTCTATCCTGTTTGAATACAATAGTGATTGAATCTATTTGTATTAAGCCCTATTAGGCCTGTATTATTATTATTATTGTTAATATTATTATTATCATTATCATTATTATTATTATTTTTATTATAATTATTATTTTAATAATAATAATTATTATTATCATCATCATAATCATGGATTCAGTGCCAAATATATACCCCTTTTAGGTGTGTCCATACAGCCCCGACATGGGGCAATATGGACCTTTTTGTAGGTTTTATTTTTTTATATATTGTGAAATAAAATTATGTTAATTGTTCACAAACAATTCTGTTTTTTTTTCGCTATAATGAAAGAGTTTGGATGCAATTTAATTGGACTGTAAGGATGCTCAATTTTGCTTAGAAAGACTCATTTAAGTTAAGGGGTCCATATTACCCCATGTTACCCTATAGGTCATTATGAGTGTCATCTAGTAGTCGCGTGAAGTTAAGATAATAGTTAAGTTCTTAGTAAAGAATGTAGTAGATTATTCTTAATGCAATTGAACATTTTAGCTGTAGGCTATAATTGACCTATGGGGTTCAGCCATTACATGGAGAAATTTGTTTACTGTGTTGATCATCTTCGACTTTTTTTAAATTCCTATTATTAGGTTGGGCCTACTCAGTGGGATTCCCTTATTATAATAAAATATGTGATTTAATAGACATGATTAGTTTTTCCATTCCATTGTAAAAAAACACAGTCTCTCTCGCTTGTCTTGCAGGCAATATCAACCGCTCTCTTCCACTCTAACACTTCTCTGCACTTCCGTCACTTCATTGCTAAAATTTGCAAATTACTCCATAGCCATAGATGTTCTGCCTCTCGGGAATAAACTCCAGCAAGACTTACGACAAATATCAGTTGCTTCCTACGAACCTCTTGACATAACTCCACAGGTCTCTCACTCAAAACTTAAGAAAATGTACGTATTGAATCCTATTCAAAATTATATTGTAAAGCCACCGAAAATAGTGGGGGCGATTTTAGGAAAGTGGAGACTTTGTATCGTAGATAAGGGAGCTTCTATTTCAATAGGGTAGACTTTGTACCGATACAGAGTCTCCGGAGGAGACTCTGTTTCAGCCAGGGGAGACTCTGTTTGGAGGGAGACTTTATATCGTGACAGCGGCCTGCCACACACGGAAATGGACCGAGAAAACACGTTTCCCTATAGACAAATGTTTAGTACAGAATGACGTAGAGATTTATCACCAGTAGGCTAATATCTAGCCGCAACATGATACAGATGTTTATAAGACTGCATATACAAACTTGCTATCGCACGGTAGGCCTACCTTGAATTTCCAGACATGGTATGATGGTAGACAACATTCTTTTAAATTGCTCGTCGTATACGTCTACTCCACCGGCCATGCTGGGAAACGTATAATAACAGACTAAGTCGAAAGTTAGAAACTCTCCCCTTTTTCAAAAATACATGTCATATTAGGCTTTCTGTAACATATCAAATTGAAAACCGCTTGGTAATCTCCAGCCCTATTTATAAATACCGCGGTAGCTACCGAGTTTCACCCAACGACATCCTATGGAAACAGTTCAGTTAAATTGTGGGCCGCCAAGGCTCTGTTAAATGTCAGCCGGACTTCATGCAGTAATTGCATGTAAATTTCGATAATGACTAGAGTGACCGACTTTCGGCTTAGTCTATAATTAAGTTACCTGACGCCTCTCATCCCTCGTGAATAAACTGGTGCCCTGCACTTAGCTTTAGAGTAGCGCTTTACAAATTTGAAAAATACGATTATGAATTATATACTCCGCTATCAGATGTTCGTGCAGTCCGATCATTTAACCTCTCCCCAATCCCTTTCGTCAATCCCAGTCGCCCAAACGCATAAGTTGACGTCTAAACTAAAAAATGATCAGATATTTCAAACGATCTAAAGTCGTAGGTCGTTGGATTCGCTGGCCGCTGTTTATAGTACTCGGACTTTTATTTGTGACTGATTCGTACATGACATTACTCTGACACACAGTGGCCGACTGGTTAGAGCTGTTGACCTGTCACGCGAAGAGTACGGGTTCGATCCTCGTCCTGGGCGATTTCAGAAATTCGGGGCGAACCACGACCTTCGTAAGATAATAATGTTGTTGCGCTATATATAATTTTCCAGCGCCTTTATATGCTCTCATAATTCCCATTTGTTTACTTTTTACAACGAAAATAACCATGAATATTTCTTAGTGTAGGCTACTTTTAGTTGTAATTAAAAATATTTTTCAGTCACAGTCATAGTTATTGTTAACGAAATCATTTTATGATCGTTAACAAAATTTGCACGGTTTCTGGTACAACACAGGAGCAATTTCTGGTTTTTTTCCACTATCGGAATCGAGGTTCGCTTGATTGACTTCTTCTCCTGCTGTTCATTTGAGATTTAGGTCTAATTGAAAAGACTCCTTCTCCAGTTGACCCCAGTATGGACTTGATTTTGTTTGCCATGTCTTGATGCTATAGGCCTTGTTGTAGTAAACACCAGCGTCATAGACGGTAATTCGTTCATTAGGAAAAGCATGCAATGAAACACGTCTGGACTAAAAGGTATTTTTAGGCAATTTGTAAAATCTCCAATTCACTCAGGCACTTTACAAAATCCTTGATAAAACAGGGATTTTGTAAAATCCCTGAAATCTGATGATGAAAATTTGACAGATTGCCTGAAAGGAAAATGATGAAGATGAACACAATCGAAGTTAGACATCAACTGTTGCGCTTGACTTTGCCTTTGAAACATTTGGACCTACTTATCTTGCAGCGTCCAGTGGACTTTGAAGTTGCAGAATAATTGAAGTTCTTAATACTGTTGCAAAATTGCTTAACCTTCGCAGGACGAAGACATTATACGATACACGGAGGACGAAGAGGGGTAATTTTTTTACCCCAAAGATATTTTTAAAATCTCAGCTCAAAAGTAAGGTAAAATAAAAAGTGAAGTATCGATTTTCATAGTTCCAAGGTCAAGGAATCGATTTATCGTAGAATCAATAGTGTGGGAATACTAGTATCCAAGATGGCTGCCAATATGGCCGCCAAAACACAAAAATATGTGTATGTCAGCTCATAGGTAAGATACAATAGCAACTTATGTGTCGAATGTAATATTTTCGAGGTCAATGAATCCATTTATCATAGTTGCGATACGGTGGGAATACTAGTATCCAAGATGGCGGCCAATATGGCCGCAAAAAAATGTATATCTCAGCTCGAAGGTAAGATACAATAACAGATTGTGTTTCGAATGTAATATTTTCAAGGTCAAGGAATCGATTTCTTGTAGTGTCAATACTGTGAAAATGCTACTATCCTAGATGGCGGCCAATATGGCCGCCAAAACACAAAAATACGTTTATCTCAGCTCATAGGAAAGCTAGAATAACAAATGAAGTCTCGAATTTTATATTTTCGATGTCAAGGAATCGGTCTCTCGCAATTGCAATAGTGAACGAGTGGTAATTTCCAAGATGGCTGCCAATATGGCCGCCTAAAGACAACTATGTATATCTCAGCTCATACGTAAGCTAGAATAACAAATAGAGTGTCGAATTTGCTATTTCCGAGGTCCAGGATTCGAACTCTGGTAGGGGTAATAGTGTGCGAGTGTTACTTTCCATGATGGCGGCCAATATGGCTGCCAAAAGAAAAATATGTAGTATATCTTAGCTCATAGGAAATCTAGAATAACAAATGAAATATCGAATTTAACATTTTCTGGGTCCGGGATTCGATTTATGGTAGCGGCAATAGTTTGCGTGTGTTACTTTCCAAGATGGCGGCCAATATATCCGTCAAGTGAAGAATATTATATCTCACCTCATAGGTAAGCCACAACAACAAATGAAGTGTCGAATACAATATTTTCGATGTCAAGGAATCGATATCTCGTAGTGGAAAAGGAGATGGGGTACTACTTTCCAAGATGGCGGCCAAAATGGCCGCCAAATGAGAAATATGAGCTGAGATATACATATTTTGGTGTTTCTGTGGCCATATTGGTCACTATCTTGGATTGTAACAATCCCACACATTCGCCACTACGAGAAATCAATCCCTTGACCTTGAAAATGGTACAATCGACATACAATTTGTTTTCTATCTTAAATAGGAGTTAACATATACATATTTTTGTGTTTTGGCGGCCATATTGGCCGCCATCTTTGAAAGTAATACTCGCACATTATTTCCGCTTCCGTGTATCGAATCCTGGACCTGGAAAATATTAAATTCGACACTTCATTTGTTATTCTACCTTACTTGTGAGCTGAGATATGCAAATGTTTGTGTTTTGGCGGCCAATAAAACGCAGCAAGTAACAACAATGCATGATTATACAGTTATGGTGTTAGAGACTAAACTATTAATTCCTTTGGATAGTGCACTTTCAGCACTACAAGTTATGAACAGGGCTATCTAATTACAGTTTACAATGTTGAGAATGAAACTAACGAGATTCGAGAACGCAGCTAGTAAAATGTTTTTATACATCTGACATGGCAAAAAGACTCTTCCAACTACATGACATTTTCCTGGCTTTGGTGTCAGAATTTGTCATTGGTGTTTAGTAACTTGTAAACACATGGAACGTCAAATTCTAGCTGATAAAGTTGCTCTGCAATCAGCATTCAAACACCACTGGGGTAGTTATTTACCCCTCTCCGTCCGGCGAAGTTTAATAGAGCTGCGAGTTGTCGAGCTGGATTGGGTGTGACCTGAGTCAAAGTTTGCAACGGCTCTCCTGTCGCTCATGGCACATTCGATTTAGAATGTGCTTAAGATCGCTTAGTATAGCCTTGAACAACGCGTCGTCCGCTCGGTTAGCCAAGCCTTCAACTGACGGGACCTCCTGCGGCAGTAACCCAGCTCGCCTATGTCGCTGAGTGAAGCATTCCAGTCGATCACGATCTCATCCACTCAGGGACCCTCACCAGGCCGGAGACGCGTACTTCAGTCTCGAAATCGTTGTTGCTCGCGTTACCTCATGTAGGGCCTGCGTTGGAATACCAAGTCCTCGTAGAGTTTCATGACGTACATGGATGAAGAACAGTAACTCAGGATACTGCCAACGTGTTCCGTAACTGTGAGTTTCTCACCAATTGTAACGCCGAGGATACTAATGGTCGTCGTTCTCTTGACTGATGGCTGGGAAGCAAGGGAGGACATGTTGCGTCGCACGACTACCAACTCACGGATATTGGCGTGTTTGATATGCAGGTTCTTACTTTTTGCCCAGGAAGAGATATTCTGGAGCTCATTCTGTGCTGTTCCAATGTTTCGCGATCCAATGAGTAAGTAAGAATCATCCGCGTATTTTAGGAGCCGATTCTGGTCGTGCACTGAATGAAGGTCCGCTGTTCGGGTGATGAATTCAGTAAGGATTCTGGCCAAGAACCGATTCCGATGACCACACTGGCGGCCATGAACCGATCCCTGGAACCGAGGATATGAGGCCTTCAAAACTCGTAACATGCCTTCTCTCATCTAGGTAATTGACAAGTCAGTTGAAAATACTATCGGGCATATCAAGCCTGGAGAGTGCTTCAGTAATTGCCGCGTGTCGGATAGAATCATCAGAAATCCGCTGAGGTAAGTTGAAGCCTGGAGGATAGATATTGCCACCGCAATCATCGAATTGTCAAAGCAAGCAATCACGGTTATTGTTTGGTGTTTTGCATTTATCACTTCTGCATTGTCGCTATTCACACAACTGTTTAGTCTGCAACGTCTTTTACATTAATAAGATTCTAAAGTTGTCGTAGTTTTTGCCAAAGAATGCAACGCATCATGTGCTCAAATGGAAGATTGCTTTTCAGTTGTTTAAATTCGAGCATTATTTCTGAATTTGAACGATTACAGTCGATCAGGCATCTTGTTTTCAAGTACCTTGCCAGGAAATGTCTTCCAAGAAAATAATGGCACTGTACACAGTAACTAGACGCTATAAGTAATGCAGGCAAGCTTCTTCTCTAAGTAAATGTCTCTGGTAAAATAATTCTGAAACTCCGACTCATTTGTGCCTTTCGTTTTCCACAAATGTTCATTTCGAGCGAACAGATAGCAAAACAGTGTGTGAAACCCAAGCAAACATTGCACATCCCTGTCGAAATAAGTGTCAAGAGGTGTCATCACAATTACATTTGCAAATACAAGTTCCTTCAAATCACTCCGTAGATCTGGCTCCTCGAGAATTCGTTCACACAAATGCAAAACTTCAGGATAGTTAAGACAATTGTAAAGATGCGCAGCACGGTAACAGTCGGCTGTGTTGCAGCGAATGCCAAAATCTTTGCATATGGCATTGTAGAATGATGTCATATTTTCCAAGGAATATTCCATGAGCAATTGAATGACGTCGTCTTCATTTAGCAACGAACTTTTATTGAGCGCCTCCGTTTTATTAATAGGATTGGTTATTTGATACACACGTAAAACTCTGTCCGCCCTCTTTGATATTCCAGAAGATCTCCAATTTGTTATAGTCATTAGAATCTCATCCAACGGAAATGTCTGGATCCGCATATCGTAAAAAGGTCGAAAATGTTTAGACAATTTTACTTTCGATAATTTGTTTAAATACAGAGCAAATACTTCTGGTGTAATACGCAGATCAAGAAGATGCAATCTCCTATTGTAATGGAAATCAAACTTAATCTGCCTGAAAAGAAGATAAAATCCAATGATTGTGGCAATGTCTTCAATGTAGAGCAAACAGCCGGCATTCAACGTTTCTTTCTCCTCTTCCTCAGTTGTTTCATTTAAGATCAGTCTCGAGCACAGCTCTATAGTGGTTTCATATTCTGAAGTGGCAAAATGAAGAGCTGCCATGTAGACCAAAGTTGCATTGACGATAGATTTAAATTTAGAATCCTCACATTCTAAAGCTTTTCCAAGAAGAACTTTTGACATTTGGGACACGAGTTTAAATTCTAGAGGACTAATTGTTCCGGTCAAGTTTTCCATTAGACCTTGTGATGTCAGGAAAAGGACGAAACTTCTGTCTAGACTTGCTCTATTGGGTTTTGGAAAGTTATGATGTCTAGACTTCAAGACTTTCGATTGCCATGAAACTTCTCTGACAAATTCAGTGATAATGTTGCTATCGTATGTTACTTGCTGCCAGCACAATGCGTTTGCGGCATGCAAACTGAACAGTGCTTTTACAAATTGTGGAAAACTTGTCGAGAACTCTACTGTTGATAAAAATAAACCTCGATTAAATGTTTTCTGTAATACTTTCATTGTACCATGAAACTCCTGTATGTACCTAAGGAATGAATAACTCTTCTGCGGAATGACGTCTTTGATAGTGTGCTCTACAGAAAGAAAGAAGCCGATTCTAAACTTCCAATCAAAGAATCTCAGTTTCCCCTTATCCATGATCTCACACATACGCAGCATGCCTTGGCCAAAATCTGTCACTGGATCTCTGATATCAGTGATAATGGAAACTCTCCTTAAGATCGGAAGTATGTACTTATCCGCAAACCAACCAGTAAGAATGTCAGAATGGCAGAATTCATTCAAACGCCTAGTAGTCTCATTAACTACTTTCTTGTTCATGCGTTCATGAAACAAGTTTGCCTGAGGAATAAAATAGTTCGGGCAATGTCTCATCTCTAACCATTCTGAAAGCCTCCGTAATATATAACAGCATATCTCAATAACAGACAAGGAATTCCACCAGTCTTGGGGCATCTCTTCACAAGACCACAGCATCAGTGTTTTAAAATGGTATGTACAGAGAACCTCATCTTCCTTTGGACAATCTTTTTTGATTAGTTCTCTTTTGGCAAAGAATCTGAGCATATGGTAGACAATCTGCTGAACTGGAGTCCAGCTCTGAAGTAGACAAACCTCAGCACCTGAAAATGACAACCTGCACTGGAATACATCATTTCTGCAAGCAGGATGTTTTGCATTTACAACATGACAACCACTTTGTACTATCTTGCGGATGTTGGCAGACGTCGGCCACCCATGCCTTCTTTCACGAAATGGCCAATGCTTGGCTTCTTTGGGCCACTGTGGGCACCATACGCAAAAAACAACATCTGAGGGGCAATTGTCTCCCAGAATTAATTTAAACGCTGGACCAGTACAGTAGCGTTCTTGTTCTGCAATGTGCCCAGATGAACTAGGATCTGGAATCATGGCAATACGTACAAATTGACGTGGGCAGCAAGCCTGCTGAAATTCAAACTTCTTGCAATTCCAATTATATCTCATTTTCCCCAAACGCTGAAGCTTCACAAATCCTGGATAATCAGGATATGGCAAGATCTGTGAACAGTTCATCGTGTCGAGAAAAGCACTGACATCATCTGGTAGAACAGGAACGTCTTCTGTGAAGGCCAGCTCATCAGCGTTGCATATCATAATGTCAATGTCGTCGATGCATGAATTTATAGGTTCAACGTAGAACTCTATCGAGCTGCCACATACAAAGTGTTGCTGAGGCACTTTGTTTTTAGACATAATGTGAAATTGCATAGAATGAAACACATCGCTATACAACTTAGGATGCACAGGGCTGGTACCAACGATGAATGCAGAAACACCATCCATTCTGAATTTAAAAACAACCATTTATACTTTACCAGCTCAAAATCGATGAAGGCGCTATCCAAATACAACTGAAAAGGGACAAGCTTTCGTCTCATTTAACATTGTACATACATACAGACATACATACATACATAAATACATACATACATACATACATAAGATACATACATACATACATACATACATAACTACATACATACATACAAGTTACATACATACATACATACATACATACATACATACATACATACATACATACATACATACATACACATACATACATACATACATGAATATACATACATGCATGCATACATACATACATACAGTACGTACATACATACATACAAACATCATCCATACATACATACATACATACATAGATACATACATACATGCATACATATATACATACATATATACATACATACATACATACATACATATGTACATACATACATACATACATACATACATATATATTCATACATACATACATACATACATACATACATACATACATACATACATACATACATACATACATACATACATACATACATACATACTACATACATACATACATACATACATACATACATACATACATACATACATACATACATACATACATACATACATACATACATACATACATCCTACATAGCCGCTTTACTACAGTAACTGTCAACTTGTCTACTTCTCATAACACCCTTTTAATCAACTTGTTAAGATTATACCGTTGTCAACATTTATTATGAGAAAAAAATTGGTGTCCTTACAGCGGGTTCTTATCCCTTTTGGCTTTCCTTTTGTCAATGTCTGATGGTAATACTATTCATGATAACTGACATATGTACATTATGTTAATAATTTTTTGATTTTTTGATTGATTGATTGATTGATTGATTGATTGATTTATTGATTGATTGATTGATTGATTGATTGACATCATTGTTGATTATTGATTGGCTATTGTTGATCGATTGAAGATTGATCTGAAACTGGATTGATTGATCTGCACAACTCATTGTCAAAGAACTTTTTACCAAACTGAATTCCTACCATGCCTGCATTTCCACCATCTGCATTCCTGGCAGAGTCCACCATCTGCATCCTGTGTTGGACCCATCGCCGTCCACCATTTTTGCTAATATGGTTGCATGTATACCATATTAACACCATACCTATTGAGATACATAGTTTACCCGATATCTAGTTCTTCAAACACAAATTGCGAAATTACATAATAAATCAGTCGTCAGATTAACGTGTGAGCACTGTTTGTTTACAAACATCTACTAAATATATTATCTCCGGTATAATTATATACCTTGTTGATTACCTCGTTCGTTGCCCTAACTAACATTGACAGTAGCCTAATTCTCCTTAAGTAACTAACTGTAAGAGCAGAGATAATAATTTGCTATCTCATCATATTTAATAACTAACTGTCAGAGCTGTTACCTGCTACAAGTTGCGACCTGTCAACTTGATGTTGAGAATAAACGAAATTGAATACGCAGTGACAACCTGTACAATAATTCTCGTGAAAAATCACAGCAGCTATTTCACTTTTTAACATCGATCTATGACTTGAAAATGGCACCCCGTCAGAACAGCCCAGGACAAATCGGCCCCGACAAAACGGCCCCGACAAATGGGCCCCGACGAAAAGGCCCCGAGAAAACGGCCCTCGCCAAAATGGCCTCGACAAAACATCTACTGGTAATCCTGGGAACGGCGGTCGTAAATTATGAAATGAAAGAAATCAACAGAGGCCGCTTTCTTGTAGTTTCGCTAAAACGTGCTATATATTTTCAGGAATCCAGCTTCTAATTACTGAAAACATTATTTTCATCCAGCTTCTATTGAATGGAAACTTATTTTCATCCATGCAACCAGCTTGGTATCCAGCTTCGATTTACGGGCAAAATTATTTCGATCAATCCAGCTTCTATTTCAACACAGGAATGTTTTCATCAATCACACTTCCATTTAGGGAAAAGTTTTTTTTCATCAATCCAGCTTCCATTTATGGAAACAGTTCTTTTCATCAATCCAGCTTCCATTTTAAAGTGACAATATCAAATAACTTTGTAGACTTCTTTCATTTCATAATTTACGACCGCCGTTGCCAGGATTACCCATCAACTAAATGTATTCCAGTATATTATAATACAAGTCATGTACCTGATTGGTTAACTAACATTGCCACTATAGCCTAATTCAAAAATTAAGTAACTAACTGTTAGAGCAGAGATAATAATTTGCTATCTCAGCCCATTTAATAACTAACTGTCAGAGCTGAGCCAATTTTTCATAGCTGTTACCTGTTACAAGTTGCGACCTGTCAGCTTGATATTGAGAATAAACGAAATTGTTTGATTGATTGATTGATTGATTGATTGATTAGTTAACTAGTCAAGTCTTCTAAGAATGCTGTTTGTAACTTATAATACCAACCGCTTTAGTAATATTTTAATAGAGGGTGAGCCCAATTAGCGGGACCTAGGTCCCATGGGTGTTTCCTTCTCTGTTGCTCCCTGAAGTCTTTGCTTTAACACTTGTTTGTACGTACAGTGTTTGTGAATGAAGAGTTCAATTAAAAATTTGTTGTAAGGTTATCAGTGTCGATACCTTGTGGTTCTATCTCCTGCGACCTACTATTTTCATCTCTGCGTTTCAGTCCGCAGTTGAGTATCCTTTAAAGACTTAACTACACAGCAACTTCTTTAGAGACCATATCACAGCTGCTCATTGTTCTCTACACTGGCTTCTTATTTGCGAGCGTATCCGCATCAAGCTGGCAATCGTCATGCACAGAGAACGTGCAAATCAGCTGTCATCCTACTTAGCTTCCATGATCACATCCTGCAACTCTGTTAAAGGTCGCTCCTATCTTCGATCAACATCTGTTGGAAAGTACGTCTTTCCTTTTATACGTCTTGTTTTTAACCGGCGTTTATTCATAGTTGCTGGTTCCTCCATCTGGAACTCTCTACGTCCTCGTGTTCGCAACTCTCTTAGCGAGACTGTCTTTCGCTCTAAACCTCTTCCAGTCTTCTTATGGCTCTAAGACAATGGTTGCCTGACCTCATTATGCACTTCTGAATGCAGTGGCGTAGACAAGGGGGATTTGGGGGTTAAACCCCCCCCATTGGCTTAGGGGAAAAAATTTAAATAAGAAGAAACAAAGCAACTGTTAGTAACAATTGTTTTTCTTACTTTATTCTCTTTATTACTTTATTCCCTTTGTATTATTTAAATTTATTTTCTGTAATAATTAAATTTTATTTCCGTTATTTTTCTGATGTCCCATACGTTGTCTCCGTACTTTAAGGTTACAGCGAATGACGTCATTATTTAATATTTAGCGTCTTTGTTGTTTCGGTAGTAAACGAGAGCATACATTTTTACGAAAATATAAATTTTTCGGCGGTTTAGAAAAATTGTTCACATTTATTAAGTTAAAAAATATACAGGTTATTATACTCTTTAAAGCGAAACAGTTTCATTAACGCCATGTCTAAAAAACGACCGAGTAATAGTATTTTGAACTATTTGGAATTGAAACGTGTTCGTACACCTACACCCGTGTCATCTGATGCAGCAGCTGAGACTGCTGAGTTACCAGCTGAGTTACCAACATCGATGATTGTATCTGAAAGATCAGTACAAGTAACTCCACTTCCATTGGTTATGGAAATGATGGAATCAACCGAGAGCCATCGTGATGAAGTTGATCTATCACTTTTACAAAACATTCGAACAACCCATCCCAACGACATTGGAAATTATGTCAATGTGAAAATACCAAACCAGAGAAAAATCGATATTTTAAACAATATCTGGATACCAAGCTCCAGTTATGAATTTACGGCAGGCCACAGAAATTTACGTTTTAAATACCATTGGTTTTCTCAGTGGAAATGGTTGGCATTCTCTGATTTGGAACAGGGTGCATTTTGTAAATACTGTGTTTTGTCACAAAAATAACATTTAAATTTAATATTAAAATCATTGTTTTAATTGTTTAATTTAAAAAAGTAAACCATATTAAGCTATCAATTAGAAAAATTCCCTAATTGCGAGGGGCTTCGCGCCTTCGGCACCCTCGTTCGTTCACGCTCGAAGGGATTGACCACAATAATTAATAAATATTTCTCAATCCCAAACCCCCCATCATAAATTCCTGGCTACGCCACTGATGGGTTCTAAGACATAGGGCAAAAAAATCAATGTACTGCTGTTACGTATTATATAAGTCATTCAAATTGCATAGTATAAGTTATTTAAACCATTTCAAAACAATTCTCAACTCCACAAAACTTAATAGGCCAATCCCAGTCGGCAATGATATACAAATTCGTCAGAAAACAGAGAAAAGGAACTATAAAGCGATCCCTTCACCCTACAATGCGATGTTTAGAAAACTGTATATGCAAACTTATTATCGTACGGTACCTTGAATTTCCAGACATAGTAGGAAAAATTCTTTTAAATTTCTCGTCGTATACTTCTACTCCACCGTCTCCAACTGGGAGAAGTATAATAATAGACTACGTCGAGAGTTAGCAACTCTCCCTTGGTCAAAAATACATGTCATAGGCCTATTACCTATCACATTAAATCCTCTTGGTAATCACCAGCCATCTAAGTATAGCTGAAGTTTTATAACCAATGAGATCCTGGTGAATCAGTTCAATTAAAACAAGATCCGCCAAGGTTCTGTTAAATATCCGGACTTCATGAAGTAATGGCATGCAATTTTCGGTAGTGACTAGTGTGACCGACTTTCGGCCTAGTCTATAATTAACCCTCGGGCTACCAAGTGGGGTGGTTGCCACCCCACTACGTTTTTTGCTTAACAAACTTGTTCTACTGGGAGACGTATAATAATAGACTACGAGTAAGCAACTCTTCACTTGGTCAAAAATACATGATACATGTCAAATTACATATCACATTAAAACTATTGGTAATCTCAGCCATTTAAGAAAAGCTGAAGTTTTCAAACAATGCCTGTCTGGTGGAAACAGTTCAATTAAAACGAGTTCCGCCAAGGCTCTATTAACTGTCATTAGCCGGACTTCATGCAGTAATTGGCATGCAATATTCGATGATGACTAGAGTGGGTGTCTTTTGGCCTAGTCGATAATTAAGTTACCAGTCTCATTCTGACGCCGCTCATCCCTCGTGACTAAACTGGTGCCCTTTATTTAGCTTTAGAATAGAGCTTCAACATTTAAGAAATTACGAATACGAACCTTATTCTCTGCTATCAGTTGTTCATGCAGTCGGATCATTTAACCTTTCCCCAATTACTTTCGTCAACCCCAGTCGCCCAAACGCCTAATTATGCATGTGTGTAAACAAACAAAAATTATCAGGTATTTCAATACGACATAAAATCGGAGGTCGTTGGGGCTCCGTCAATGTCATTTTTAAAAATGACTTCAGACAGCATTCCCCGTTTCAACGCTTGGGGCACTCCAGATCGTAATAGACCTTTTGACTTCAAGATTGCTATGGCTACTATGCGCTGTCAATTTGAGTCGCAATCGCTAAAGAAGCGTTTACAAAATAACTAAATTAGATTAAAATGTACCACTACTACTGGGATCATTCACAAATCCGAAATTCGGGGCCTATAGATTTATTATTGTTATTAATTTGAGCCGCTCCTCTTCCACTCTAACACTTCTCTGCCGTTCCGTCACTTCATCGCTAAAATTTGCAAATTGCTCCAAAGCAATAGCTGTTCTGCCTCTCGGAAATAAACTCCCGCCAGACTTGCGACAAATATCAGTTACTTTCTACGATCACACAAAAACCTCACCTCGACATATCTCTACTGTAACAGGTCTCTCACTCAAAACTTAAAACACTGCATTTTCACAAAATTAAATCTTATTCTGAATCCTCATCTTTCAAGTATTTTCTAATCTATTATGCTGTTCGACCAATTTACCTGAATTAGTCTATTGCGAATTGTTTACATAATAATAATAATAATAATAATAATAATAATAATAATAATAATAATAATAATAATAATAATAATAATAATAATAATAATAATAATAATAATAATAATAATAATAATAATAATAATAATAATAATAATAATAATAATAATAATAACAATAATAATAATAATAGTAATAATAATAATAACAAAATAATAATAATAATAATAATAATAATAATAATAATAATAATAATAATAATAATAATAATAAATAATAATAATATTAATAATAATAATAATAATAATAATAATAATAATAATAATAATAATTGGAAACTACAGATTGGAAACTCTCTGTCTGTTTTAGCCACCGCGGACTGCAACAACAGTAGACCAGGACTGAATGACGGCTTTTAAAATTATTGAAACAGCCATTTTTGATCAGTCTGTAATAAGTTTGTTGGTTTTATAAAGAAATAAATTTGTCATAATAATAATAATAATAGTAATAGTAATAATAATAACAATAATAATAATAATAATAATAATAATAATAATAATAATAATAATAATAATAATAATAATAATAATAATAATAATAATAATAATAATAATAATAATAATAATAATAATAATAATGGCAACTTCCGCCTTTTTGGCATCAGCCGCTGGCACGCGAAACCTTCAAGACCGACTGCTACACGCTGTTCCTCTAACAATCACAGACCCGTTGGTAGAGGAGGCCTTAAGTTCTTGGTCATCGAAATCGAACGCACCTCCTCCCATCGAGCAGAAGGTTCATATACAAAGAGAATGGGACAGCAAACTCATCTCAAATGCACTTCAAGGCCTATCGGAAAGAGCAAATGATTCTGCTGCTAAAGCCAGATTGTTAGCCATTCAATCACCACACTCCGGAGACTGGCTCCATGCACTTCCAATTACAACAGCAGGATTACGGATGTCAGGAGAGGTCTTAAGAATAGCATCAGGCATCCGGCTGGGCACTGCACTGTGTGAAAAACACACCTGCAAATGTGGTGTCATAGTGGAATCCAACGGCCATCATGGATTCTCCTGCGTCAAAGGAGCAGGAAGACAACATCGACATGGCATGCTCAATGACGTTATTTGGCGGGCTTTCACCAGAGCCAAAATCCCTGCTATCAAAGAGCCCAATGGCCTCTCCAGATCTGACGGCAAAAGGCCTGACGGAGTCACCATCATACCTTGGCATAGTGGTCGTTGCATGGCGTGGGATGTGACGGTACCAGACACTTTCGCTGCATCCTACGAACATCTAACATCGCAAATCGCAGGTGCGGCAGCGGAAAAGGCAGCTCGCAACAAAGGAAACCAAGTATGCTGCTATCACACAATCACATCACTTCGTTCCTGTAGCAGTCGAAACTGCAGGAAGCTGGCACACAGAATCACTGCAGTTTGTTCGAGAACTTGGAGGCAAGATCTCAGCAGCGACAGGCGACCAGCGTGAAACCAGTCATCTACTACAACGCCTATCAGTGGCCCTACAAATTGGAAACTCTCTATCTGTTTTAGGCACCACAGATTGCAACAACACTGTAGCCAAGGAGAATGACAGCTTATAACAATATTGAAAACAGTTACTTTTAATCAGTCTGTACATAAGTTTGTGTTGGCTTTATGAAGAAATAAATTTGGCATAATAATAATAATAAAAATAATAATAATAATAATAATAATAATAATAACTCCCATGACCCTGACGCGACCTGCTGAAATTGTATAGCTGGCACCGCCACTGACTTAGGATATTGTCAACGTGTTCCGTTACTGTCAGTTTCTCACCAATTTTGTTACTTCGAGGATGCTAATGGTTCTCGCTCAATTGACGCCCGTGACTTATGGCTGGCAAACAAGGGAGGACATGTAGCATCGCAACTTGCATGACGGATCTTGGAGTGGTTGATATGAAGGTTGTTACATTTTTCATTGGATGAGATATTCTGGGGCACATTCTGTGCTGTTCCAATGTTTCGCGATCCAATGAGTAAGTAAGAATCTTCCGTGTATTGTATAACCCGATTCTAGTTGTGCATTTACGTAATCAACATATCAGTTGAAAATACTATCGGGCATATCAAGCCTGGAGAGTGCTTCAGTAATTGCCGCGTGTCGCATAGAATCATCAGAAATCCGATGAGGTAAGTTGAAGCCTGGAGATTAGATATTACCTCCGCAATAATCGAATTGGTAAACCAAGCATTGACGGTTATTGCTTGGTGTTTTACATTAACCCTAGGGCTACCAAGCTTTTTTGTAACACGGACTACCAAGGGGGTGGTTACCACACCCCCCTGGATTTCGGGTTTGGTTTCACATATCATAACTTGTAATAAACCAATGGATTCAGCATTCAATTCTGTACAAACTGTTATATTTAGTTGTACAGTATGTAAATGCACCTCGAAATTACATCATTTTTAACAAGAGAACCGATAATTAGCGATATTTTATTTATTGCGTACATTTTGTACTTTTTGGATAAACAAATATAAGATTATGTGTGTTTTGAAACTGATATATGCATCCAAGATACACAAATACATACCTAAGGTTTATATACGTATAATAGTTTGGACAATGTCTCATCTCTAGCCATCCTGAAAGTTTCCGCAATAAATAACAGCATATCTCAATAACACACAAGGAATTCCACCAGTCTTGGGGCATCTCTTCACAAGACCACAGCATCAGTGTTTTAAAATGGTATGTACAGAGAACCTCATCTTCCTTTGGACAATCTTTTTTGATTAGTTCTCTTTTGGCAAAGAATCTGAGCATATGGTAGACAATCTGCTGAACTGGAGTCCAGCTCTGAAGTAAACAAACCTCAGCACATGAAAATGACAACCTGCACTGGAGCTCATCATTTCTGCAAGCAGGATGTTTTGCATTTACAACATGAAAACCACTTTGTACTATCTTACGGATGTTGGCAAACGTCGGCCACCCATGACTTCTTTCACGAAATGGCCAATGCTTAGCTGCTTTGGGCCACTGCGGGCACCATACGCAAACAACAGAATCTGAGGTGCAATCGCCTCCCAGAATTAATTTCAACGCTGGACCAGAACACCAGCGTTCTTGTTCTGGAGATAAACTAGTATCTGAAGTCGAGGCAATTCGTAAAAATTGACGTGGGCACCTAGCCTGTTGAAATTCGAACTTCTTGCAATTCCAATTATATCTCATTTTCCCCAAACGCTGAAGCTTCACAAATGCTGGATAATCAGGATATGGCAAGATCTGTGAACAGTTTATCGTATCGAGAAAGCCGCTGACATCATCTGGTATAACAGGAACGTCTTCTGTGAAGGCCAGCTCATCCGCGTTGCTTATCATTGTATCAATGTCGTCGATGCATGAATTCATGGCTTCGACGTAGAACTCTATTGAGCTGCCACATACTAATCTATGACGAGGCGCTTGGTTTGGAAACATATGATGAAATTGCATAGAATGAAACACATCGCTTTACAACTTAGGATGCACAGTGCTGGTGCCAACGATGAATGCAGAAACATCATCCATCCTGAATTTAAAGAAAACAGTCATTTCTACTTCAACAGCTCAATATATATATATATATATATAATATATAGCGGCATATATATCTATTATATATATATAATTACATCCAAATCACTGAAAAGGTTTACCAAGCATTCGTTTCATTTAAATTGTGCTGAAATTGGTACCACCTGGTTTGAGACGACAATGTCAAAACTGCAGATGAACATCTGATAGAATTTCAAGTGGAAATAATGCAGATGGCAGAGATACAAAAAACTTAATGAACCGTGAATCATGCATCGACGTCTTTTCACGAGTCCTCAAAGACGCTGCAATATTTAATCTAACATACAGAAAACATTTCTCTTGCGCAAATGTTATCATGGTCACTGCATCAGTCGACGACTACTAAGGAGCCTTTAGTTGCCCATGCTAGCGCACATGCATGCTAAGCAGACTCGTCCATTCAAGACCAAGAAGGAAAGTCTCTGAGGAAGGCCAGAACAGACTTTGCAGAGCGAACGTTAATAATCGATTAGAATTAATAATAATAATAATAATAATAATAATAATAATAATAATAATAATAATAATAATAATAATAATAATATATTTTCTTTAATGAAGCGCCTGGCAAACGCACTGCGCTGTACATTTAGATGTTATGACAATAATTAAGCAATTATTCACAAGAGCACAAATGACAGAAGACATAAATCTTAACTACTAACAGAACAGACCGCCTGCAATACACGGCGCTAATAGCAGCCTACAAAGCATGTCCGCCTACGGAACTCGATCTCGGTACCTCTCGCTCTCTATGCCAGTGTGTTATCCAATGCTACTGAAAGCTTATTCTTGCTCTTCTGATGGTTGCTGAGGACTTTGATGACACGAATATTCCGGAACTGTTTATTCGATTTTCTCACTCTATACTAATAAGAGAGTTAAACGAACTTAGAATAATAATAATAGTTAGAATAAAAGATATTTTTATCCTGCAAAAAGTATTTTAAAGCAAATTAATTGTAGCATATGACTGAATAAAAAGGTCAGAAATCGGGATGTGACAGGTTTCGACCCTCTGTGTTCGCATTCGAAATATTCAACGAATGAAGCATTATCTGCATACTATAAATAAAAAAATACCTAGACTATAATAGTTGACACGTTATACATATTAACGTATTACCAATATCTCTGGGACAGTGCCAAACACTAGGCTATATATTATATATATTATATATAATATATTCAATTGAAGAAACATAACATACAATAAAAGAATATTCAGAAATGATAATTAAACAAGTTAATGTAGGCCTATAAATAGTTCAATGGTAAGATACACCAGGCCTACTATACGTTCTTTAAAACATTTCAAAACAATTCCCAACTCGACAAAAGTCAATTGGCCAATAGGCCTACCTGTCGGCAATGATATGCAAATTCGTCAGCAATCAGAGAAAGGGAAACTATAAAGCGATGTTTAGTAGACTGTATATTCAAACTTGTAATCGTACGGTACCTTGAATTTCCACATATAGTAGAAAAATTCTTTTAAATTGC
Source organism: Aporrectodea caliginosa (assembly GCA_020284085.1). Lineage (NCBI taxonomy): Eukaryota > Metazoa > Annelida > Clitellata > Crassiclitellata > Lumbricidae > Aporrectodea > Aporrectodea caliginosa. Next base: position 17,052 of record JACEVL010000120.1, on the reverse strand, counting down.
TTGTCGTATACGTCTACGTATACGTCTACTCCACCGACTATACTGGGAGAAGTATAATAATAGACTATACGTAGAAAGTTAGCAACTCTCCCTCTGGTCAAAAATGCATGTCATATGACATATCACATTAAATCTCTTGGTAATCCCCAGGCATCTAAGTATAGCTGGAAGTTTATAGCCAATGACAGCCTGGTGAAACAGTTCAATTAAATCGTGGGCAACCAAGGCTCTGTTAAATGCCAGGCGGACCTCATGCAGTATTTGCATGCAATTTTCGATAATGACTACAGTGACCCACTTTCGGCCTAGTCTATAATAATTATTAACCCTCGGGCTACCAAAAGGGGTGGTTACCACCCCCCAACGTTTTTATGCATAAATTTATTTTCATATGGAATATAATTTTTACATTTTAGGTAGCTGTAGCAGATTCATTGGAGCACATTTTGAGGTAAACATCATGGTGGTAGCCCACGCCATTGAAAAGTTATACCCGATATACCCGAGGCACCAGGGGGTGGATACCACCCCCTTAGTTTTCGACTATAGCTTACTGACTATTCTTCATAGAACAGAAACAAATATACCATTCTTTAGAGGGAATGCAGGGCTTCATTTACATACTTATATGTTTGTCTTTTTGAAAACCGGAAGTGATCAAAATAAATAATAATACGCGTAATCTGTGTGAAAATGGCTGAATACAGCATCACAACGTAAAACCGATATATATGTATGGATAATTGGATATATATGTATGGATGTATTATTATACGTATATAAACATGTGTAGGGATGTATGTGTGTATCTTGGATACATAGATCAGTTTCAAAACACACATAATCTTAAATTTGTTTGTCCAAAAAGTGAAAAATGTACGAATTAACATAAAATGTCGCTAATTGTCGGTTCCGTTGTTAAAACTTATGTAATTTCGAGGTGCATTCACATAATGTACAACTAAATATGATATTTTGTTCAGAAATGAATGCTGAATCCACTGATTTATTACACGATATGATATCTGAAACCAAACCAGAAATCCAGGGGTGGTAGTAACCACTCTCTTGGTAGTCAGTGTTACAGAAAACCTCCGTAGCCTGAGAATTAAGTTACCACTGTCACTCTGCATCTTAGTAGCTTTTAGCTTTTGAACAGTGCTTAAAAATTTAGGAAATTACGATTACGAGCCATGTTCTTAGCCATCAGATGTTCATGCAGTCGGATCATTTAACCTCTCCCCAATCTCCTTCGTCAATCTCAGTCGCCCAAACGCATAAGTTGACGTCTAAACTAAAAAATAATCAGATATTTCAAACGACCTAAAATTGTAGGTGTTTGGAGACGCTGGCCATCATTATTATTCACCACAGACACTATTCCCAATTTCCACGCTCAAGATCTTTAGAGACATTTTGACTTCAAGATTACTCTGCTTACTAGTTTTGCGAATTTGCGCTAGTCGTAATCGCTACTGGGCTAATTCACAAATCCGAAATCCTGTGCGAACCACGGCCTTCTAAGTTCATACGCTAATATAATTATAAGCCTAGTTGTTGCGCTTTGTAAACCTATATTAGTAGCGCAATTTCTCGTTCTCACATTTGTCGATATTGCACTTGTTATTTTTATTTTTTATAACGAAAATAATGATGCATTTTCTTTAGTGTTGTTTTTGTCGTAGTCACAGTACTGTTATTGTTAAAAATATTTTCAGTTACATTTATAATTATTGTTAACGAAATCATTTTCGTTAAAGAACATTTTTGTTATCGTTGATGACCTATTTCAGTTTCTGGTATATTACAGGAACTATCTCTCGTCGTTTGGCTCCATGCTTGGAACCTAGGTTCGCTTGATTGGCTCAGCTGTTATTCTTCTTGCAGTTCATTTGAGATTTAGATCTCATTCAAACGACTCCTTCTCCAGTTGTCCTCAGAATGGACTTCGTTTTCTGTGCGCCATATTTTGATGCTAGGCCTATTTGTAGTAAACATCAGCGCAGTGCATAGTTTAACTGTATTATGTCCCAGTAGTTTTAGGATTTGTCCCAATCGTTTTGGTGATTTGTCAAAGTATTACTCTATAGTTAACACGTTATACACAACGTATTACCAATATCTCTGGGACAGTGGCACACTCTAGGTTATATAGTATATATTATATATATATAGCGGATGAAAGATTATATATAAAGGTGCGTAAAAGAGCAGTGCAACAGTCCTATTATTATTATTATTTATTTATTTATTTATTTGAATCAGTGTACAGCAAGAACTCAATAAAAGAAACACAACATACAATAAAGCAATGTTCAGAAATGATAATTAAACAAGTTAATGTAGGCCCATAAACAGTTCAATGGTAAGATACATCAGTTCATAAGCGATAGAGTAACAACTGATGAGGAGAAGAAGCACAAAGTGCATATCGAGTCATCCCCATAGATAGAAAAACCAGATGGGTAGGGTGTGTACTGTGTACTAGAAACAAAACAGAAAGGCTACATCGGAAATAAGGAACATTACAAGTCAACAATATTAATCTCGAATAAAGTAGGATAATTTAGAAGTATTGAGATACCAAAAAGGATTTTAAAGAATGAAAGAGAAAGGGCAGATCGTATGGAAGGATCAATAGAATTCCATAATTTGTGACCCATGATTCGAACCGATTGATAATCCTGCTTCTTGCGTGTGTTGTAGCCTGGTGGAAATCAGAATTCGTCGTGAAAAGAAATTTGAATATGGAAGGAAGAAGACCCGACTGATGTCTAATATTGTCTATACATAAGAGTCTATGAAGAACTGCTGGTCTTTCAGTTCCGCGTTTACCGTTTCAGTTACCGTTTCACTCATTTTAACGAAGTATATCTTCATTGCATGCATTTGCATTTCATGATATTTCAAATTTCTTCGTTACTTTGGTTACCTGGTATGTAATGTATTATTGGACATTTATATTGCTCCCCTTCAATATACCAACTCAGAAGCGCTCTCTGCGCTAGCCAATATGATGCTTAATGCCGTTAAGAACGAATATGCATCAATGAGCAAAACAATGCACAGTAAGCTAAACAAAAAGTCACCAGTGGTGGGCCCATGCACACACGTAGAACCAACCAACGGGTTCCCGATGACAGCTGAAGATTGCATGGATGCTCAGATGTTATCATAACCAGTTGTGATAAACATCATAACTGGCCAGTATAAATTAAATATTTGAATACATTTGTCATTTCTAAGTTCTAATTAAAGTCCGTAGTCAAAAGTGAAAACACCCACCAAGCAAACATTTATACAGCATAGTTGGTCTAATTATTCTCCTATTCCCGTGGCTGACTACAGGATACATTGTGCAAGTGATAGTAATGTGATCAGAGTTATTATGTGACGTGTGTTATGAGTTTTTTGCATTTGCCTTACTGTATTGGAAAATGAAGTTGGTGGTGTTTGCTTAAGTTAAAACTATCATTTTCTGTTGTAGCTGCAGCTCTTCCACTGCATGATCTGCATCACAGTCACTCAGCCGGGTTAAATTGCCAGGGAGACCAGAGAGAGTCTAGGGAAAGAACAGTTGCTAAGTCTGGTTTAGAACTTTTTTCAGCAGCTTGCTAAACTTGTCTTTCTAGTACTGACTGAGAATTTTCCTGGACACATCTACTCTTCTAGTGTCCGTGACTTGGATGTCATACTTAGCTCTTCCTTCATGTTCACGGAGCACATATCTAACCTGACCCGCTCCTGCTTCTTTCAACTGAGGCCGCTCAGAGCCATCAGACAATCGGTCTCTCCTTGTTGTTTTTACCACTATGGTTCATGCATTTGTCTACCCCCGCTTGGACTACTGCAACTCACTTCTTATTGGACATCCTGAGCAACGACTTTGCCCTTCAATCGCTTGTAGATGTATCAGATTTTATATGCCCGACTCCCTCATTTTGCTCATTATCTCTACAATATTTCCGTGAAGTTTTGCAGTGGCTGCCTATTACTGCGCGCATCCACTAAGTCTTACATGATCCTCTTTCTTCTCTCCAAATCTCAGTTAGGAAATGCCTCTAAATAGCCTAGCCTAGGCTACCTCTCGGACTATTTGCGCTCCTTGCGTTCTCCTGATCGGCTTAATCTTTTATTTCTATGACTACAACTGATCAAGTCCAGCACCGGGCGTTTACTGTTGTGGGTCCCTCCATCTGGATTGACCTTCCTCCGCTCACTGAGGGCTAAACTAGTGACCGGTTTTTCCTAATCGGTCTCGCATTCTTTAAAGGCGTTTCTCCATTCAAGGACTTCCGTGCCGAGAGCGTCTCTGAATAGTTATTCTGCGAGCATCGCTTTATAAATGATTAGATACGATACGTATTCACCGGCAATTTGTTGACGAATCTGGTTACAGTGTTAACTTGAGAAGTGCTGCAATCAAATAAATCCCTGTACATTGATGGAACAGTGTTCCTTGCACGGGAAACTCTGCCCCTTACAAAGTTTCCTTCGATTTGTCTTTGTTACTCTTATAAAAAAAACGGTCCAGGGAAAAGTTTCGGTTGTCCCAATTCTCCTTATATCCTCGTTCCTAGATATCAAAATGTATACCACCCCCCGGATTTCGTGTTAGGTTTCACATATCATATCTTGTAATACAGGGATGGATTCAGCATTCAATTTTGTACAAAATGGCATATTTAGTTTTACATTATGTGAATGCACCTCGAAATTACATAATTTTTAACAACGAAACCTCCATAGTTACCACCCCATCCCCTTGTCACAAAAAACCTTGGTAGCCTGAGGGTTCATATTTGCTGTCTTAAATGCTACTAAAAACGATTATTCAACTGTTACATTGACTTTTCAAACACGAAGTTTATTTTCATACAATGGCGTCATACAATGCAATACATACAACAAATCAAAACGATTAGAATCCATTTGGACAAAGCATAGAAACAAATTGCAAAGTAAGGAGCTATTCGGGACTTGGAAACGTCGTACAGTACAACAATTTCTATTACAATCTATTAAGTAATAGTAATAATGGTTTCAGTGCTTCAAGTAAGCAGTAAGTAAATGTACAGCTGTAAAATACGATTGCGCCTTAGAAAATCTATTCGTAAATTTTGTTCTATCATATTACTGTATGTATAACCTTATGACAAATTTTGCTTCCTGTTCATTGATTAGAGCAAGAGAATACTTTGTCTATAGCATGACGCTCTTGACAGACAAATAGTAGGCCTACGTTCCTTGGGGTCTATTGTAGAAATTTAACAATTTTCGAGGTTCTTTCACAAAAGTTCTGTAAAGAGTAAAAGCAGATTAAATGTAATTTCCACCATTTTGAGAAAATTGTGAATGTGACTGTGTGCATGATTTACAATACGCCATAAGGATGACTGCCCTCCCCTCCCTAGGGGCGATTGTAAAATGAGCAATAGGACAGAGCGCGACTTGCAGACTGCCATACAATTAAATTCGACTCCTGTCAACTTGTCATCATGTGTATCTAGGCCTACTATCTCATGATATCTTATCGTAATTGTCGTTTTTAATCAAATTATAACTATTATTATAATTATTACTATTACTATTATTACCATTAGGCCTACTATTTATTATCATTTATATTATTATTATTATTATTATTATTATTATTATTATTATTATTATTATTTTTATTATTTTTATTATTATTATTATTATTATTATTATTATTATTATTATTATTATTATTATTATTATTATTATTATTATTATTATTATTATTATTATTATTATTATTATTATTATTATTATTATTATTATTATTATTATTGGCGTCACAGAGCCGCATTATAGGCCCTATCAGTGGCTGGTTTCAGTTTGACATTTTCTCAGGCATAACAGCTCAGGACCATCCGATATCCGCTGAGGTAATTTAAGCCAGAAGGAAAGATATTACCTCCGCAATCATGAAATTGTTAAAGCAAGCATTCACGGTTATTGTTTGGTGTTTTCCAAATACTATTTCTACCGTGTCGCAACTACCACGACCGTGTGTCTGCAATATCTCTAACATTAATAAGATTCTAAAGTTGTCATAATTTTTTTCCAAAGAATGCAACGCATCATGTGATCAAATGGAAGATTGCTTTTCAGTTTTTTAAATTCAAGCATTATTTCTGATTTTGAACGATTACAGTCAATCAAGCATCTTGTTTTCAAGTAACTTGCCAGGAAATGTCTTCCAAGAAAATAGTGGCTGTATATGCAGTCACTAGACTCAATTGGTGATATCAGTAATGCACGTATGATCTCCTCGGAGTAAATGGCTGTGGGAAAATGATTTAGAAACTCCGAGTCATTTCTCCCTTTCGTTATCAGAAATTCTTCACTTTGAGAGAACAGAGAGCAAAACAGTGTGCGAAACCCAAGCAAACATTGCACATCCCTGTCGAAATAACCGTCAAGAGGTGTCATCACAATTACATTTGCAAATAAAAGTTCCTTCAAATCACATCGTAAATCAGGCTCCTCGAGAATTCGTTCACACAACAGCAAAACTTCAGGATAGTTGAGACAATTGTAAAGATATGCAGCACGGTAACAGTCGGCTGTGTTGCAGTGAATGCCAAAATCTTTGCGTATGGAATTGTAGAATGATGTCGTATTCTCCAATGAATATTTCATGAACAATTGAATGACGTCGTCTTCATTCATCAACGAACTTTTACTAAGGGCCTCCGCTTTATTAATAGGATTGGTTATTTGATACACTCGTAAAACTCTGTCCGCCCTCCTTGAAATTCCAGAAGATCTCCAATTTGTTATAGTCATTAGAATCTCATCCAATGGAAATGTCTGGATCCGCACATCGTAAAATGGTCGAAAATGACTAGACAATTTTACTTTCGATAATTTTTTAGATACAGAGCAAATACTTCTGGTGTAATACGCAGATCAAGAATATGTGGTCTCTTATTGTAATGGAAATCAAACTTAATCTGCCTGAAAAGAATATAGAATCCAATGATTGTGGCAATGTCTTCAATGTAGAGCAAACAGCCGGCATTCAACGTTTCTTTCTCCTCTTCCTCAGTTGTTTCATTTAAGATCAGCGTCGAGCAGAGGTCTATCGCAGTTTGATATTCCGATGCTGCAAAATGAAGAGCTCCCATGTATGCCAAAGTTGCATTGGCGATAGTTTCAGATTTAGAATCCTCACATTCCAAAGCTTTTCTAAGAAGACATTTTGACATTTGGGACACGAGTTTAAATTCTCGAGGAGAAATTGTCCCTGTCAAGTTTTCCATGAGACCTTGTGCTGTCAAGAAAATAACAAAACTTCGAGATTTGCTCTATTGGGTTTCGGAAAGTCGTGATGGCTAGACTTCAAGACTTTCGATTTCCATGAAACTTCTCTGACAAATTCAGTGATAATGTTGCTATCGTGTGTTACTTGCTGCCAGCTCATTGCGTTTGAGGCATGCAAACTGAACATTACTTTCACAAATTGTGGAAAACTTGTCGAGAACTCTACAGCTGATAAAAATAAACCCAGATTGTTTACTTTCATTATACCATACAACTCTTGTTGGTGCCTAGAGAATGAATAACTTTTCTGCAGAATGACAGTTTTGATAACGTGCCGTACAGAAAGAACGAAGCCGAATTTAAACTCCCAATCAAAGACGCTCAGTTTCCTCTGATCCATGATATCACACATGCGCAGCATGCCTTGGCCAAAATCTGTAATTGGATCTCTGATATCAATGATAATGAAAACTTTCCTTAAGATCGGAAGTATGTACTTATCCGCAAACCAACCAGTAAGAATGTCAGAATGGCAGAGTTCGTTCAGACGCCTAGTAGTCTCATTGGCTACTTTCTTGTTCATGCGTTCATGAAACAAGTTTGCCTGAGGAATAAAATAGTTCGGGCAATGTCTCATCTCTAACCATTCTGAAAGCCTCCGTAATATATAACAGCATATCTCAATTACAGACGAGGAATTCCACCAGTCTTGGGGCATCTCTTCACAAGACCACAGCATCAGTGTTTTAAAATGGTATGTACAGAGAACCTCATCTTCCTTTGGACAATCTTTTTTGATTAGTTCTCTTTTGGCAAAGAATCTGAGCATATGGTAGACAATCTGCTGAACTGGAGTCCAGCTCTGAAGTAGACCAATTTCAGCACCTGAAAATGACAACCTGCATTGGTATACATCATTCCTGCAAGCAGGATGTTTCGCGTTTACAACATGACAACCTCTCTGTACTATCTTGCGGATGTTGGCACACGTGGGCCACCCATGCCTTCTTTGACGAAATGGCAAATGGAAAAAACACAATCTGCAGGACAAGTGTCGTCCAGTTTTAATTTAAACGCTGGACCAGAACGGTTGCAATCTAGTTCTGCAATGTGCCAAGGTGATCCAGCTTCTTGAAACATGGTAAAACGTCTTAACTGCTGTAGCCAGCAAGCCCGCTGAAATTCAAACTCCTTGCAATTCCAATTATATCTCATTTGCCCTAAGCGTCGAAACTTCACAAATCCTGGATATTGAGGGTAAGGCATAATCTGTATACAGTTTATCGTGTCGAGAAAGCCACTGACATCATCTGGTAGAACAGGAACGTCTTCTGTGAAGGCCAGCTCATCAGCCATGCACATCAAAGTGTCAATGTCGTCTATGCATGAATGTATAGGTCGTACGTAGAATTCTATCGAGCTGCCACAAAAAAGTGGTCCTGAAGCACGCTGTCTTTATATTTAGACATAAGGTGAAATTGCATAGAATGAAACACATCGCTATACAGCTTAGGATGCACAGGGCTGGTACCAACGATGAATGCAGAAACACCATCCATTCTGAATTTTAAAAGAAAACAATTACCCGTCGATATACGGCGCTATCCAAAAACAGCCGAAAAGAGTTTAAATTGTATTGAATAAAAAAACAACCAGCTCAGAAGCGATATAATTATGGCGCTATCCAAATACAACGGAAAAGTATTACAAGCTTTCGTCTCATTTAAATTGTACTGAAGCTTGCACGCTCTGGCATAGACGAATATGGCAAAAACTGCAAATGAACCGCGATAGGAATTCGAGTGGCTGATATGCAGATGGCAGAGATACAAACGCTCAGGAGCCGTCATTGAGTCTGTCGTTTCACGAGTCCTGAAAGACATAGGCGCCGAGTCCACAAAAGCAACAGGGACTTCCGCCGCTGTACTCATCAAGGTACTGGGGCGAGAGTATAGTTTCGCTTCAGTACTTTTTTGGCTATTGAAAATATCAAAAATTCAAAATGCTTAATGAAACTTATTTCTTGTTAGTTAAAGAACAAAGAGCGCCTCTGCGACTTCCATAATAATTATTAAGAAAATGCCAAAACCAAAAGCCACTTGTAGATAATTTTTTTAAATAGGCCTATACAAAACGCTGTGTGACTCGGATTTAGCTGCATTAGAAATTTGAAAAAAGAAAAAATCCGGAAAAAGATAATAATTTGACTTCATTACATCTTTTACTGCATTTTAAAATTAAAATCCTTGTTTACACAATTTTATTTTAATCAGCAAATAACACAACTTTATTAGTAAACACTAAGAAACATTAATCTACAGCAATTCTTTTTCATAAGTTTGGTTTAATATGAAATTGAGAAATTAAAAATATTGAAATCTTTTCAAATTTTAAATTGTAAACATTTGTCCACGTAAGTCCATGCTAACATAAACAATTAAAAACTAAACTTTGTAAGTATAGCGTGTACTTGATTAAAAATTGTACTTAGGCCTACGATTTTGACTTATAATTATAAGAACTTAATATGGAGTAATATCAGTCAGTTTATCAGTCAATTGAAGCTTAGGCCTACTGCATAGAAAGGTAACATTTTGCAATATGGATAACTTAGAAATTCAACTAACTTTTAAAAATGTTATTTCCTGTACTGTGCTATTTATTTCTGAACTAATGACATTGAATAGTGACGTAAATTAGATGAATCCTTAAAAGGACGAAGACAGCGTAAGGAATATAAGACAAAAATAAAATTAAGCAAATGATAACAAACAGTAAATAAATAAATAAAGTTACATTAAAAAACGGAACAAAACGTTACGAAAAATAAAAAACGAAAAAAGGACGTTTAAAAAAATAAAAAACGAAAAAACGTTTTTTATCAACTATGGTTATTAGCCTTAATCTGATAAAATAATTACAGCAGCTTCTTTTATATAATAAGCTCAATGAGTAGACCTATTATAATAAAATTGACAGTGTGCCTGTGTTTAACTTCCACATTCAGTTTCGTAGTAATTAGGCTAAATATAATAATTTAACAATTAACTAACGTTTTTTTCTTTTGCGTTGGCTGTGCATACCAAATAAATACATTGCCCAGTGCTTGCCCACTGTTAAGTAAATCTAATTGTCTATGAATGTTTTCTCATGTTGGAACCGCGCCAGAGGATCGAGAAGTAGTCAGCGCCGATGGGAGCAAGCGTCGACGGTGGAATGATCGGTTAATTTTGACATTCTATTTAGTCCCTCTAGAAAAATTCCCGGGGACGCCCATTTATATCCGTCGATTATGTTCAGACGTAAGGTCTGTTGGATATCTACTAAGGAATCGGTACGCTTGGGTGTCGTTCATAGGCGTAAACTTGTCGAAAATATTGGGAGCGGGCGGACATGAATGCTGTCTCCCTTATCATAGCCCAGTAACATCTTGGCAGCTCAAACCAGAAGCCCGTATACGGGGTAAATTGTAGTGTGCCTGGGTGCACGTACTTGATCCTTAACTGTTTCTTAATTATCCGTTTAATAAGCGCCTGAGAAACGCACTGCGCAGTACATTTACATGTTATGTAATTTAAATCTTAACTACTAACAGAACAGTCAGCCTGCAATAAATATCTGCAGTATAATTGTCTAGAATGAATTGCTGTAGAGACTGGTCACATGTATTGTCTAGGCTCCCAAACCGTGGCCCGCCAATCCTTTGAATGTGGCCCGCGACAGTCACTCACAAATTTTGAAAAAAAATAAATTACCTTGTTTTCTTGATTTTCGATATAAGTTAAGTTAAGTTCTTTTTTTCTATTATTTTGTTTTAATCTAAGTTCACTTTTCGTCAAGCTCTATGCAGCGTATTTACACTATGCCGTTTTGGGAGCACGTACAGATGACATTGTGAACAATCATTTTCAGCGATGAAACTTATAAAAAAAACAAAATCGAGCGCGCCTCACTGGCTCAAATTTGAATGTATTAATGATACTTGCCACTACGAACCTACAACCAGACATTGATAAACTAGCTTCTAATCTGCAGTCACATAAATCTCATTAAAACTGATTCATCTTCAATAGCCTAAATACTTTTTAAAAATTAAAATAATAAATATTCAGAATTAAAATGAATGCATTGCTGGAACTTCTGCATTTAAAATTTAATTAACACAAATTTGAGATTTGATTTCAATTTTACCGATATTAACAATTTTGCATTTTGAAATTTAACAATGCTCAAACGATATCTTCAATTATTGCCTTAACATTGATCTGATATGAAAGTATCTGAGTTACCCTTGCACCAAGCAGTATGCATCTTATTATACTTCCGCTGAAAAACGTGTGTTCTATCTTGCATTGTTGTAAATTGGCACTGACAATATGCCAAAAACATGTTCCATTCGATGTCAGATGTTACCAAATGCTGCGCATGGGGAAACTTACGACGCTTCCCCAGAGACCACTATTTGCTGGCGCTCCAGCGCACGCATTCGTCCACAATGAAAGCTAAATTCATCTGGTTAGGCACTCGGAAACAGGTTGCTAAACTTGACTTTACTGCCCTTACGTCTGAATTCCTTCATTATGCCTTTTCAACCACGGTTCGTGACCTCGGCGTCCAGCTGGACCAAGAGCTCACTTTTACTCCACATCTTCATCGTCTTGCTCGGGACTGCTATTACCAGCTGCGCCAGCTTCGTACTGTTACCCGCTCGCTTACGTCTGCTGCCAAACTTACTCTAGTGCATTCCTTCATCACAGCTCGTCTTGACTAGCCTATTGCTCATCGCTCTACTTTGGCCTCCCATCTAGCCGCATAGCATGCTTGGACCGAGTCTTGCGCTCTGCAGCGCGACTCATTGGGCAAATTCCAAAGTATGGACACGTCTCCAGCTACATGCTGGAGGTCCTCCACTGGCTCCCTGTCTGCCAGCGCATCGAGTACAGGGTAGCTGCCTTGGTTTTGCGCTGTCTCCAGGGCCTCGCCCCAACTTACCTCCGTGAGCTCTGCTGTTTTATTTCGGTTGTCCCAGGGCGTCGCATCCTACGCTCCGCAGAAAAAGGAGTTCTTATGGTTCCTTTTGCTCGTACTGCAACAATGCAGAACCGAGCTTTTTCTGTGGCAGGCCCAATGATTTGGAATGGTCTTCCTCTAGAGTTGCGTCTACACCCTGGGAGTCTGCCTGAAACTTTCCTTACTAAACTCAAAACTGTTCTTTTTGGGCGCGTTGGAGTCGGGAGCGCCTCTGAGTAGTTTCCTTGAAGGGGCGCTATATAAATTCCCGAATGAATGAATGAATGAATGAATGAAAGCAACTGAGGACGGCTCCTCAGATCTCTGTGGCCCGCCATGATATTTTAAAAGTAAGACTTTGCCCTCCATCAAAAGAGCTTGGGAACCACTGGTCTAGGGTGATATGACGTAGAAACTTGTCATAAGTATGCCTTGTCTCCGGAACTTAGAGAACGTCTGGTGCCCCCTATTATTGGCAATAGTTTAAGAGTCACGAGATGTTGAGTGCATGGTACGTAAAGGTTTAGATCAGGCGATTTAAGAGCTAAAAAAGCTTTAAGAGAAAGACCCCTGCTGGTGAAAGAACGAACCTTGTTCTGAGAAAAGGCCATCCTCAGGACGTTGCCCATATGCAGACCGCGGAAAAGGCAGAGTAGGACCCAGAGACAGAGAGCTGATAGTGTTGCCCCTCTCATAGAAGCAGCCCGCACTAAACCTCCTCTGAAAAGGAACGGTCACTATGGGTGGAGAACACTGGAGATAGACAACAGCTATTTTACGTTGAAGGCGTTGAAGCGACCCGGGTTACTTCAGACGTAGAATTGGGTAGGAGTCAATCCCGTCCTTTAGTAGTGTCTCGTCGTGTTGGTCGCCACAATTTCGTATTTTGTAGTTTTAGTGGCAGCACTTGCAAAGCTATTTTGAACTCATTATGAGTGTTGTATTTGACTCTAACCTATCATTTAGTGCTGTGGTTCCCAAACCGTGGCCCGCGGGCCAAAAGTGGCCCGCCAATCCTTTGAATGTGGCCCGCGACAGTCACTCACAAATTTTGAAAAAAAAATTAATTACCTTGTTTTCTTGATTTAGGCTTCTGACAATTTTTTGTTAAAGAAATAGTGGAAAAAAGTAAAAAGTAACTATTATACATGAGTTTTGCATGGGGCGCGGGAGAGGGGGCGCAAGATGAGCTTCTGGCTTCTGACGAATTTGTTCACGAAAAGACGGAAAAGCAAAAAAAAAAGTCATCAGAAATTTTGGCGGAAGTAAGAAATTTTTTTTAAGGAAATTCTTGCCCCCGGGCGCGCGAACCCCTAGTTACGCCACTGCAACTGAGGACGGCTCCTCAGATCTCTGTGGCCCGCCATGATATTTTAAAAGTAAGACTTTGCCCTCCATCAAAAGAGCTTGGGAACCACTGATTTAGTGAACGCTTTAATTCAACTAGCATATTGTCATCCAACTCCAATAATCATATCTCTTTTGTGCCTTGCTTTTTCCGACATACACCATGGCTTCTGACCGTATTGATTGATGTAACTCAATTCTGACTGGCTTTTTGCGAGTTAACTTATCGAAGCTTCGCACGTTCCAAAAACAGCTTGGCCAAATACATCACAAGAACTGCAAAATATCAACATAATGTTCAGTTTTTTAGGCGCTAAAAAATTCAACGGGCAGTGTAGTTTATGTAATTGCAATTGCAATGTAATACAACATTTATATAACGCCCCTTCAGGATATTTACCAAGAGGCGCTCTCTGCGATAGTCTATGCGATGTTAAATGACATTGTCTTGTCTTGTCTTCAACCATCCTCGATCCGAGGGTTGGTCGCTCCATGGACAAGTCTTCTCCACTTTGATCTATGTTCCGTCTCCGTCAACAATCGATGAAAAGGCATATTCATCCACGTGCTGATGTTGTTAAGCCATCCCATTCTCGGTCTTCCCCGCGTCCGTGCTCCTGGTACAGTTCCCTGTATGATCTCCTTTTCCAGACAGTTTCTCTGTTTGCTCATCAAATGCCCAAAGTATGTAAGTTTCCTTCTTTTAATCTGATCGAGTAGGCTTCTTTCCGTTCCTGTTTTCTCTAACACCCAATCATTTGTTCTTTTTTCTATCCATGATACTCTCAGAATCTGTCTTAGGCATTTAATTTCAAACGCATTTATTCTTTCTTCCTCTTTTTCTTGAATGTCCAACTTTCACACCCGTATGTTGCCACTGGCCATAGTAAAGCCCTCATGAGTTTCATCTTTGTATCCATCTTTATGTTATGGCTTTTCCATAATTGTTTCAACGTTGTTATTGTATTAAGACCTCTAGCCAACTTCTCTCTTATATCCTTGACGTCTGCTGCATCTTCCGTTATCAAAGATCCCAGATATCGGAATGTTTCTACTTGTTCCAATCGTACTTCTCTAATTTCTATGTTACACGTTTTCCCTTTTTGTGTCATCACTTTTGTTTTATTCATATTTATCTTTAGTCCTTTGTTCTCTCCTATTTGTTGTAAACGAGTGACTAGTTCCTGCAGCTCACTTTCTGATCCTGCCAGAAGTACTATATCGTCTGCATATCTTAAATTCGTGATGTTCCTTCATCCTATTCTCACGCCTCCCTCCCAACGTTCTATTACTTTAAATGACATTAGGGACAATATATTGCATCAGTTAGCAAAACAATGCTCAGTAAGATGAAAGAGTCACCAGTGGAGGGGCCCACTCACTCACGAGAAGCCAACCAACGGATTTCCGTCAACAGCTAAAGATGGCATGGATGTTCAGTCTCTGGACCAAGTTACGTCGATGGAGTACAACGAAGACAGGTGACAGCGTTCGCACACACGATGACGACCAGTCCTCACTGGTGGAAGATGACGCACGTCCGTCGAGACACAAAGAGTACGCAGAAAAAGCACTGGTAGCACGTCGATCGGTCGATTGAAGAGCCACCGGTGATAAACGGTCGAGGTCATTCCAGTGGCCCGCGTCGGTCGCCCTTCCCCAAGACGAAAACAATCGGCTACAGGTGGCGGTCACGGTCCGCGTGGTTCAGACTCTACCGTACACATCGGAAGGATGGACCAAGACGACTTGCGAACAAAATGTCCTTTAAGCACTCAAAATCCTTGACAAAAGTTACGAATAAGTCCGGAATGCCAACCTATCAGCATAAAACGTCAACATGTTCATTGACTTTATATCAATATTCATTCGATCCGTTTGTCACTCAATCTCTGACAGTCTACATTGTCCATTTCGTTTCTTTGTTAAAGTTTTATGAGCTGACTTGTTTATTTTTCGGCATTAGCCTATGAAGAGCAATATTATCGTGATTCATCAATGTATTGAAAAGTCACGAGCACTGAGCAACCACTAAATATCAATCAGTCAAGCTAAAATTTTACTCTTATTTATTACTAAGGCAGGGTAACAGATTCATAGGGTACCATCGAGGAAATAACAATTTTTATTATTCATGACCACCATGATACATATATACATACATGTACATACATACATTCATACATACACACATACACACATGCATACACACAGACATCATACTTGCCGCTTTGTACTTTCTAACTATTAGTTTGAAATTTATGCTAACTCAATACTTGGCTCTATTACTGAAAACCCTTTTAATTCACTTGTTAAGATTATACCCGTTCTCCTCAACATTACAATAATAATTATTAGAAAGAAATTGGTGTTCCAACAGCGGGATCTTCTCCTTTTTCAAGGCCTCCCATTAATTTTGTCGGTGTCTGATGGTAATATTATTCATCCCTTAAAGACTAAACTACGTGGCAACATGTTTAGAGACCATTATCACACCTACTCTTTGTTCTCTACACTGGCTTCCTGTCTGCGAGCGTATCCTCATCAAGCTGCTAATCATCATGCATGCACAGAGAACGCCCAAATAAGCTGTCATCTTGCTTATCTTCCATTATGTGAATTGTTTTTGTTGCAACCGGCAACTCTGTAAAAGGCCGTTTCCTCTCTTCGATCAGTATCTGTTGGAAAGTATGTTGTTTCTCTGTTTCTAGTACACGTTTTGTATTTGACCGGCGATCACTCACAGTTTCCTATCCTTTCATTTGAAACGGTCTACCTCCTCGTGATCGGAACTCTCTTAGAGAGACTGTCTTTCGCTCTAAACTGAACACTTACCTCCTCCAGTCTACTCAGGGCTCTTAGACAATGGTAACCTGACTTCAGTATGCACTTCTGAATGTTTCAACGTATTGTATTGTTTAAGTCACTTAAATTGCATAGCATAAGTTATTTTAACTATTTCAAAACAATTCACAACTCGACAAAAGTGAATACCTGGTGGTGGTAGATTCGCGATAACACCCGCTAACAGAATCGTCCATTCTGAGCAAGTTGAAGCGAGAAACGTCTAGGAGAAAAGTGAGTAGCTAAGTGCATGCAATCTGTGTAATTATAATGTATCACAAGCTCGGCAATTGAACAAGCGGCGTCAGTAGATGACACTTTTCCTTTGACCGATGCTCTTCCTATATTAGGCACTGCGCCGTAGCTGGATGGGATTTCCCAGATTGGAGGCTTCAGAGTATCAGCCCAAAGGCCAAAGGTCAATTTCCCCTTTGGAGCACTGTCAATGTTATCTAAGACCAAGTGACAATATGCCAACACGGGCTTTTACCACGTGACGTTGCTGTTGCGGTAGGCTTATGGACTTTGGTTGGTTGCTGTCTACACACTCTCATAAAA